>CM060320.1:46309253-46324253 GCA_030674155.1 Stramonita haemastoma | reverse complement strand
CTGCAGAAATATTGGAAGCCTTTTTTTTGTTATTGTTGTTGGTGTTGTTGTGTGGTGGTGGTGATGGTGGTGGTGGTGGTGATGTTTGTAGTGGTGATGGTGGTGGTGGTGTTACGCGTTCCCAGGTTTAATGCCCTGCAGAATGCATTCTGACTCAATTCTCCCACATGTGAAGCATTTTGTGACTGTAAGTACACACTAGATGAAAAGTTAAACTATATGACTGCTTTCAAGTACCTTGCGAAATGGGCAACCGATGAAAGACAATTTTTCTCCATTAAATGCAGATTGCTATACTATAGCTGAAAATAATTGAAATGTAACAGCTTAAAGCATAACCAGGTTTTCATGTAGACCCATAGCACTTAGCCTACATCAATAGCTGACAAAGCTTTTGGTCTGGTGCAAAAATAATGTGAGTGAAAGGGGACTATTTCTTTCTAAGCCTGTCTTTAAATAATCAGTTACGGACCAACGCTGTCTGGAAGAAGGTCATCAATGTTTACCCCATCCTTATTTCAGCTCTGTCAACGTAAAGGGAAAACATTAGACCCCCTCCCTCCCCCTTTCCCCATATTCATGCCATGAACGTTGTTCTTCATGCCATGTATGGTTTTATTATTATTATATTATTATATTATTATTATTTATTATTATTATTATATTATTATTTATTATTATTAATTATTATTATATTATTATTATTATTATATTATTATTATATATTACCATTATTATCATTCATCATTATCATCATCAGCATCATCATCATCATTTTGAAACTGTTCTTCATGCCATGATTAATTACCTTTGATTTTTCTCTTCTTTTTTCACCCCAGAGGGCTGTATGTAAAAAAGCAATTGTTATGCTTAATCTATCACCCTCTATAAATAAAATCTGTTCATTGTTCATTTCCCCTCAACAAGAAAAGGGACCCCCCCCCAAGAAAGCCCCCACCCCCCCCCCTCCCCACAGCAACAACAAACAAAAACACACATAAACCTTCGGAAAAAACAGCCCCTCACCAACCAACAAAACACGCGGGCCAACTAAACACGAAGAAGCAAAAAAGCTTTTATTTTCTGCTCAGTTTTTGTTCAGTATGGTGGCTTGAACATGCACATTTGATAAAAGACACCCCCCACCAACACAAACTCCAGGATTAACAAGCACTCTAGGTTGTATTTTACTCCAGCATTTTTTTCATTGCGTTCAGGAATATCACAGTTCTGTGATTGAAATTTCCCTTCACCTTGTCTTCCGTTCTAAGTTTCTGTTGTGGTCTTTCACTATCTATTGCCCAGCAAATTCCACAAATTCACGATATAATTATCGTATATAACGGGCCCCAGGACTCGCACGCGAGTGCACACCACATACACGCGCACACGCGCACGCACACACGCACACAACAACACACACACACTTTAATCACAATCGCGAAATAAAACATACATATGTTGTTAATCTCAATACTTCGCAATTATTAATTCAATTATGGGGACGGGATAGCTCAGTGGTCAGAGCACTCGTCTTCCCTCAGCTAAGGTTAAAGCAGCATCGAACGTGGTTACCAATTGGATGGGTGACCGTTTGCGACCGGTTGGGACTTGCTCAATACAGTCCCCCAAGTCCTTCCACCTGTAAATGATTACCTGCCCTCTGTAGGGACAGGGAAGATAAAGCAGCGAGGAGAGGAGATGGGCGCCACCCTCAATATGCTGGCCCCTAGAGAACCTGAGGTCTCTGATGCCTCGCTCTCCTACGACCACAATAGGTAATGGGACACTTTTACTTTTCTTAAATTGAAATATTTCATAAATCTGAAAATTTCTTGGCTACTCTCCATTTATTATTAAACAATTTAGTTAGTCTTCACAATGATGGATGATTAAAAAAAAACCCGGAAAATTTAAAAGAAAACCCAAAACTCTATGTAAAAAAACACCAGAAAAAGTTCATTGGGAGTTAAGAGTTAAAACACAACTTCAGAAAGGGTTATTTTCCGATGAAGCAAACCAAAAATGAACGCAGTGGGAGCTTACTTGGCTGAGTAAGCAAGACATTTCACATTTGATACACTGGTCATGAGTTTGAAACCCTCTCACAACGGCGATGCAGGAAAAAACTCTCTATTTGGAGCAAAACATTTATTCCTCTTCTGATTCAACCCTCACCCCCCCCCCCCCCCCCCCACCTCCGAGGTTTCTGGATTAACTTTGAACCATGATCCTAAGCATGAACGCACGTATAAGCATTTTTCTAAACATGTTCAAGACCATTTTGTTAAGAACAGTATCTCATAAGGTGGATGCTGAAATAACGTAAAGTTTGCTGTCATTTGTTTATATTATTACACACAAAATATGAGCGTGCTACCCTAAAGGAGAGATGCAAAAAGGATGGATAAATAATTATTTGTTAAAATTCTACCAGTGATGAATCTAAGGAAAAAACCGAGAAACATACACACACACAACACACACACACACACACATACACACACGACACGCACGCACGCACACACAAAACACCACACACCTGACACACACACACACACACACACAAAACACACACATACACACACTATGATACTTGTGATATAGAGTCTATTACTTAACATGTGTGTGTGTGTGTATGTTTATTTATTTTATTATTTATTTCATCTTAGTACCATTTTATGTCCCAGCAGACTTCTCTGCGTGAAATTCGGGCTGCTCTCCCCGGATGAGCGCGTCGCCACAAGTGCAGCGCCACCCATTACTTTTTCTTTCTCCTGTATACAACTGTGTTTGTTTCCCTATCAGAGTGGCTTCTTCTACATAATTTTGCCAGGAACAACGCTCTTGTTGCCGTGGGTTCTTTTACGTGCGCTAAATAATGATGTATAACACACGGGACCTCGGTTTATCGTCCCTTTCGAAAGACTAACACCCAGACCACCACTCATATATCATGGTATAATGGATGGAGGAAAAGTTTTGGGCCCAAACGGGATTCGAACCACCGCACGCTCCGACCCGGACTTTTCGCTTCTAGACAGGCGTGTTAGCTCTAGACCACCGATCCATGTGTGTGTGTGTGTGTGTGTGTGTGTGTGTGTGTGTGTGTGTGTGTGTGTGTGTGTGTGTGTGTGTGTGTATGCGTGCGTGCGTGCGTGCGTGCGTGCGTGCGGTGCGTGTGTGTGTTTCTGCTGTTCAAAGTCAAAATGGATCTTAATTCAAAGTGAAGTATTTCAACATTTTTATTCATCTGACACCTAACGTAATTTAGTTCATTTGAACTCTGCATGACAAACGGCTGTTCTTTCTTCTCAGTTTTGATTGTTTTGACTCGATACATTAATTAGTCTAGTTTAATTTATACCACTACAGGGCTAATTGCGAAAGCTATTTTCAGCACTGATTTGGATACAACAAAGGACAGATCTGCAGCAGAAGAGCTTATAAAAGCAATTTACGACCTCAAATCATCTAGTATTTTATGTTGTTGATAACCCAGCAGACAACGATGACATATCATCATAGGCACACACGTGTATAAGCTTTTCAAAACGAAAAAAAAAGACAGAACAGGCAACCCACAACTACATACACAAAATGTGTTTGGAAACACAACAGTAGACTGCTAATTAAACCTGTGTTTGATCAACAAATATTCACAAATTCTTTCACAAGCATGGATGATTAGGTTACTAGATCATTGAGCACATGCTTGATTACGAAATGGCAACAAACATACAAATATGCAAATCATACACTTGCAGCGGCTACCTGAATTCAGGGAGAATAAAAGGGTTCGGATACACAAAAATGCTCATCATCGGTAAACAGCGGAGCTCTAGCGGAGGGACTAGGAAAATAAATAAACACCCCCAAAAATCCAAACAAATTCAAACACAAAAAATACCCACAAAACCACGTAAGCAGGCCACTTGTTAAAGGATTAATTATATATTTTGTTAATGAGTATACCATGATGACTGAGGACGTACACAATGTACATCCATTCATCCATCCATCCATCCATACATACATAATTATAACATTCACAGATATATATATAATTAATATAGATATATATATATAAGATATATATATATATATATATATATAGGTGTGTGTGTGTGTGGTGTGGTGTGTGTGTGTGTGTGTTGAGAGAGAGAGAGAGGAGAGAGAGAGAGAGAGAGAGAGAGAGAGAGAGAGAGAGAGAGGAGAGAGAGAGAGAGAGAGAGAGAGAGAGAGGAGAGAGAGAGAGACTCGAATATTTTAATGAGGGTAATTGGATAAGCCATAGGTTTCTTTACACCAGGCCTCAGAAAAAAAACAACCCACAAAGCAAGCAAATAATAGGAAAAGAAATAAACAAGTCAAACAAACGTATTTAAATCAGCAAGTAAGTAAACAAATCAATGACATCATAACAAAATCAACCACGTAGTTATTTAACATAACCACTCAAGGTATCCAATCAATTTTAAACACTTTGCATCCACACACACACACCACACACACACACACACACACACACACACACACACACCACACACACACACACACACCCACACACTTGATATGAATGCCCATAAAAAATCAACAATCCAACTCGACATTCAAACCAACAAATCTAATCCTTTCTTGATTAATATGAGAAAATGATTTTCTCGCAATTTCATTGAATAGACCGTAAAAAAAAAAATTGACACGTAGCAGCAATGATTCAAAAGTCAAAGTAAACGCGCCGTGTGTGTGCGTGCGCACACACACACACACGCGCGCGCGCGCGCGCATACTTATACACACACACACCGGAGTGTCCTTAGGCATGCACTCACATGCCCATTTAAACACTGAAAGTAAATACCTAATCAAAATAACAAATATATACAAGTTCAATGACAAAAGAAAAAATCAAAGCAAGCAAACCAGCGCGCACGTGCGCACGTGCACACTCAACACACACACACACAACACACACACACACACCAAGTTTGACAAGCATGCTCATAGAATGTCTATTACAAGAAATTGAACAGATGTGTGTGGTACGAGAGAGAGAGAGGAGAGAGAGAGAGAGAGAGAGAGAGAGAGAGAGAGAGAGAGAGAGAGAGAGAGAGAGAGAGAGAGAGAGAGAGAGAGAGAGAGGGGGGGGGGGGGGGGAGGGGGGAGAGAGGAGGAGGAGGGAGAGAGAGGAGAGAGAGAGAGAGAGAGAGGAGAGAGAGAGAGAGAGAGAGAGGAGGAGAGAAGGGAGAGAGAGAGAAAGAAGAGGAAGGGGAGGAGGGAGAGGAGAGAGAGAGAGAGAGAGGAGAGAGAGAGAGAGAGAGAGAAGAGAGAGATTGAAGTATTTAAAGTCTTGCAGCCGTTTTCAGAAGTCCACATCCACGACAAGCATTCAGAGTTAAGGAAGTTTTGTGACGTTTAGCACAATACGCCTTTAATGACGCATACCCAGCTGCACACAAGGGCAGTTTTGTATGACGGCTCTTCAGACTGATGCCTTGTCCTTTCTTTCATACGGGCCTGTTATAGATGAGTTATTAAGTACCCTACGACAGCCTTAGCCATACAGAAATCTACGACCGTTTATTCAAAGCGTGACATCATAAGAGAGCTGTGGAAAATCCTCCTTCCACACATGCACATACAAACGAAACAAAACACAAACCCCCAATCTAAAAGAAAAATGCATCAAACCCTATCGATCCAACCAACTAGACAAACAAACAAACGGAGGGGGTGGGGGTGGGGGGGTATCGAGTACGGTGTTGCCATGGACAAGAGGGAGTGTGGGGGAGGACAGTGAGAAAACTGTGTTGGCTGTCTGCGAGTAAGCACCCTCCTGTTAAACGAAGCCGATAGACAGGGAGAATGAAAAAGCCATCTCAAACGTGTAACAGTGACCATTGACAATTCAAACGGTTTTTTTAAAGCACAAAATAAGGAAGATAGATTTCACAGATACTCTACAAAATGAGACGTTTTGTTCGCATGAATACGTAATTGAAGAGAATTGTTTGGATTGACCTGATGTTAACCTTAGACTGAAAAACCCCTCACAGAAACGACATGATTGAATGCATGTTTCTGTTTGTGTTGACCACTGAAGCCGTGACATAGCCACGAAAGGATGCTTGTACCTCATAGTTTGCTTTAACGCAGACTCTCTGAGTCATTTACCAGCAGACATTTACCACAAATCCTTGTGTAACTACAGAACCCCCCCCCCCCAACAAATTACCCCCTCCCCCTTCCAAAAAACCCCACCTCAACCATAAACAACAAGAAAAATCCCCAAACAAAACAACGAGAGAAAACAAAAAACAACCAAACACTCAAACAAACACCCCCCCCCCCCCCACCCCACACACACACCTCCTTCAAAAATAAAGAAGAAAGAAAACAGAAACAAACCCCCTCACATCTTGGCTTTTCCATCTTAGGATGCTTTATCAATCACTGATGGAAGCTACTTCACATCGGTTTCCTCATATCTTTATGTCTAGGAAAACTTTTCTTTACTATCATTCATGTTAGTGATTAACTTTCTATTCATGTATATATTGTATTGTGAGTTGTATAGTAGTTTTTTCTGATGTTTTTTGCACTTTTTTCATTAAGTTCTTAATAGGTTTGGGAACCATTTAATTTGTCTTGTTTACCTTTAGTAGTTGTTATTTTCTACGCCATTTGTTTGATGGGGAGCTTCATCCCAAGAAAATGTCAAATCCTAATTGCTTTACATGGCGGTTTTGTCCTTTTTCTTTAGGACTTCAATTTTCAATTACACCACTACCACAACAACCACCACCACTTAACAGAAACCAAATTATCATAGCAAAATCACCACCACCCCCTAAAAAAGACTTTTAAAAACCTTAGCAAAACAACAAAAATTCACACCAACCCCCACCCCCCCAAAAAAAAAAGAAAACAAAAAACCAAACACACACACACACACACACACACACACACACACACACACACACACACACACACACACACCCCAAAAAAAAACACATCACCCCACCCTCCCCCAACACCACCAACAAGAAGAAAATTAGAACGGGTAACACCACCTTTTCAGGCTTTTTCCCCCCCCTCCTTGTCTATATTCTCCAACCTTTTCACAGGTTTATTGGATAAGCTGCCCATTATTGTTGGCAGTAATGGTAGCAGTCAGCTCCCTTTATAGTTGGCAGTAATCTCTGGGCAGGTTTATGTAGTTTTGGGGGGTGATGATGAAATAAAATATGAGGCAACGTGGGAGTTCTGGCTGAAACGATACTCCCATTTGCTAAACTCTTAATCCCCAGACGTGTGTCGCTATTGAAGGTAGCGGCCAGGCTGCGGGCACACAAACAGAGCCCCTTGAGGTGTGAGACGTTTAGGGATGTGTCAACGCCACGCCCGTGTGCTTACGCCAAAGGCCAGTGATGCACGCAGACTTTCACACATAATCACGCGCATGCCAACATTGTATAAGAGAGTATGCATGTACCGTACATAACACACACGCACACGCGCACACACGCACGCACACACACACATAATCTATCTATCTATCTATCTATCTATCTATCTATCTATCTATCTATCTATCTATCTATCTATTATCTATCTATCTATCTATCTTATGTTGTCTGTCTGTGTCTGTCTGTCTTATATTATTCTGGAGTCGGAAGCAGCATACCTTAATGGTAGGCAAAAACGATCGCATTCGCAAAATTCACCATGGTGAACTTCGGGCTTTAGCCGAAAAGGAGAAGAAAAACCAAAAGATAAGAGCATGCACTGGAGTTTGGCGGCCCAGGATTGAGCAGCTGGTTCGAAGCCACCACCAAACACCCGATCATCTGAGAGTCCTTTGGGTGAGGCCACTACTGAGACCTGTGTGCGAACATCGCAGGACACCTGCGAACACGTGAAAACCGTTCTACTTTTTGGAAGGGAAGGCCATTGCATGCCGGTAAGAACAGTTGACAAAAATAAAACGCACAGACATTGATGTTGTGTTTAGGCATCATCTCCGAAGTCGGATACGGCTACCTTTAATGATATGCAAAAACTGCCATACGCAAAAAATTAACCATTGATAAACCTGGGAACTCTAGCCGAGGAACGAAAACATATGCCTATCAATCTATCTATCTATCTATCTATCTATCTATCTATCTATCTATCTATCTATCTATCTATCTATCTATCTATCTATCTATCTATCTATCTATCTATCTGGATCGGTGGTCTAGAGGTAACGCACCTGCCTACAAAGCAAAAAGTCTGAGTTTCAAGTATGTGGCGGTTCGATTCCTGTTTCTGCCCGAAACTTTTCCTCCATCCACTAGACCGCGAGTGGTGGTCTGGGTGCTAGTCTATCGGATGAGACTATAAACCAAGGTCCCGTGCGCTATACTCACTTAGAGCACATGAAAGAATCTACGGTAACAAGGGAGTTGTCCCTGGCAAAATTTGCAGAAAAAAATCTGAAAGGAAACCAATACATAATTATGCAGACCGGAAAAGAAAAAAAGAAATGATGGGTGGCGCTGATCTTATAGCGACACACTCTCCCTGGGGAGAGCAGCTCGAATTTCACGCAGATAAAACTGCTGTGATTTAAAGTGGTATACAATACAATACAAAATAATACAATAGAACACAATACAATGTGATACAATACGATACGATACAACACAATACAATGCACAACTCTGTGTGTGTGTGTGCGTGCGTGCGTGCGTGCATGCGCACAGTACTTGCAGATCACACAAAAGTTCACGTGTAAGTTTAGCTGAAGAGACATAAATTTATCGAATTATGTGCTTAGTTTCTTGCTTCTATGTTTTTGTTATTATGGCTGATATCTGAGCTTGTACTTTGCAATTTTCTTTACATTGTAAAGGGCTTTTGATGTTTGAGAGTGTAGTAAAGACATTGCTCTTATCATTTTTATCATTAAGACCATTATTGCTATTGTAGTATTACTGACGATACGTCAATAATATCACCAATACCTCAATCATATTACAAATGCTACAATTCTGCCTAGTTTCCTCATTAATGCCATTGCTTTCATTTTTCTTGATATCAGAAAGATATACGACACAGTAAATAAATCTTGGAGACATACAGAAAAATACAAACCTATTGGTTGATTGATTTTCTGACAAACAGACAGACGGACAGAAAGATAGATGGATTACATATACGTATGGTTGAACGGATAGATGGACAGACAGGCAAACAGGTAGTGTGTGCGTGCATGCACGCGTGCGCGTTCGTGTGTGTGTGCGTGCGTGCACGCGTGCGTGTTACAGACAGATAGACAGATATATAAGTAGATAGAAGGATAGATAATCGATAGATATCATAGATAGATAGATAGATAAACAGATAGATAGATAGATAGATAGATAGATAGATAGATAGATAGATAGATAGATAGATAGATAGATAGACAGACAGACAGACAGACAGAAAGAGAGAGAGAGAGAGAGAGAGAGAGAGAGAGAGAGAGAGAGAGAGAGAGAGAGACAGACAGACAGACAGACAGACAGACAGACAGACAGACAGACAGACAGACAGACAGACAGAGACAGAGACAGAGACAGACAGACAGACAGACAGACAGACAGACAGACAGATAGATACATAGATACATACATAGAATGACAAACATTACCAATGAACAAAATAGTGACAGTAAACAAGTTGCTGAAGGAAAGATGGAGCATTACTGACCTCTGGATCAAAGTATCGAGGCTCCTTACAGTTGCAGTACAATCCAGGTTCAGAAAATCAGAATAATCAATCTGTGCCGCGAAACAGACGCTAATGAAGCTGTTATGCTTTGTCATATAGATAACTGACAGTCTATCATCTCTCAAAGACTCTAATTGCACATGCTGGCATTCACGGATACACTAAGGTTACAACTCTACTGTCCACACGTTTTTGACGACCGCTGTACACCTAGGGACAAACTGCCTTCAGATGACGCAGCTCAATAGCACTTACAGTTATGACTGGGTTACATCATTGTCAGAGTGCAAGATATTTGAAATATCTTAGCGACTGACTGTTGCGAATGTGCATTAAATTATACACGTGTAACAGAAGCGAACGTCAGCCAATGAAATACACGCAAACATTTTTTTTCATCCATCTTTTCGGTCTTAACTCTGTGTTCCGAATTCAGGCTTGTATTAATGTTGATCAATCCTTGCTAGCGTTTGAGCAAATGCTTGTACTACGAAAATGAACTACAAATTTCTGTCTGGTTTGCTTTGGTTTAGTTTCTAAGTTTTGCTTCTTTTTTTTTTTTTTTGCTCGGTTTTAAAATTTTTAAAATTTATTTTGTAATTGGCAAATGCTCAAGGAATGAAAGAAAAATTTAGCAAAAAAGGTGAATTGTATTGATTTGCACGTAGTGTTTAATTACATGGATGACTATTGAGGATGTATTATTTCCTCTTTCTTTTCATCCCTGATCTTTCGGCTCTGTGATGAAATTGCATAAATGCGCCCAACGACGCTATCATTTCTTTGAAATGTTACTTGAATATTTTCTGTATGACAAATGTCACTACATACTTTTTTCTTAACTTTATCATTTTCTTTTTCACTAGATTTATCTCTTTTTATTTTTGCCACATGCATTTTCCGAAAAGGATAAAATTTAAGATATTACACTCGACTTCTTGTAGACTAGTAGTAGTAGTAGTAGTAGTAGTAGTAGTAGTTAGTAGTAGTAGTAGTAGTAGTAGTAGTAGTAATTCATGTAAAGTTGTGTTGTGAGGCCTAGCCTATTGGCAGTAAAGACTAGAACTGAAGTTAAAAGTTTGCCTTTAGCATGTGAATATTAAAACTAAACGGGTGCCTTGTAAAAAGTTATTTACGTTATCCCATTCAACAGGTAAAAGTCAAAATAAAATAAAATTGCATTACAGAAAGCTTGGAATTTTGTTTGTTAAGATCTGGCAGAAGGACTATTGAAGAGCTCTACAACATTCAAATCTTGTGTAGAAAACACCAGCATAATCAAGATGCATACCATGTCTTCATGGTTCTCAAGACGCCAGGAAGCCATGAGAAAAAACCAATGTATAGACATCACTTTTTTTAGGGGTACAGAGCAGAATTTAGACAGTGTAGGCTCTAAAATCGGAGTACGTGCAACATATCCTTCTCTCTCTTTGTGTGTGTGTGTGTGTGTGTGTGTGTGTGTGTGTGTGTGTGTGTGTGTGTGTGTGTGTGTGTTGTGTGTGGTGTGTGTGTGTGTGTGTGTGTGTGTGAGATTAACATGTGTTTTTTCCAGAAAACTCATAATGTGGTAAGCAACGAAAACAAAGAGGAAATAAGATACTCATTATCTTCCTGAACATTTTCTTCAGAAAGCGATATCAGGCCTAAAGGTTTGGAAAAGAATGGACGGAGCCACTCTTCCTTTTGGAGACCCATTGACAACTCACCATGAAGCAAAAGCTGCATTGCCATCATGCTCTATCAATAAATAATCTGGCCACCCAAAGTTATCCTGATAGAAACCATGTCTGTAAGAAGTCGAATCAGCGACCAACGAGTGGACAGAGGGTATTGTCTGTTTCCGATTTTGTAAAGACTGGCATAAGCAGAGAGGTATAAAGAATTGTTAAGATACTAATGGTGCCCAAGACCTTAGAATTTAATGACTGGCTGACTGCCTACCTGATGAACTGATTTATAAAGTACTCGACTAGTGAGTTGAATGATTGGGGGATGAATTATTTGATACATCTAATGTTCGATGTAGATTATTTTTGAAAAAGGAAACACCCTCTATAAAACAAGGACTTTGTTAATCTTTCCTTCCGAACCCCTCCGATGTCCTCGAAACATTATTCCATGCGGATGCACTGTCTTTCCGCCCATTAATGCGTCCACCCCATTGTTGCATTTGCTATGAATATGGGATTGTTGTGTTCTTTCCAGCTTCACAAGATAAAAAAACCCGTGTTTCTGAGTAAGAAAAAAAAAATCAATAACAAATAAATGTCACCATCTTTACAGTCTGAAAGGACACAAAACGTTGCATTTTTTCACTTAGCTACCATGTTGATTAATGGACAGAAGTGATTTCAAAATTAAATAAGAATAATCACCTTAGTTCTGAACCACAGATTTACAAAACATTGTCAGCAGTGCTCTTCCCTCATGCCCCCCTCTCCCTGATACAACCCTCATGGTGGGCTGAATTTAACTAGAACAAAAGGATGGGTGCAGCAGGTAACACCCACCAGAGCAGTTTGTCCCGCAGTTCAGGTTTACTGGGTAAGCTCCCGTTATTTGTTGGCAGTAATGGCAGCAGTCAGCTCCCTTTGTAATTGGCTGGCAGTGCTCTCTGAGCAGGTTGATGTACTTTGGGGCATGATGAGGAAACAAAATATCAAGCAATGCTGGAGTTGTGTTTGAAACGATACACGCATCTGCTAATCTCTTAATCTGCTAACGTATGCTCGTTAATGAACCCAGCGGCCTTACTGCGGGCACACGAACAGTTATCTAGGTGTGAAGTTTAGCATGTGTCATCACCATGTCAGTCTTTGTACCCCAGCATGTGGGGAGGCTAGCGGGTGCACGCACGTGCATGCATTGTGCAGAGACACATGTGTGGTAGGTATAGGACTAAGAGAATTTAGACTAAAACAATAGAACCCCTTCACTAGTTTTCGGACCTAAGGTTAAAAAATTGTATTCTATCTAAAACAGCAAGGTAAAATACAACTTAAAACAAGAGAAGAAATCTGTGAGCAAGACAAAAAACAAAATTAATGTTTTCTCATCATTTACCAATTCTCAACATGCACTCACTTTTACCCCAAACTATTTTAAATTAAACTCGTAAGATTGGTTTTTAAAATAATGTGTTCTTCAGGATTATCAAATCTAAGAAGGCCACTGCATATAAAATAAACTTATCCCTAACAAGACATAAATGTCAAAGTCTGATATGTGTATAACTTACGTACACATTTTAAATGGAATCTTTTAACTGTTACAGCTATACTGAAAAGAATGTAAAACACTTATGACAAAGCTTTAATTTAATGATATTTTCCTCTGCAACTCAATTTTAACTTCTATAACACCTTTCACTCTACTTTACAGGGTTATGCAAAATTCAAATGTAATTAACTTATGATTTTTTGCAGACATCTAAGAACAGTATTTCTTATTTAAAAGTGGTTCTGAATTGCAAATTAATCAATCCCAGATTTAATGGTGGTCCTCTATAGTGATGGTGGTATTAGTGGTGGTAGCAGTCATGGCTGTGGTGATAGTGGTGGTTGTGGTTATGGTGTGGTGGTGTGGTGTGGTGTGGTGTGGTGTGGTGTGGGTGTGGTGTGTGTGTGTGGAGAGAGAGAGGGAGGGGAGAGGGGGGGGGAGGGGGCAAGATATCTTATCGTAGTTTTGGCTTTCTGCATATCTATCTATCTATCTATCTACTATCTATCTATCTATCTATCTATCTGTCTGTCTGTCTGTCTGTCTGTCTGTCTGTCTGTCTGTCTGTCTGTCTATCTATCTATCTATCTATCGATCGATTTATCTACCTACTACCTTACCTACCTACATATCTGTCTGTCTGTCTATCCATCTATTTATCTATCTTTATGTCTACCTGTCTGTCTGGTATTTACCTATGTACTTATCTCTCTCTCTCTATCTCTCTATCTGTCTTTCTGTCTGTCTTTCGGTCGGTTTGTCTGTCTGTCTGTATGTCTGTTTGTGCCTGTTTACCGATTTCTTTGAGGTCATTGACAAAGTGAATGTTTGATTCATGGCTGGTCGTATTTTTTTCTATGAACTAGTTTTCACTGTACACATGCTTTATTTTCATCTGAAACCACAGAGCACGCACGACAGAGAGAGAGCGAGGAGAGAGAGACACACAGACAGACAGACAGACAGACAGACAAAACAAATACACAGAGAGATAGACAGATACAGAGAGACAGAGACCGAGATAAACAGAGACAGACAGAAAAGATACAGATAAAAAAATCGACACAAACATACAGAAAGAAAGACACAGACACGCCAACAGACAGGCAGATAGAAAAAAAAAAAAAAACACCAACTTTCAAGCAAGCAGTCAGTTAGTCAATCACAAAGACAAAAAGGGAGAATTCTTTGCCGATGAGGCAGCCAATCGTGCCACCGCTAGCTCAGCCATACACGTGTGCTGACCCTTGAAATCTGTGCAGGTCGCCTTGCGGAATTCTCAAAGGAGGCTCACTGCGATAACGAACGTTCAGAAACAATTTTAAGCCGTTTTTAATGAGTGATTCAACCGTATGGTATGGGGAAACGGCCAAAGATAGATCCGAAAGTGTCTACCCATGATTTATGGAGATTCGCTACAGCCTGAAGGTTTATATATAGACTGGTTGATACTGGTGCCGGGTTTGGAGTTCTGTGTTTTTTTTCTTGAACAAAGTGGGTTTTTTTCCCCCTTAACTTTGAATATAAGTCCCTCTATTCCTATTGTCGCGGGTGGGGGGCAGTCTAGTGGTTTGAAGGTTGCGTTGGCCCGGGGTTCGAGCTACACAGAAAAGGGGAATTTTTTTACCTGGAGTACTGACTCCACTCCCCCGAAAGTCCTTCAAGTAAGGTTATAAACCGAGGTCCTGTGTGTGAACGCACGCAGAGTATCTTGCACACACGTTAAAACCTGTTCCGCCTCTAGGAAGAGGAGACCGTTGCGTGCCTGCAGGAAGAGACAATATTTCGAAAATGGATGCATACTGGTGTCATGTTGTGACATAATTCCAGAAGTCTGAATGCGGCTGCCTCAATAGCACGCAAACAGTCTCATACGCATAATCTCACCATTGGTGAACCTAGGAGCGCTAGCTGTGGAACGAAAAAAAGTGTATTACTAGGGTTTTTTTTTATCTATCAAGTAAAGGCATGGCTTATCTGATTGAGAAATGGGACGAAGCCACTGGCACTAATTTG
>CM060320.1:46286753-46304253 GCA_030674155.1 Stramonita haemastoma | reverse complement strand
AAACGACTACGTAGGACAGGGGAGGTTGAGGACTAACATTTGAATAAAAACATGAAGTCATTCAAAAGAAAACAGTAAACTAGTTGCACATTTCTTCTTTACGGGGAATAACATCTTCATCTCTGTTGAAGAAGGGTGATCTGCCCTTTGCTTCAGTTTTGTAGCTAATCAGAGGGTGTAGACTGAGGGTGGAAGGTAACTTGGTAAAATCATGCTGTTTCATAAGTTATGAAAAAAAGCCAAAAAACAGTTGTTGTTTTTAAATAATTATATAGTTATAAAATATTTATACAAAACATATTTCAGTGCAAAAGAAAACAAATATGTTTGCTGTATTTGCATCACACTCCGGAAAACTTTTCATTGCTTATTTCCCCACGGCTGCTACCAATATGAAAAGTGTTTGTTTTTTTCATCTTTTTGTTTTTTTAAACATATTTTTAGTCTATCTTTCTTTGTTAATACCCTTTAAAAAAAACCTGTTCTTTTCTTCCTTGTACACGTAGTTTTTTTTTAAGCGAATAAAAAAGTAATTTTCATCTTGATTTTACTGTTCTTTTTTCGAATGCAGTAAGTTGTTTTTTTTTCATTCACACTTTTAAAAACTCCTCTCAAACTTTTTTGTAGCAGAAGTTCTCTTTTTGTTTTTGATGGAGCCGCCTCTGTCTGTCTGTCTGTCTCTGTCTGTCTGTCTGTCTGTCTGTCTGTCTGTCTGTCTGTCTCTACCAATTAATACATTTGAGTAAACTTGCTTTCTGGTTTTTAGCTCCTAGCACTGAGTGAAAGAGCTGTTTTTTAGATAATGTGCTCGGACATGTAAAGTCAGTGCAAAAAAAAAAAAATAGGGGAAATAGTGTACACAGGACACATTGGTGTAAATAATCTACCTTTGAAGTTTGGCCCGCATCAGGATATCAATCCGCAGCTACAGGTAATTATGCTAATGGTTTAGTTTTCGCATGGAAACCAGAAATGTCGAAATGTAGATCTAGTGCTTTGTGTATGTGAACCATACTGCAAATGTTGTATGTGGGCGTGCAACAACAGTAGTGTAAATCTGGTTAATGCTTTAGTTTGGCATCGGATGTGGACGCATACAACCATATTAAGGTCAGTTGAAGATTATATACTAACAGTTACGTTGACAGTACCGTGTACAATGAATCAGCTGTTGATTGTAAATCTGTACTCATCTGTCTGTCTGTCTCTCTGTCTTTCTCGTGTGTGTGTGTGTGTGTGTGTGTGTGTGTGTGTGTGTGTGTGTGTGTGTGTGTGTGTGTGTGTGTGTGTGTGTGTGTGTGTGTCCAATACTGTTAAGTTGCACGTGGGGGTGCTACAACAAGAACGTTGATCTGGTTTATGATTTAGTTTGGCATTTGATGTTAACGCATCCAACTATACGCTTGGGTGGGGCTTATATATACTGACAATATGTTGACAGCATTATGTATTGTTAATTGACTGTTGATTGTACATCAGTTCTTCTCTCTCCCCTCCCCCCCCCCCTCTCTCTCTCTCCTCCTCTCTCTCCCTCTACCCCCTCCCCTCTCTCTCTCTCTCTCCCTCCCCTACCCCCCCCCCCCCTCTCTCTCTCTCTCTCTCCGGATCTCTGGATACTGTCAGTATGAATGCCGGGTTGCCTGGTCCTGTCAGTTTAAATAGCATCTCCACCTTCTGGAAGTTCTGTGCTAGGAACTCCACCCTTTCTAGCTCCCTCTTTGTTTCTGTCTTGTTCCTTTTCTTTCTGTCACCATCTTCGTGTCTATTTTCTGCCTTTTTTGTTCATTCGTTACTGGCTATCCAGCTGGCACTTAGAGGCACACCGGGTGAAGTCAGAGCTTATTCAAATAAAAACAGCTTTTTTCATCCTTTTGGCCATGATTTGCCATGGTATACTGCTTTGCATTTATTCATGGAAAACTTGAGACAGACGAAGTGGCACCATTTCAAATCTTCACAAAATGCCTAGAAAGGCCACGTCTTTTTTCTGAGCCTATTCAATATGTACTGAAGTAGCCATGATTTTTTATTAAAAGAAAAGTCTTCAGAGCTGTTGCAAAGCAATATGAAAAGGTATCTTAACCATAATGATTGTTGATAGTAAGCTGGCTAAAAGGGAACACAAGCCATTGATGACACTTTCCAGTCTTCTTTACAGATCTTGGAAATCTGCAAAAAGTCACTGAAGATTTAGCTCCCTCTCCTTAGCTTTATAGAGACAGGCAGACAAAGACAGAGGCAGGCAGACAGACAAACACACACATATCAGCACATTCGCACGCACGCACGCACGCAGAGAGAGAGAGAGAGAGAGAGGAGAGAGAGAGAGGAGGAGAGAGAGAGAGAGAGAGAGAGAGAGAGAGACGACAGACAGACAGACAGACAGACAGACAGACAGACAAATAGACAGACAGACAGACAGACAGAGACAGACAGAGAGACAGACAGACAGACAAACAGACAGGCAGAGAGGGAGGGGGGAGGGAGAGGGAGAGAGAAAGGGGAGGGGGGGGGGCAAAGTATCGGTGCACCATGTGGGTACGTTTGCACTAATAAATCTCCGATGATTAATTCTGCCTAATGAACAGTGCCACATGACTGATTGCAGTTCACAGCTGCAGAAGTCCAGCCTTGCCATACTGAACGTATGGTACTTCACAACAAAACTGATATTCCCCAGTCCCCACCCATCCCACAGTTTTACTATCGCCTACCTAACTACAAGCCACTGAGTCCCATTCTAATCATTTTTCAAACTACAAAAAGAAAAATACATGTAAAGAACACACACACACACATACACGCAAGCACATACGTACGTACGCACACACAACACACACACACACATAAACACACACATAAACACACACACAAACACACACACACACACACATACGTACGTACGCACACACAACACTCACACACGCACACGCACGCCACAACACACACACAACACACACACACACACACACACACACACACACACACACACACACACACACACACGTTCTGCGCTCTACCACGCAGTCTCCCTTCTCATCCGAATAGATAAGGAAACGAGAGAGAAGGGTTGTTCCAGAAATTGCCGCAATTCCTATACTTCAGCCTGTGGGCCAACAAGCAGCAAGCAAGAGTCCGTCCATTCCCTGCTAGCCACACACCCTGTCCACAGCAACCCTAGATGCCCAGCGTTCTCTCCCAGTCACACACCCTCCCAATATTGCAGTCAACCCCTGCAGAACTGGTCCTTCACTGTGATTTATCCGTCCAGCGGCCTTGGACACACGGGCAAGCCTTCCTGGCAGTAAGGAGCTAGAACTGGTGGCAATAGTGGGGAGGAGAGAGAGAGAGAGAGAGAGAGAGAGAGGAGAGGAGAGAGAGAGAGAGAGAGAGAGAGAGAGAGAGAGAGAGAGAGAGAGAGAGAGAGAGAATGTGTGTGTATAGGGGAGAAGAGGGGTGGGGAGGGAGGGAGGGAGGTTGGCTGATGCCCAAACAGTTAAGATGGCGGGCGTGAATGGCGGGGACCAGGGACGACAACTCCGCTTGCATGGGCACGGAACTCTGTCAAGAAGTCCTCTTCATCCCTGTGACAAATGGTCGCCGAGCCGGAGACTGGCTCCGCTCTGGGAGATGTGGGGTCCCTTCTTGCCTTGTGGACTCATCCTCCCCGAAACGGATGAGGAGGAAGAGGAGGAGGAAGAGAAGGAAGAGGAGGAGAAGGAGAAAGAGGATAGACAGGATCGGGGAGAAGGTGGAAGGGAATGCATGAGTATTCAATGTGATGTTGCCGATCAACGAGGTGGTGCTCAGCAGGGGGTGTGTGTGTGTGTGTGTGTGTGTGTGTGTGTGTGTGTGTGTGTGTGTGTGTGTGTGTGTGTGTGTGTGTGTGTGTGTGTGTGTGTGTGTGTGTGCGCGTGCGTGTGTGTGTGCGCGTGCGTGTGTGTGTGTTTGTGTTTGCATTTGCATGTGAGAGAGAGGGGGAGGGACAGAGACACAGACATACACAGACAGGAAGAGACCAGGACAGACAGGCAGACATAGAGAAATTTGTGTGTATGTGTGTGTGTGAGTGTGTGTGTGTGTGTGTGTGTGTTAGTTTGGTGTGGTGTGGTGTAGCGTGGCGTGGTGTGACCAAACCGCCACAAGTGTGCAAGAATCTCATCATAAAGAAAAACATATCACCAAGTCATAGAACACTGAATATGCAAATCCTCTGTGCATAATAAACAACTTTTAACGACCTCCACCAATTGACAAAGAATAAATAAAACAAAGAAGAAGAAAGCCTTGTGTTGTAGAGTTTGTTAGTGTCAGAAGTCACTAGCCCTCCTGCAAAGGAGTAATGGTGCACAGCTTACAGTAGTAATCAACTCTTTAAGACTTTATGAAAGAACACAACACAAATAAGAAAAAACAGCGTCTTTTTCATCAACATTTGGTGACAAAACTGATGACGATATGGGCTTCACTGCCAGTATCGCTAATATATTTTATTTTCAGTACGGCTTTCGATCAGTATCCTTAAGATTTAAACAACAAAATGCAACAGACAAGACTGCTCCTGCCTCCTTCCTAATAACATTACATTTTATATAATCCTTTGACTTGGATTGGCTGTATAATTATTGTCAAATCCAGCTGGGAAAAAGCCTGTAAGCGATGATGAGAGGTAGTGACAGTTGTAGGCGGCGTTGAGAGAGAGAACGACAAAGACAGAGAGACAGAAACAGACAGACGCACAGAGACAGAGAGACAAACAGGCAAACAAGCAAAAGCAAACACAAAAAATCCTGCCTTCTCCACACACACACACACACACACACACACACACACACACACACACACACACACACACACACACACCATTCCAACACACCCTCGTCACCCTCGTCACCCATAACGCTTCTCCCTTCTGACTTATCACACCTCCATCCATTCCAGCACCCCCACCCACCCACCAACCCACCACCCACCCCTACTACCCCCCTTTCACCCAGTCAATCCCATGAATGACAAATGGTGCCAGCCCATCGCCTTGGATGCTTCCAGACTTGCGGATTACCAATATCCAGCGCCAGAAGAACCTCCTGTGATGGAAGTGTCTCGGTCCTCTCTCTTTTTTTTTTTTTTTTGGCCAAGGCACACAGACACACACATCACCTCACCGCACAAAACTCTGGACCGTCCTCTCCCCATTTCGGGCCCTGGCCCGTGGTGGGGCTATTGTTCACAGTTATTGGTATGTCAGCCCTGGCAAAGAGCTCTTTTGTTCAGGCGCTTTCCGTGTTCCTCTGCCGGATTAGAGAGCAGAGGGGGGCCGAGTCCATAAATCGGCATTGAAAGCTAAAGCGAAGCGTTGGTCGGTCGGTCGGTGGTGGCGCTGTGTGATTGGTGATGATTCTAGGGGTGGATGGCTGAGGGTAGTGGTTGTTGATGTTCTTCTCTATCATGTTCAGTCAGACCAGGTCAGCCACAGGAGAGGGACTGAAGTGGGAGCTAGCTAGCTAGATGTCTGTCTTTGAGAACAGAGAGAGAGAGAGAGAGGAAGGAGAGAGAGAGAGAGAGAGAGAGAGAGAGAGAGAGAGGAGAGAGAGAGAGAGAGAGAGAGAGAGAGAGAGAGAGAGAGAGAGGGGGTGCCTACCGTAATGGACGGATGACATTGAGTTGTTTATTGATTGACCCAAGTACTTACGGTTAAAACCTACGATCTATTATGATGCATGGGCCAGAACTAAGACATTGGTCCATTTCATTCGTGCTGTTTAGAGCCCAGCTGACCGTGGCGGGCACATGAAGGTATTTGTATAAGCAAACGAACATGAGTAATAAATTGAAAGGAAAAAAAAGAGATCAATCAATCAAACATCCAATCAATCATCTCAATCAGTTAATGAACCAATAGAAGAATCTGTTCAGTTCAATCAATGGTATAATAGGCAGTATCAGACGAAAGTGATTGGCAAACAAATCTGCTATTGCATGATGCTCCTTGGGAGTGTGGTGGTAATTTTGTTTTAAAAGGTGGTCATTAATCTCTGAAGGAGCGTACTGTCTTAAAATCATTATTTCATGAAAAAAAAGAAAAACAAGGGCAAAACTGTTGTGTGGTATGATGATGATGATGATGATGATGATGATGATGATGATAATGATGATGATGATGATGATCTGGACAAAGAGGAGAGAGGATTGGGACAACGAGGACATTGGGGTGTGTGTGTGTGTGTGTGTGTGTGTGCTGCTGTGTGCGTGTGTATGTATGTTTTGTATGTCCCCTCTCTTGGAGTCCAACACACACGCACTCATTACACAGCACACAAACACACATATACACACAACAGGTTATTTCCTCAGTACAGAAGCGTGGAAGAAACAGTACTAGGATTAGCTGGTATATCTTTTTCTCAACCACATAGATTGTTATTCCTTTTTTACTTGTGATTTTCTTTCTAACCTATCATTTTATTTATCCACATTGCAAAAACATTTCAATGCGTACAGGTTCTAAATGAAACAGCCATTGTTCACGCACATCTGCACGTGCACAAAAAGAAACATCCCACAATAAGAATATGGGGGAAAACGCAACATAGACATAAAACTAAACTATTTCTCTTGGATTATTTTTGTTTATCGCATTTTTATCCTTCTGTTTTGGGGGGCCTGTAAAATGTTTGTGTTTTATTCTATAACCAGATTTTTAGATGAAAGGGAATTCCATTATGCATCATTTTGGGAGAGCATTATTTTGTGCCTCGTTGCTTCTTAAAACAAGCAAACAAGCACGCAAGGGAAAAGAAAAGAAAGAAAGAAAGAAAAAAAGAGCGAGAGAAGAGAGAGAGACAGCGAGAGAGACAGCGAGAGGAGAGAGAGAGAGAGAGAGAGAGAGAGAGAGAGAGAGAGAGAGAGAGAGAGAGAGAGAGAGAGAGAGAGAGAACAGAGAGAATCAGACAGACAGCAGCCAGAGACAAAGACAGAGAGACAGAAAAAACATAGAGACAGAGAAGAGAAAGAGGCATACAGAGAGACAGAGAAAAAGAAAGAGACAGCCAGAAAGCGAATTAAAAAAACTGTATTTAATATTAAGTAAGGCTGAAATGTGTTCCATGTGCAAGCCAACAAGGAAAGTCATATCCATGCCAACAGCTGTCAGTTACTGATGCAGACAAAGTATCAAAGCCTACATCAAAATGTTGTTTTGCTCTCAAAATAAATATTATGCTGAGATCGTCTTTATCATGACATATTCCTTTTAAATAATGATATGTATATTTTTTCTATCTTTTTTCCATGACAAACTCCTACTCGCTTAACAATCTGTGTTTTTTTCTAGAAAGGAGAAAAATATCCCCTAAAGTCGTACTGTGACTGCCAGTGTGGTGAGGCATTTCGAAAAGCCACACAGGCGGACGTTTTTGAACGGCAATACTTGAATACTTCACAGTGAAGACTTATAGCTTTGCCCGACATGACCCATACGTTTGAGCTCCTTCGTGCTTTGTACGTACATGCCTTGACTCAAAACAGAAAAAAAAGAATGAGAATTCCATCCCTGGACACAACAGTAGCAACTGACTCTAAACCCAAGCCGTAAAACTTCATCAAGAGTGTACTGAATGTCACGGAAAAGGTTCACACACGCGCTTCCATCTTCACGTGCAAGCTAGATTGACGTTGAGTGTTGTCTTCGGACAACCGTGGTGGTTTGAGACTTGAAAAAAGTCTTTTCTCTTTTAGTTTTCTGTTCTGCGAACCAAATTAACATTCAGACAATCAGCCGCCCCGGATGAGGAAGTGCGTAGCGATTTGTTCTCGTGCGGCTGCGCATCGGTTTCAATTACTTTTCCCTTTCTTTTTCATTTCCTTCCGGGTTTGCTTGCCCGTTTCCTTGTTAGACAATTTTCTTCCTCATCGTCTTCTGTTCTTTTTCTTCTTCCCTGTTTTGTTCTCCTCCTTCTCCTCTTTCCTTGTTCTCACCCTCCTCTCTTTTCTTGTCCTTGTTGATTTTTGGACTTTGTTTTTATTTTTCTATATACCCCCCTTTTTTTTGCTAGTAGCTTGTCTGTCTGTCTGTCAGTTTGTCTTTTTTTTTTCTTGCTGCTGTTTTGACTGTGGTGAACCTTGTTTCCGTTTTTCCGTTTGCCTGTCTGATTACTTTCTTTGTCTTGCATTCTTTCCAAAGCTATGTTGTTTACTCGCTGTTGCAGCTATTGTTTACACGTTGTTATTGTTTATGAGAGTGCTTCTTTTTGGCTTTCTTTTTGTTAGTGTTTTCTTTCCTGTTGCCTTTCACTCTTCATTTGAGAAACACATCACGATATTGTGGCGCTGACTGGACAACAAGAAGTAAAAAGAATAAGTGGGGTGGACAAGGACAATGTCTAAAATTTTCCTTTCCATGTGGAATACGCGAGCGGTGTCTGACATCTGTGTTCCTTTTTGTTTCCTTCCAATGGAAAATACAGAAACTTGATTCTGCATACTTGTTTCCTTTATATGAATTCATAAATGTAACATTGCGCATATTAACTTGATTTCTTCAAGAGCTTTTTCTTTATACTAGAAAATTATAAATAAACAACCTGGTCTTGCGTTCTTCATGTCTCTGTGCTACGTCACACATACATCACCACCACACACACACATACATACATTACACACACACAGCGCAGCGCAGCGCGTGGCGTACGCACGCACGCACATACAACTGCACGCACTCGTAAATTTAGAGGCAGAAGAGAGAGAGAGAGAGAAGAGAGAGAGAGAGAAGAGAGACAGAGAGAGAGAGAAGAGAGAGAGAGAAGGAGAGAGAGGAGAGAGAGAGGAGAGGAGAGAGAGAGAGAGAGAGAGAGGAGAGAGAGAGGAGAGAGAGAGAGAGAGAGAGAGATGCTCAGTGGACAAAAAGGTTGAAAATAAATGCATACAAAGTTTTTTTCAATACTTGCTACTGTCGCTATTTTTCAGTGGACAAATCTCAGTCAACATAGACAAAATATAAATACTTACTAAGGTATGGCATTTAATTACACTGATGGTTTTTAGGAGGTCAGCTGACGTTGACACGAAACAACCCTGCTATTGGTTCGCGGAAACAAAACCATACATCTGACCTCTATATGACCATTTTCTTAAACGCCAGCCTATCCCTTGACCGTGCCTTTGCATTGGCTACCAGCACACTACAGGGTTGTCCAGTGCAGAAAGTCCAGCCCCCACCCACTCTTCGCTCTTCCCTGCACAGACAGACCGACAGTGACAGTCTTTTCTTCCCTGGCTGTGCACGTGAGACTAGCCCTGCTGGCTGCCCCAGAGCCTCAGGTGACAAGCGGGACCGGGAATTAACCCTGGGTCGCTCCAGTCGGCAAAAATTGCATTAAACCCACCAAACTCAGAGCTTAGATTGAGTTTCCCAGACTTTTCTCCTCCCTCCCCCCGCCGAGACCAGCTTCCCTCCCCTACCATCTTGTCCTCGACCGACTCGTAGCAGAGTTTCCCCCGGGCGGGAAGAAAATCACCCTTGGAAAGGATCCTGTGACAGCACTCGCACCATTCTTGGAAAAAGACCGCCTATACTAGACTCTAGACTGAAGTTGAGCGCGGGGGTGTCAGGGAAGACACTGTCGCAGCGCTTTTCGGAGCTCCACAATACTTATTGTACGAAGACGCTGGGAGACTCGGGTGTCCTGGTGTCCAAATTAGGCAAAGTTGGCAGAAGCGGCGTCGCAGACAGTGCAAGCACCACATGCCATAAAAATGCCACGAGACTGGGCAATTGGATTACCGCCCAGCCACCCATCGGGCCTCGTCACTTTTTAGACAGGGGCGACCACCGACTCCACCTGCACCCGACGGTAGAGGGCGTTGCTGGCTGATCAGGGAGCGGGGAGGATGATTTCATTGGAGTCGGGCAAAGTGGCAGGGAACGAAGAGCTATTGCCTACCTCGGCCTCCAGTGGATTTGAAGTCTGACAAAAGTTATGACATTTCCAAGTCTCCCTGAAGGAGGACAATCCCAAAGACACTCTTCCCAAGATGTTTAAATTTTCAGACAGATTGCAGTTTGTTCCCCTTCTCGGTTAACAGAGCTACTTTCCTAATTAGATTTCACTAAACTTCCCAGCAGCGAAAATTGGTAACTGTTCCAATAGTTCGGATAATGAAATAAACTGATTCAAGGTAAAATTAATTAATTGACGACACCCGAGAAAATAAGATATATGACATGGAGGAGTGGAGTGAAGTGGAGAGAAAGGGAAACAGATACAGTGATCTCTCTTTTCGACCATCTGTACAAACTTCTTTATTCGTCTGTCTCTTTGTTTGCTCATATTAAAACGATGGCTAGATTCTGTCGATTCCTTCATGCGTTTGGCCTGAGAGACAGAGCAGCTAACCATCCCCGTGATCAGCTGATTAGTATCTATTCAATGCCGCTACCCAAAGTTTTCTTTAACTGTGATTTTATTCAGCAACGCAGACTAACATTAACTGAAAACATCCACACATTTTTTAGTGTATACATTTTACACAGCACAAAACATAAAAATATGTATAAACCATCATAATTGTGAAAAACCTGTGACCTTTTTGGACAGTTGTTTTTTTTTCTTTGCAAAAAAAAAAACAAACAAAAACACAACAAAACATTTGCATGAAACAAGTCAACCGCCCGCGTATCAATTTCACTTCCTATTCCTCTCCCTTGAAAAACATTAGCTTTTGTGACAATGGTTTCCTTTGCATTGATTAAAAATAAAATATTTATAATTATGTTATCTTTCCTCCCTCTTCCTTTCATTTCTTTTACCCCTGTGGAATTCAATTCCTGATTTCTGATGGTTTTGTTTTCAGTAAAAATGTTTTTGAAATAAATACTTCACAGTTTCCTTGCTTATTTTTTAAAGCTATGTCATCCTGTCTGTTTAGATAAAAAGAGAATTTCTTCCTTTCCTCTCCGTTTGTGCTCATCAGTCTCCCCCTCCCCCCCCCCCCTCTCTCCCCCTCTCTCAAATTCAGCTGGGCGTGTCAGTCTACAATTTCATATACAGAATGCATAGGATCTGATAGAACATGTTCTTTACACAATGAAGCAAAGAAAACGAAGAGATTTTGTCATATTGTTGTCTTGCCTTAATGACATTAGCAATGTATTCCCAGCAAAATATACCACCAGCCTAATGCATTTAGACTATGTTTTGCTGCTAGGGTGTAGTAATTCTAATATACATTAGCAGTTTCTTTATATTTGTTTTTTAATTCTGTAGTTTATATCTTTTTTACTATTTTTTTTATTCCTTCGGCCACACGCTCCGAGGTTTCAAACACAATGGTTGAGATTTTGCAAAGAACGACCCATCATGAAAGTGGCCACATTCCCATTTCGGGCAGGTATGCTGGTATCGTTCGCTTTCCGTTTTGTTTGCTTTCACGTTTTTAACAGCAAACAGACAAAACACAAAATAATATACAAAATGCACATGCATACATACATTACATACATACATACATACATACTACATACATACATACATACATACATACAACATACATACATACAACAATACATACATACATACATACACAGACAGACAGACAGACAGACAACATACACACATAACTATACAAACAATACACAATCGCTGGACGACGCATGACCTACAATACATGTGATACTTATAACAGTAAAAATCCATATAGCACAGCTATCCACTTCACCTGGTCAACGCCACAAAATCGACGACAAATTCGCATCCCTTGAACATCCTTTACATCATTAGTCCTCTTCCAACTTGAGATAGGCCAGCACTCTGGCTCCCATTCCTACCCTCACACAGATATTTACTGTAGCCAGCGTAATCAAACAAAATTATAATAATAGTAATAATAAATCAAAGAGGGGAGGGGTTAAGTTAAAACGAAAACAGCGTAAGAAGAAAAAGAAAATACGAAAGCTGTATAATAAAACAGACAGACAGACAGACAGAAACAGACACACACACACACACACACACACCACAACACACACACACAACAACACACCCACACCACTATCAAGCCACCACCCACTAAGCAAACGCACCAAATGAATAGACAAACATACCACAACAAACCTAAACCAATTTCAAGAAGGAGAAAACGTAAAATAAACACCACAGAAATGGTCTAATTCTGTTTTTATTACTAAGGAATACTACTACTACTAATAAAGAATCTCATACATCCCTTGTAGTGTAATGGGAAAATGTTTTAATCCACACAGAGGGAGGCTAAGATATATTGCAGAAAAGTAACAGTCCCCGACACAGAAGACGACACTGTTCATTGAAACAGGATTTTCACAGAGGCTGTCTCTCATCTCTAATCCTTCCTTCACAGTCTTCCTTTATAAGAAACCCCCCAAAGGATTTGATGCACACAAGTATTATGAATATGAGTGCATGAAAAGGCAGGCATAGACACGACGGGATTTCTATGGTTTATCATATCAACAACGGGTCGCTGAGGGGTCGGAGCTACATAATATTGCAAAAGAAATCTCCAACTGAGTGTGTGTGCGTGCGTGCTTGCATGTATGCGTGCGTGCGTGCGTGTGTGTATAATTATATGTGTATATGTGTGCTATTTTATTTATTTATTTTATTTATTCTTTTATATCGAGGATAATGGAATAAGCACTCATGTGCTTTTTAACATCTAGTCCCCGTGTGTATACAGTTTTGTAAATTTTGTCATCTGTTCCCACTGGCACACAATGGCCCACTCTTACGAAAAGCGGAACAGGATTTAACTGTGTGCAAGATGTTCAGCGTGTGTGTGTGTGTGTGTGTGTGTGTGTGTGTGTGTGTGTGTGTGTGTGTGTGTGTGTGTGTGTGTGTGTGTGTGTGAGGTGTGTGTTTACAAATATTCAGCTGTAGAATTTGCACTCAGAACATCGTGGCCGCTGGAGCATGAACGTATTATACTCAATTAGAATCCATTTTTAAATGAAACAAAACAGAAAGGGGCATACTCTTTACCTAGGTTAGGGTCATAGACATTGTACGGGGTGGTAACTCATATCGTGGTTTTCAATCTTTTTACATAATTTTTTTACTGGTGGTGTACCAGCTATTCAATGAGGTAATAAGGTAAACTACTGAGAATCAAAGTCTCAAAAGAAGGCGAAGAGAAAGGAAAAGGGAGAGAAGACAGGAGGAAGGAAGCAACAGCAGCAGAAAACAACAACAGCATCCACAGAAAGACAGAAAATAAAACAGAAAGAAAATAGAAACAAAAATGAAAGACAAACAGATCAGCAGCAGCAGCAGCAGCAGCAGCCTCCACGAAGTCAGAATGCGGCAACTTTAATGGTGGGTAAAAACGGTCGAATACGCAAAACTCACTATTGGTGAACCTCGGAGCTCAAGCAAACGAACAGAAAAAGACATCAGCAGTAGCAGCAACAACAATAACAATATCAAGGAGGTCAAAATAGATCTGCCAACAATAATGGAGAAAATAAAAACGTACCTACACCTATCACGAAGAGATGAAAGAGGAGGGGGGGGGGGGGGGGGGGGGGGGGGGGAGGGAGGGATGGCATAGCCTGGTGGTAAGTGATGCGCTCGTGATCAGCTGACCCGGGTTCAAATCTCGTTCAAAGAGGATTTTTCCTCTGAAGTCTACATCAGTGCCGACTCCTCTCCCCCCAAAAGTCCTTCTGATGAGACTGATGTGCGAACACATGCAAACCATCTAGGGCACTGTTAAAACCCGTTCCACTTTTCAGAAGAGTAGGCCATTGTATGCTGGTGGGAACCGATGGCAAAACTGACAAAACTGCATACACACGGGGACTGGATGTAAAAAAGCACATGAATGCTTGTTCCATTATCCATGACCTAAAAGAAAGAATATTATAATACAAAATAAAGGAAGATAAGGGGGGGGGGGGGGGGGGGGGGAAGTACAGAAAAGGGAACTTTAGTAAATAAGCAACGAAAATTTTTAAACCCAAAATATTTTTTTTCGTGAACCAGTCGTTTATTTCTAAGTATTTTTTATATCTCCTTTTTTTTTGATTATCCTGCTTCCATCACATTTGTTTTCTTTATTTTTCTCTTACTTTTCTATTTTTCATTTCCCTTGTTTTATTATTGTTCTGCTTTTCATCTCCTCTGTGTTTTTCGCGATCATTTTCTTTTTCTTTTTAATTTTGCTTTCAATTTTTCCTTTAGAATTTTTGTTTTGCTTTCAC
Organism: Stramonita haemastoma; assembly: GCA_030674155.1. Taxonomy (NCBI): domain Eukaryota; kingdom Metazoa; phylum Mollusca; class Gastropoda; order Neogastropoda; family Muricidae; genus Stramonita; species Stramonita haemastoma. The sequence continues at coordinate 46,290,017 of CM060320.1, read as the reverse complement.
TTTGTTTTTAGTTTGGTTTGGTTTTTATTTTTGTTTCATTTCTTCCTGTTTTATTGTTTACTTCCTTCTTCTTTTCGCTCTATTTTTGCTCCTTGCCCTTTTTTCTCTTTGTGCATTTTACGACAGCTTTTGTCTTTTTAATTTTTTTTTCTGTTGCTAATGTAGTTTTCCTTTTTTGTGTTTTGACTTTTCTTTTTCTCTGAAGTTTGCGCCTTTTCTTGTAATTGTTTCCACTACTTGTTTGGGCTCCTGTCCTTTGCGTTCTTCACTTTCTTGTGTTTGTGGTTTATCTTCTTTTTTTCTTTGTTCTTTTTTTTCTTTCATTGAGTCGTCGTTCTTTTCTCCTTTTCTTTTCTTTCTTCTGTTTGTCTGTCTTCATGCCTTAGTTTTAACCGTTTTTCTTTTTTTGGGGGTCATTCTGTTTTTTATTTGGTTCTGTGTGAATTATTTTCTCTACACTTTCTCTCTCCCCCCCCCCCCCCCTCCCCACCTATTTCTTTTTTTTTTGAGTTCTTTCTTTCTGTTTTTTTTTTCTTTGAGAATTTTTTTTCCATGTTGTCTTTTTTCCAGTTTCTTCATTTTTTGAGGTTTTCTTCTGGTTTCTCCGCTAGCTTCCAACATCCTTATTATCAGCAGCAGAATCACCATCATCTGGAGCAGCCGCGCAACTATCCTCCCCCTCCTCTTTGTTTGTCTCTCTGTCTGTGTCTAGTGTCTGTCTCTCTTTCTGACTTCCCTTGATGGGCTGCCGGCAAGACGCTTTTTGCAGCTGTGTGCAACGTTTTACTTTGTTTCACGTGCCTTGGAAACTTCAAATGTATCAAAAATGCCTTCCAAAGGACTTCATCATGTTGAAATCTATGCTTAGTCTGCTCTTTAAGATACGACAATGTCTTCATTCGAAGTAGACAGCAGATGTAATCAGACTGTTGTGATACTCAGACTGACTAGTACGACTATCCGCCGTACCCTTCTCGTTCCCCTTCAAATTGTGACGTTTTGAAGAAAGTGTCCATCTCAGATTAATAGAGACATAATGAGAGCTGGGGCACACAAAACCAACCGTGGAGAGAGGGCAAGTGAATAGATTCTGTCTCCAGGTTTCTTTTTGCCAAGTCCACCAAGCTCCTGCTATGCATCTGAAAATGCTGGCTGTGAATGTTTTACTGACATGTATGACTACGTGTGAAAGCCAAGGCCCTGACACTCAAGAAGTTATCAAAACAATTATCAAATTGATATGAGACATGACAGGAACATTCAGTTGCATAAGATGACACAGTATTTAATAAGTTATGTAGTGAAAATATGAATGGAATGAGTTAGTTCGAACGATAGGGAATTATGTTGAATACGATTGTGATGATAATTTGAGAAGATGATGTCTTTGATGATGTAATCAGCTGAAAGATAATAATATGTAAAGATATGAACGAGCTGAAAGATGATGTCTGTAGTGATATGAATGAGATGAAAGATGATGTATGTAAATATGTGAACGAGCTGAAAGATGATGGTCTTGTGAAGATGTGAATGAGCTGAAAGAGGATGATGTAAATATGTGAACCAGCTAAAAGATGATATTCGTGATGATAAAAGATGATGTCTGTGAAGAAGTGAATGAGATGAAAGATGCGATGGATGTACTGAGCATGTGAAGGTCCATTATTTAGATATTGTGACGTGCTTAACAAAATGTTGTGGGAAACACTTGATGGTTGGTTTTGATACAAGACTTGAATTAACACAAGATTTAAACAGGAGCCAGAGGTATATTAAGATTTTATTTACGTAGGTGTTATTACTTATCTGATTTGTGTGTGTGTATATGATCAATCAGATGGTATTTTCATCACACATCATAAGTTCTCTGAAACTGCAAGTCACACCATAGTATGGATTCTATGCCATAGTGTTTATTTTAGCCTGTCCTTAATTATGTTCCTTTTCAATATGTGTTTTGTGCCCCCCCCTCCCCCCACCCCTGTTGTCCCTTTGTGAATGGGTGTTAAGCTTAACACAATGAACCGTTCCTCTCTCTCTCTCTCTCTCTCTCTCTCTCTTCCTCTCTCTCTCTCTCTCTCTCTCTCTCTCTCTCTCCCGTTTCTCTCTCTCTCTCCCTCCCGTCTCTCTCTCTCTCTCCCCCCTCTCTCTCTCTTTCAACCCTCAACCCCCCTTTTTTTCGTTACTTTTTTCCCTCCTTCTGCAGTGCTGTCAAGCAGGCCAGGCCTTGTCAATGTCATTTCTCAGACTGTCGCGATGGTCCGACAAGTCCCCACACCATTGATATGCAAATGACATCTTGGAAAGCCGATACGTATCTAGGGTGATCACGGCGGCCCCTGGGTAGGGCAAACCCCTAGGGGAGAGGGGGGGGGGTGCAGGAGAAGGGGATGGGGGAAAGAAGATACCGAGAGAGAGAGGGGGGGGAGGGAGGCTGGAAGGGATGAGGATGAGGAGGTGGGAAGTGGCCTGGGATCTGACGAAGGGCGCTATCTGGCATGCAAATAACTCCCCCCCCCCTCTTCCACCCCTGTTCCCCAGCCTCTCCACCCTCCCCTCCCCCCAACCCCTAGCCCCTGTCCCAAACGAGTTCCAAAACATATCGTTCCCTGGCATCGCTGCATATGCTTGGAGGATGTTGCCGGAGAGGGCAGACGAGCTGCAAGGAGACAATGTAAAAGGATCACGGGGATTGAGGCTCGGGGAGAAGGGAGTGGTATCGGCACGATACCGTTTCACGCCTTTTAGCCCCTTAGCCGCCTCCCTTGCGCTGGTTATAGCATGAGAGGCATTAAATGCAAAAAAGAACGGAATCGAAGATAGGGAACAAACTGCTGGCTGTTTGAAGAACCAAACGTGACGGAGCCCTTGCTTGTGTCTGAACGCACCAAATATTGCAGAGAGGAAGACAGAAGTACAAAGAAAGACACTGAGAAAGACAGAAAGACAAAGGCATAGATATACAAACAAAGAGATGAAGGGGGGGGGAGAGAGAGAGAGAGAGAGAGAGAGAGAGAGAGAGAGAGAGAGAGAGAGAGAGAGAGAGAGAGGAGAGAGGGGAGAGAGAGAGAGAGAGAGGCAGACAGACAGACAGACAGACAGACAGACAGACAGACAGACAGACAGACAGACAGACAGACAGACACAGACAGACAGACAGACAGACAGACAGACAGACACAGAGAAAGACAGAGAAAGGAGAGACTGAGAAAGACAGAGACAGAGAGATAGTGAGAATGGGGGCTCTATCAGAGTCTCTTA
>CM060320.1:46261753-46284253 GCA_030674155.1 Stramonita haemastoma | reverse complement strand
ATCCCTTGCACACACATCCTGATTTACCGACCTCCCGTCTCGTGAGGATCCTAGATCCCCCTTTTTCAGAGGTCTTCCACTCTGTAGCGGAATGTGTGTGGTGTTGAAGCTAGTATCACTTGGTGCTTTTATGGTCAAATGTGGATAGGGTCTTGGTTTTTTTTTTGGTTTTGTCCCCTTTTTTTTCGGAGTAGTTGAGGAAAACACAGGGACGAAAAAAGTCACAACGTCTTCATCCTTGTGAATGGGATGTATGAATCATAAAAACAAACACCAACAACATAACACACTTTTTTAAAAATCTAGTAGGTAAATCTGTCTGGGAGATCAGGTCAAATCCCAAATGTAACAATATGAATACTTAAAACGTTTTCAGTGACTACAAGATTAAACGGATAGCCCCTTTCCTGCATCCACTTTTCAATAAATGAGTCCAAAACCTGTACGCTTGCTATTCTATACTAGTCAGGATCTGTTACACATTTTTAAACTCTAGTCATGTCCAAAAAGTGGTTTCGTTTCAGGTCGATAAACGGAAGTGTATATTAAAGAAAGTCAGTTTTGTTTACAACAAAACAACAACAACAAAAATATACATGGTCATATGTATAAAACGGTTCGCAATAAAGTTACTTCCAATCTGGAACAAAACACAGAGCTGATTTTCACTCAGATAATGGGACTCATTTCAGTAATTGCAATCACGACAGACCTTATAAAAAAAAGAGTGTTATTTACCATGGCATATCTTCCTGGATGAGCCCATCCCTCCCAATAGAACAGAAGAGATAAGGAAAAGAAAGAAAACAGAGCATCCATTTTCTATTGCGACTTTCAAATCTGAGCTTCAGCATTTTATGCACAGATTGACAACACCACTTGTAGTGTCCCTTTCTTTGAAGAGGAAAAAATAGTGCATTTTCAGCATTTGATGAAATCAATAGTAACTGTAATGTGAACATAGATTTCCTGGCAATAGCTTTTATTGAATGTGAATATAGTTTTTTAAAAATTCGCAGAGAAAATATATTATGCCAGTCTAGTCGAAAAGACAACATGTAATCTGAAGTTTTGTGGCTCCTCTTTTCAGTACATAAGAAAACTATACTTTCAATTATTTTGACCAACAATGAATGGCTAACAAAAGAACGTTTACCCTGCGCAAAATAGGCTAATTGATGGAAGTGAAAATCAATTAAAGTTCTGTTAAAAAGCGTAATTTTATTGTAAAACAGGATAGGAAACAAATGCTCATTAATTTCTAACACTGTTGTTTCATGCAATGTATTTCTCATTTTATATCCCTTGCCCACTATATCTATAAACATACTGGGCTGCAACAAAGAGTCAACCAGCACTTTCATCTCTCCTGTACAATATCTTTGGTGCTTCGAGACCTTGCTCTGTTTCTTTCTGTCTCTCTCTGTCTGTGTGTGTCCCTTTCCCCCCACCCTTCTCTCTATCTTTTTTTAACGAGGGCTAGAAATAAAAAGCCAGGATATGTGTTTATTCCTTTACTTCAATAATAAAGATTCTCTCTCTCTCTCTCTCTCTCTCTCTCTCTCTCTCTCTCTCTCTCTCTCTCTCTCTCTCTCTCTCTCACTTATGAACATTAAATTATTTGAAGTCTGAAGTCTGAAGTCTGAAGTCTCTCTCTCTCTCTCTCTCTCCTCTCTCTCTCTCTCTCTCTCTCTCTCTCTCTCTCTCCCTCTCTCTCTGGTCTGTTTGGTATTTTCAGCTCTTACTTTCTTTCTTGGGTTTTTCTTATAATATTCAGTGAAGGTCAGTTCAGAAAATGTTATTTTGTTCATTCCGGTTGATGTATTCCATCAACAATCTTGATCACTTTTTCACAATGATGGTATTTACACAGTCTTCTTTGAAAAGGGCAAGACCAAAGAAGTTTGGTTGAGGATGAGTTTGAGGGCAAAACTGAGACTCGTACATTTCTTTGGAGATTCTATCAAATATGGGAGACTGTACCATTTTAAGTTTAGTTCCTTTTTTCCCCCAACAATCTGAACCAGAAACGTAGGCGGAAAGGGCACTGCTTTGTTGTCATCTCATGATAATGACAGTATTACCTTTGCACGTTTTGTTTAAGTACATGCATAGATGATCAGGCTCTCTGTCTCTCTGTCTCTCTGTCTCTCTCTCTCTCTATGTAAAGATATTGAAATGGTAGATTCCCCCCTACACAACCAAACACACACACACACACACACACACACACACACACACCACACACACACACACACACACACACACACACACACACGGACAAGTCCCTCATTCAAAATCTACAGCCCAAAACATCGAAAACCCATAACAACACACCATCCTCTCCTCCCTTCCTATTACCCCAGCAAAATAAACGCTAAAACCATCTTTCCCAAATACTGACACATATCAACAAAGCCTTCCATCGGAGGAGGAGGAGGAGGAATACGTATGAAGCAAAAACATAGAGCCCGGGAACGAGACCGATAAATTTCATTCCGATCATCAATCCACCCGCACGGCCGCTGCAAATAGATCGGCGCTGCCCCGTTAGACCGGCCAGTGTGTTCCGTTTCCGGAAGGTGCTAGGCCGGAACTGGCGTGGGCAAGGGAAGTAATCGGGAAGAGAGGAGATAATGACGGTCATTGTAGCTGTCATAACCTCCATACCATAATTCTTCGCCCTCTCCCCGATAGATCAGATCTCGAACGCTCGCTAGCACGCACTGCTAACACGCACACGATTTTCAGAATATTATCATGGAGGAGTGGGGGGGGGGAGAGGGGGAGGTAGTGTGCAGGGGAGAATGTTAAGGGTGGACCAATGAGAGGAGTCCTCTCATTACCTTGCTTTCCTTCTTTTTTCCAATTTAGATTATCTCTCTTCAGAATTTATTCAGTTCTGTAAACACAGCCCTCTATATCAAAAACCTTTTTTCAAAAGATTTGAACAGTTGGATTACTGGACTGTTTAAAAAACACACGTAGCCTATACACCCAGATGCTTTTACAGACGCGCCATCACAGAAACATTGATGTTTTGGGTTTGTTTGGATTTTTTGTTGCTGTTGGTGTTTGATATCGCTTTTTTTTTCTTGTACTGTCTTTTTATATTAACCTCCTGGGCCAGTATTCATCTTACCAATTGTCCCATTCATCCCTTTTTATCTGTTCTCTATACATGGAGAAAGAAGTCCTCTAAAGCTGAGATACTCTTGTCTACCCTTCTTAATATATTTTACACTTACAGTCTTGTTTTCTTATTCAAATTATCTATGTTAGGGTGATTCCCGCTTCGAATGTAAAAAAGGCCTACATAATCTCCAAACTGCTGTACTGGGAATCTCATAAAGAGAAAGAAACGTACAAGAAAACAACACTCACTATGGCTTTTTTAATGAAAAGCCTTTACTTACAAGGTGTGACCAATCAACAAGTTATGGTGTTTGTATTCCATTTAGAACAAAGAGATATACCCTCCCCCCATTTACTAAAGGAAAAAAAAAGATGTTCTGACCAGATTCATAACTACCACTCTCCAACTACAGATATAAGAAAGATTTGATCACAACAGACATACAGGACAGACAGACAGACAGACAGAGAGAGAGAGAGAGAGAGAGAGAGAGAGAGAGAGAGAGAGAGAGAGAGAGAGAGAGAGAGAGAGAGAGAGAGAGCACAAGTACTAAGTTCAAGTCTTCCAAAAGCAGTTAAAAATTAGAGAATTAATGGTAGGAGTTAATATTCGCGAATACCTCGTTTTATTTTTTCCGTGTGTGTGTGTGTGTTGTGTGTGTGTGTGTGTGCGTGCGTGCGTGCGTGCGTGCGTGCGTGCGTGCGTGCGTGCGTGCGTGCGTGCGTGCGCACGCGCGTGCGTGTGCGTGTGTTGTGTGTGTGTATCTGTGTGTGTGTGTGCCTGTCTGCGCGCGCGTACGTGTGTGATTATAAAACTATTACCGACATCACAGACAGGAACCCGCGATCTAAGCAGCACTTCGGGATATGAACCTGCTGGTCACCTGTAACTCGTACCGGTCAGGCTCATCTCATACTTTTCACCCGGTATCTATTGAGAAAATGTAGTGAATGCATGTGGAGTATCAACCACACGGTGACAGACACCCTGAAAAACAATCTCCTCAGATGTCAGGCCATTTACAATGATTGTCCGAGGCTGATCTCAGCCAACAGATGTGCCCTAATAAAAAATCATGTTTCTGACAAGAAAAAGAAAATGCAGTCAAAAGTTGTCTTCCATAAAGGAAAAAAAAAGAAAAGTAAATGCCAACAACATCAATAATGATTAACCTTTATGCCTCATACCTGAAGAAACAAAATGTAACGAGGAAGGGAAAAAACTTGGTGTGTGTATGCGAACATAACGAAAAAAAGAGTTATCTGAACCATATCATGAACTGAACCGATGACACCCAAAGGAGCATCTAATATATGAGGGGGAAAGTAATAGGCCTCACATGTATGAGAGAGAGAGAGAGAGAGAGAGAGAGAGAGAGAGAGAGGAGAGGAGAGAGAGAGGAGAGAGGAGAGAGAGAGAGAGAGAGAGAGGAGAGAGAGAGAGAGAGAGAGAGAGAGGAGAGAGAGTTCAAACTGATTAATAAGTTTGACATTTTGTGATTCCAGTCTTTCTGAGCACTGGAATATAACAGCCACGGCTCACATATCCAAAACTGATTCTGAAAAGAATAAGTTTAATTAATGGTCCATAATTATTTTCTTTTTTCATTTATTTATTCATCTTTCCTTTTTCTGAATAAATAACAGAGTCATGTTGTTGTTGCCTTTGTTTAAAAACAAAATCCTTGAAAATAGATGAAAGAAAAGAGCTGCTGCATTTCCATTCTAAACAGTAAACATGGACGTAGAAGTCCGATATCTATTGCAGATTTGTTCACAAAGACCTGTGTTCTTCTTATATCCAATCCCCTTTATTTCTTGAAAGTCGCCATCCTTCTGTATCTTCCTTACACGTTTTTGCAATACTCGTTATTTTCATATGTTAATTACTGTCCTAAGTTTGTCAACACTGATGTTCTCCTGGGGGTTGAATGTAAATACCGTGAGCTAAGAAGCAATTAGATCTTTTCATGTTACCTTTGATCTTCTGTCGCAAATTTGTCAAGTTTATTTGTTCTGTTGAATTTTTACTTCATACTCTTTTCCTTTTTACTTGTTTACACTTTTCTTGCAGTGTAAAACCTGACTAAATTTTTTAAGCTTTTATTTTCTCTTTGTTTATTCACTTCTGGAGAGCAGCTCGAGACAGGTCAGCTTGATTTCTTTAACTGTAATTTAACAACCTGGTAAAGCGACCAGAAGCAGGAGGAACAGAACGGAAATCATCACCCGCAATCTATCCATCTGCTTAGAAACCAACACCACAATCTAGACAAAGTGTGTTCAGTCGGGGGATCTCTTTCTCTCTCTGTGTCTCTCAGGTGAAAGTGTTAAGTAGGCTTCCACTTTGTTTCTTTAGCTTCTCGTCTTTCCCTCCCTTCGTAAGATTAAACGAATTTGGCGAGAGAGAAAAAACCCCAAACAGATGGAAATGACTTAATTGTCAAAACACGTTTCGCTTTGTAAAGAAATTGGATAAACTTTGCGAGAAGAGGAAAAGTTAAAAACAAACCCAAGAAACGTGTTGGGTAAATAACGAAATAAACAGACAGGAAAGGTGAAGTGAAAAGAGAAAGTAGAATAAACAAATCACTTCTCTTTTTTTTAGGAATCAAGAAAGACTTTATTAAGCTTCACAAAAGCAATCACCACATGCATTGTTAAGTCTAAACACTCTAACCATTGAGATACTAATAATCATAGTTATGATATTTATACCGTTGTGGAAAGACTTAGTGCCTCCATCTCCCACAGCCAGAGACCCTGACCCTGAGTCAACAGCATATCGACAACAACAATAATGATAATGATACTACTGCTGCTTCCTCTGCTACTGCTGCTGCTGCTACCATTAATAATAACAGTAGTAAGGATGATAATGGTAATAATCATGATATCAATGCCAGTAGATGGAATATGACGATTACCAAATTCAGCAAACAAGCAGCAAGGCACCGTCAACTCGAGAAAGAAAGGAGGAATATAAAGATGGCGAAAAGAATAGGAACCAGAAAGCATGAACTTAAACAGCTGATAATATTCCGAATTTTCAACAACAAACGCCCTATGTTATGCACGATCATTCATAAATCTGTTATTTGTAACATATATGAAACGAATATTTTTAAATGCAAAAGTGATAATGTTACCATCGGATTTTATTGTGTTTATTTTTTCAGTTGTAAATTTATTCATCTCTTTCTTTATGTTTGTTTGATCCTGGACACAATTCTCAATCCTACATCTGGTTTTTCTTCTACTTGTAATTGTGACACTATGCAGATGGTGTGCAATTAGCTATTTGCATCTACCACAGCCTTTCCAGTCAGATTTCCTTTCTATGCTCGTTTGGAAAGGGAAAGAAATCTCGCACAATATTCCACAGCAAATTGACCGTGCGCTCAAAAGACCAGCCGCTCCGATGCACTGGGTATCACCGTGGACTCCAGGCGTAAAGATCGAGGGATTGATTCCTATCGAATGCAAAAGATTTTTTAGCCTTTGATGGGCTCTTCCCCTGAGTTGAGCACACATGTGTTTCAGTGGGGAAAACTATAAAGTTGAATATCTTCCACTTCACTGTTGCCGTCACAAGAGTGGAGCTCCATTTTGATACAGCATGAACACAACAGTCTCAGTCTCTCGGGTTTGGTTCTCATCGTGACGAGCAGTAAGACTTCGAGAGAGACTCAGAGAATGGATCTGAAACACTGTCTAAACTTCTGTCGGGACTCCACAACATTACCGCTATTCTGTTAATCTTCACTGGTTATCATCCAATATAAGAAAAATCCTCTCTGTGGAAGAAGCTTCTTATGCCTTGGTGTCATAGTGACCTCGGTTTCGGTTTCGGTTTCTTGTTCATACCTATGGGGAATAGAATGGGAAGACTTCACCCCCTGAATATATTCATGGGAGACTGACGTTGTACAGACATTCTGATTCTCACTATTTGTAGGTGATAACGTTCAAGTCTGACTCCGCAGTTAATCAAGCTATCATAATCGTAATTTCGGTGTTTTATGATAAAAGACAGTGTCTTGTCCATATTGGATTAGGGCAGATACAACTGAAAATCACCACAAAAAAGACAACTAAATTGCAGGGTCTCTTCTTGTTTGAAGCCCTATGGTGGCCTATATTTACAGCTCCCAACAGATTTCTAGTTCAGAGTAGAATGATGGGAAAGTGAGTGATGTAACTGAAGTCAGCAGCTTGGGAGCAGTAGCACTAACACGTCACAAACCATAACGCTGTAAAACCAAAAAAAGTTCTGGTCATAGTCAGTAATGTATGAAACATCGGGTTTTTGTTGTTGTTGTTGTTTTTTTTGGGGGGAGAAGGTAAGATAACCACACAAGTAAAACTGTTCCTACATCTCAAAAGTCTGATTCATTCGTATATTTTATTTATTGTACATTTATTCATCTCTCTCTGCAGATTACTACAATTAATCATAATTCATTTATTCATTCATCTCATTGTTTACCTATGGTACTCAGAAAGTTTGGGGGGGGGGGGGGGGGGGGGTGGCATTCAAAAAAAAAATGGGCATTTTCTCTTTGACGGGAGTATCAGCTGGTTGTAAAATAAACCGGTATTGTTTGGGGTTTTGTCGTTCTAGATATCGACCAGGGTTTTTATTTAGACTGTTATATTTGATAATTAGGTTTGCTTTTTATGTGACGACAAATGTGGTGACACCTCTGGTGTGGAAAAATATGGCTGGTTAGGTATTAAGTAACAATTAATTATAATTTTTAGATGCTTTTTTTGCCTTTATATTAATTTGGTTTTGATTTTAACTCAACTAAGTATCCACCACATGTACGGTTTATTCAAATTAAACGAAAATATGTTGTGTGTTTTGGAAGACTACATATAGTTTACTGCAGTGTAGAACACTTACAACAGTGTGGTTCCTGAGTGCTGACAGGTTGTCCTTGCAGTACTAACATTTCCATAGTCAGGTGGAGAGAAACTCATCACTCAAACAAAAGTATATATGACCCAATTTTTCATCAAGGTATGTTCAAAAAGAAAGGAAGTGTTTCAGCACATTGAAAATGATCCTCTGCACATATTTTGTTTTGTTCATCAAAATGGTGACAAAAGACTTTGGAGCCTGTATGTACACGATTACTTAACAGATGATGAATAGTCAGTACGACTTGCATTTAGAACCATGCCTATGCAATGCATTTATTCTTTCTTCGTTGTCGAATGCTCAGACAGCAATTATCGTTGTCTGTCAAACGAGCAAAAAGGGTTGCACTAATACACTGTATTTCACTCTAGTGCTTTTGAGTCATCCAATCTGCTACTGTTGAATAATGACAGACAAAAATATCTCTACATCAGTTTGGAATAATAGCTGAGAACTGCATCTGTTTCTCCTTTCCAAGCATTTCCCCCAAATGAAGAAATAAGACTACAAAGGCTTTCAGAATTCTGCAACATAGTTGAAAGCTATTTAGTTTCCTCTAATGGCAGATGGGGAAAATATAGCGCTGCTTGTGGCAGACGTTACCTAATGGCCTAATCGACAGTGTAACACATGCACTTCCTGGGGAGAAAATGAAAGATCGTACCCCTTGAGCCACAACCTTATAATGGGAGACATCCAGATCCTAGCTAACCCTAAGTTGTCCACGCATCCCCATACTCCACTCCCTACTCCTCGAATCTTGGCCAGAAACAATCAGCAGGACATGCAGAAACATCGTGACGCCCAATTCTTGTTTGAAATCCGACTCTGGGGGCCATCTGTTACCGGGCCCGTGTCTTTCCCATCAGTCTAATCGCCGTTGAAAACGCCGTTGAATCTTCCCCGCCACACCTGCGTTCCTTCCACCGTGTGAATGTGCCATTGTTTTCGGACCGGGAAGACAGAAGATAAGAGTCAGGTCTGGGCAGCTGAGCCTATGTGTGTGGTTTCATTTCATAAACGTACAGACGCGCCCTGGCGGTATTGGGTTTTACCATGAAGTGCGCGTTGTAAAGAGGCAAGGCAAGGCCAGTCCTGGGTACAGAAACTAGACACAAACTGTGATATAGTATGAAATACTGCCTCGTTTGAATATGATCAAGAAAGAATGAGAGAGAGAGAGAGAGAGAGAGAGAGAGAGAGAGAGAGAGAGAGAGAGAGAGAGAGAGAGAGAGAGAGAGAGAGACAGACAGACAGACAGACGAAGACAGAGAGAGGAGAGAGAGAGAGGAGAGAGAGAGAGAGAGAGAGAGGAGAGAGAGAGAGAGAGAGAGAGAGAGAGAGAGAGAGAGAGAGAGAGAGAGAGAGAACAGACAGATAGACAGACAGACAGACAGGCAGGCAGGCAGGCAGTTAACCAGAGACAGAGATTTATATTATTCATATTCAACGTCATTTGCACATTTTGTAATATTGCAATTGCCTGTGCAGTGTGGATTATTCATATACAACGTCATTTGCACATTTTGTAATATTGCAATTGCCTGTGCAGTGTGGATGGGTGGTCCAGTGGTAAAGCACCTGCCTAGAAAACGAGCAGTTGCGTTTGAACCCAAACTTTTCCTCCACCCACTGGACCTTGAGTGGTTATCTGGGTGCTAGTCTTTCAAATGAGACAACAAACCGAGGTCTCATATGCAACACGCATTGACGCCATGTAAAAGAACTGAAAGCAACATGAGAGTTGTCCCTAGCAAAAGAAAGCACTAAAACAGTGAACACAGGCAAACCGTGAAAGGAAAAGAATAGATCTACGTGGTGCTGCTCTTACGGCTACGAGCTCTCCCTGGCGAGTGCATTCCAAATTTCACGCAGAGAAATCTGCTGTGACTGTATGTGGTAAATCAAAACAAATCAAATTAAATCAAAATAAAATGGAAAGGAAATACTGGGAGTAAAAAGGTAATCTTGGAATACAAGACACCGATAAAAGGTAATCTTGGAATACAAGACACCGATAATAATGCATGCATACAAAGCAATTGTTCTATTCAGATTTAACATGGACATCCACTTTAGTGTTATAGTTGAAAAAAATAATCATATTCGTGTTTTTGTAAATGTGCGTGTACTTGATCAAATACATATATTGTGATATATAGGTTGCAAAAAATAGAGAAGAAAATTTTATAAGCATTGTGCTCTAGGTTTCAATAATGCATGGGAGCGATGCAGTTTGAACATATGCTTCTTATTTTGCTTTGCTGATTTGGGGGTATATCTGAGTCGAAATCATTTTCCTCAGACGGCAACACTTCCTTGGGAAAACTAAGTCTAAATTTAGTTCTTTTGCTACAGTCCCCCCCCCCCTCCTCCCCTCATTCTCATTCATGGGTTTATTGTCGAGAAAAGTATAGCATGCTGGCAAACTCCTTGCATTTGACTCTCTGATAAATTGTACCCCACCCCTCTCTCTCTCTCTCTCCTCTCTCTCTCCCTCCGTGTGCCTGTCTCTGTATGTCTCTCCTAGGCTATCTCTGAACGTTGTTCTGTGTCCTAATTAAGAGTTAAGATCCTAATTTGTAATTCTGTGATGCAAACCCTGATTCGAGTTGGGACCGGTTATGATGTTAAAGGGCACAGCGGCTTAGCGCTTATCTATTATCCTCGAGATAGAGAATTTGTTTTCCTCCTCTTGTCTTTTTCTTTTTCTGCATGTTGACATCGTCTGCTTACTCTCACCTGGTAGCAAGAACACTGTCTGCCATCTCTGCAATAAATAAATTATTGAATAAATAAATAAACGAATAAATAAAGGTCTTAACCACACCGTGACATCGGATTTTCCAACCGTCACTGTCAGCCAGGGACCGGTTTATCACTCAAAAATCTCAAATCGCTCGTTTCCAGTCGACTACCGAAAGCGACACGTGGGATATCAAGCCCCATATTTGGCAGCTGATTAGCATATCGATGACAGACTGTCAAAAGGAACTTGTTCTACAACGCTGAAGGTGAAAACGCTTCTATCCTCGCGGGGACGCCTACGTCAAAGCCTTGTCCTTCTGACGTAGTTATCTGATGACGCAGGCACGCTTATCTTGCTCCTGCATCGCCCATTCGTTCTTCACCTCGCTCTCGTGACGACGACCTTTGAATTGCCTCGGTCCCGATCGGCGCATGCGTGAATAATTACCGCTCTTGTTGGGAGAAGGGGTTTAGTTGGAGGAGCAGGCAAGATGGAGGGAAATTGCTGTTTTGGTAAGCTGACATCGAAATTAAACCCCTGACATCCCTTTTCGATAGCGAGGGTAGATAGCTCTCCCCCAATACCATTCATTTCTTTTCACGCTCATTTTAACAGGTCATTCTGTCTCTGTCTCTTCCCTCCAAATCCCTCCTTCTGTCTGGGAAACGCAACGACAGAGAATAGGCAGCCACACAGGGGGTATGATGACCTGAAGTAATGTTTTTGTTCCTCGGATATATAGTGTTCTTTGTGAAGAGGCTCTTACTGAATTTAATCACAGACGTTTAACGCTAGAGCCAGTATTTCTTTTCTTCTTTTTTTTTTTTTTTTTTTTTTTTGGGGGGGGGGGGGGGGGGGTGTTTGGTGACAATTTCGTTTGGAATTCGGTTCAATGTAGGCTAAATCAGACGATTCTTCTTGCTCACAGCAGTTTCTAACCATACAGTTTTTCACTTTACACACACACGCACGCACACAAGCACACACGCACAGAAAATTATGTACAAAGAATCAGTTAATTTTATTTTCCTCTGGTGTGATTTTTATTTCTCTCTGCCTGGCTTAAATTTTCAATGATCAAAGCTACATTTCTAATACAGAATGATTTCAATTTTTCACAGTAAATTATCGACACAGAAAAAGTGAGATCATTTACTCTTATCAATGGTCTTTTTATGACTGGTGCATAATTGTAACACTAACTATAATTTGATCATTACAGAATGAGACTGCAAGAAAACAAACTGAAATATAGACAAATATCAGTTGATTTAATTTTCTCAAAATTTGAAGATTTGACAGAGATAGCCTTCAATATACAATGTCGAAGAAAGCTTTACGGGACGATTTCTTACCCAGACCTGTTAAAGAAAAGAAAGACATTCCGTCTTTTGCTGTTGTTGCCCGGCCTTGCATTCCTTGCAAGATAACAATGACAATAAGCGAGGCAAAGACAACGATCTTCATTCCTTTCCACCACAATGAGAGAGAGAGAGAGAGAGGTGGGGGATGGGGAGGGGCACAGCGTTTCTAGCAACCCAGTCCCTCCCATCCGCCCCCTTCACCCCTCCTACCCCCACTCCCCAAGTCTCGGGACCAGGACAGCCTCCCAGGACGAAAAAAAAAGGCCACACATCTAGCTTGGAATAATCCAGGGATGAAGAAGACCTTCATTAGACTGGGCGGTAAATGATACGTTTTGTCAGGCTCTTGTAGCAAGCCAGTAGCGTGTGGGGTATGCTAGGCTAGCTACACAGAGCGGAGGGGCCGGTCGGAAAAGCTTCCCTCCCTTGTCCTAGTCCCCACCCTGTCGCCGCTCTGTCGCGACAACTAACGGCTTCTACCGAGGGTTTCGGTGACGTCTAATTAAGTAGCCGCATACACAGTTTCATACTCAGATTGCCCCTCCCCCCCTCCACCATGTGCCCACATCCAACCCCACTCTCCTCTGTATCCCTCCTCTGCCTCCCCCATCCCACATGCCAATATGTTGTGTCTTCCCTCGCTCTTCCCAATTAAATTTGTTCGCATGATGGTTTTGTCGAAAGCTGTATATTTTTTTTCTTCTTTCTTTGAAGCCTATCCCCTCCCTATTTTCTGAGCACTTGCTGCATTCCTGTTGAAGACCCCTTAGCCAATGACCCGCGCACAGTCCACACTAGTCAGACCCATGAAAGTTTAGACGTTCGTCTGCCTAACAAGTAAACCGTGAGGTTCTGGGTTCGACTCTCAGACCTACTGTCTCTTCCCAGTTTCATGGGAAAATCGAACTGAGTGTTAAAGTCTACAGGAGGGTACTCTAAACCAGTCTGACTTGTGTGCCTACGGACTTGGGCACGTCAAAAGAACCCACGACAATTGAAAATCGGAAACAGCAGAAAAGCACCTCCTTATTGTCCTGGAAAAACTGGTAGGTTCAATTCTCAACCCTATCCCCGAAGTCGGCATACGGGAAAGAAAACGGTTACATAAGAAAAAAAATCACCAGTAGTGAACCTAGGCGCTGTAGCCGAGGAACGAAAAAAAAAAAAACCCAACCAAAAAAGAAATTAGTCTACAGCATGGTTATATAATTTTGTGTCCCTATGTATGGTAGTCTTACTTGTAGACTATCAGTGCTACTGGTTGAACTGAAAGCATCTCTACAAGAGTCTTTGATGTGAAACAGCAAAGACATTAGCACAAACAAAGTAGTGACGATGGAAACACATCATAATGAATTTTACTGATTAATAACAAGTATAGCAACAACAAACAACTAAATAGTGTCAGCAAGTATTTCAGTTGTAATATTCAACTTTTGGGAGATACTTTTTGTTTTCTTATTGCTGTTCTGCTTTTTTGCTCCAGGTTCCAAGTATTTTTTTAAAAAATAAATAATTTTGGAAATTTTACTCCTTTACTTGTCCATTTTCACTTCTCTTGACCCCTATTTCTCTTTAAGGCATGTAAGTATATGTAGATCTAGTTTTTATTTTTGCGGTAGTGATGACAAAGAAAAAATATAGAATCTATAGACCTATATCAAAAAGAGCAAAGAAAACAATCGTTAGAGAACCTTAAAAATCCACAAAATAAAAAAAGCAAAGTTTACTCGGATCTATCTATCTATCTATCTATCTATCTATCTATCTATCTATCTATCTATCTATCTATCTATACCTACCTACCTATCTATCTATACTATCTATCTATCTATCTATCTATCTATCTATCTATCTATCTATCTATCTATCCCTCAGTCTGGTGACCGAAGACTTGACAATCAGTTCTTTCCACTCCTCTCTTTGTCTTGCCTTTCTCAGGGTTTTGTTGAGTTCTAGGCCTGTCCATTCGCTGATGTTGTCCTCCCATCTCTTCTTTGGCCTGCCTCTTTTTCTTCCTCCTTGGACAGTGCCTTGCAGTATTGTTTTTGCAAGTCCTTTTGATCTCGGCTCTACCTGGTTTTTTCTCCCCTGTCGGTATCACGGAAAACGGTTCAATGACCCCAAGATGGTTGGTTATCCCTCTCCATGTGTTCCAATGTTTGCTTTCCCTGCTGACTTCATGAATTCTCCTGCCAAAGGATTCAATAACGTTGCAAATGAGAGCAGCTGGTGGTTTGCATTATTTTTGTGTGTGTCTCAGTCTTGCCTTAAAAGACAGTCTTTATGTCACTTGGTCCCGTAGCGCACAGTCCACTGTCTACTGGTAGTGATTTTCCCTTCACTTTTTACTAATCCATCTATCCCACCCTTTCTTTGTTGCGTATGTGCAAGTGACAAAATTTTAATGTAAAAAAGTGATGTGGTTTTTTGTGTGTTTTTTTTTTATTGGGGGTGGTGGTGGTGGTTCCTGTTGTTGTTGGAGGGGGGAGGTTGGGAGGGGGAAATAGTTGTTTTTGTTTTGTTTTTCCTTTTTTTTTTTAACTTGTTGATTTTTTAAAACCCTTCTTAAAGTCGTGAAATATTAAATGATTTTGTGTGAATTTCCAAGGGAATCACAGTACTGCTAATGATACGACAGGAAAGACCACAATTAAAAGAAAAGGTTTGCCATTTAAAAGTATGCCTTGCACGAAGTAACACCTTTAGACAGGGCACTGATATATTTGTTTATAAACAGATAACTCATTGGGACATGCAGCTATTTATTATTCCCTCCCCTATCCCGGAAGTCGCAATGTGGCTACCCCCAAATGGTGATGGTGGGAGGGGGGGGGGAAGGACCGGGCACACGCGCATAAATCTCACCACTGGTAAACCTAGAGCTCTAGTTGAGAAACGAAAAAATATAAACATAACATTTTCCTTTCATGTACTTTACAGGTGACGATTTGAATTGTCTCTATTGTAGCAAAATGACTGGAAATGGCCTTGTTTCTTCTGTGTTATCTATGCAGGGTTTTGTTTGTTTTCTGCTAAGACTATCGAAAATATAGACACTACCGCAAAATACGTCACTTTATAGATTGAAGATAGTAATGTTCTAATCAATGTAAACATGAGCCATAATCCTCTGCATTTTCTTCAACAATACCTTGCCGGTTAGAGGAAGATCTGTGTTACAACAAATAGAAACTGTTTTTCATTACGTTTTTCTAGTAAGACTTTTCCATTTCAAGATTGAAGTTGTATATAGGTAACACCAACATAGAGAAAATCAGAAAGAAAAGAACAGAAAGCTATCAGAAATAAATATTTAGTTCATAATAATGATATGATTAGCACTGAAAGCATACTGTCTTTATATATATATATAATATAATATATATATATATATATATATATAAATATAATATATATGTATTGTAGTGTGTGTGTGTGTGTTTGTTTGTTTGTGTTGTATGTGTGTGTGTGTATGTGCGTGCACACACAGGCATGTGTGTGTATGTTGGAGGAGAACGTCGTTGTGCAAAAATACTGTTTCATTTTCATTTTTAAAAAAACTGTTGCTCAAATGAAAACCTTTGCTTAAAACAAGACATCAGAAAAAATAGCACATTCAAAGAAAAATAAAACAACAACAAATAAACAACGGTGTAAACGAGCAACATTGACTTTAAAGGTGAATAGTCCCCTTTTCTTTTTCAAAATACTCTGTAGAATTCAAAGTTTGTAAATTGATCCACCCCCCTTAAAAAAAGGAGAAAAATATTTCCTACAAAAGTTATTTGAAAATGTGTAATTAAAGCACGGCATCAAACTACCTGAAAAAGCTAGTACAAAAAAGATAGATTAACAAAATGAGTTAATGAATTAATAAGACTAAAAGAAAACGACAGGTGGATCTCACAACGGTGATCTCGAACCAATTCTCTGCATTCAGGTAATGATAGTAATGATAGTTTTATTTACTATCCTACATCCCAAAAGGTGGATGACACACTACCAAGAAACAGAGATACGAAAACCAGGCTATCGGTGACTAAGTGTGCTGGGGACCTGTTCATTTCGATATGATTTAATACGCATTTCAATATTGTTATAGTGTGAATCTGATATACTGGGTTCTGCTGCATTTCAAAGAGTAAAGTCTACATGAACTATTTACAACCAATGAAGCAAATAATCAGTTAGTTTCACAAGTTAGTTACGCCGGCAGTGCCTTTGAAATCGTTCAAACGCGCGAAAGTGATATTTTTCTCACGTTTAATTTTGTTACACTTGTGATGAGTTGTTTATTGCTCAAAGTGAAGGTTTTGAATTGGCATACAAGGAAACAGATCCTTGAATAAATCATAGTTAATTAAAGCCTTTTCGTACTTGTGCCTACTTTTTCTATGAATATATATTCATTCAATCGAGAAGCTTGCGGCAAAACGGTAAACTTGTTGTAAACATATACTGTAACCTTTGAATTCTGTAAGTGGTGTCAGATCGGCACAAACGTTCTCTTGTTAATTTTTGTTTAAACTGTTGTGCACTTATCTCTTTATTGATTTGTTTACTTCTCTATGGACAAGGCGTATCACATGCCATTTTCTTTTGGGTCGTGTTTCTTTCCGTGGGGAGGATTTCTTTTTTGTGTGTTTATGCAGTCCAGGATTTCAGTTGTCAGGCGAAGTTTCCCCCAACGATCAGTGACCGATCAAATCACAACAGTCCTGACTGGACGAACGCAATATGATAGCCATCGCTTGTGGACGGGGAATGTAAATGTGTTGTTTTTGCCAACAGTGACGGGAATGGGGAGTGACATCAGTCGCCAGTCGCAGCAGGGCGAGGCGGGGCGGGAAAGGTACGCCTGGGTGGTCCCGCTGTCTCCCCTGTCTCCACCAACAATAGGTGTCGCTGCTTGCGATCTCCCAGCATGCTGTGCGTTGCACTCTTCCTGCCTCCGCCGCCGCCATTTTTGTTGTCCTCTCTTTCTCCCTCGCCCCTCTTTTCACCTGGCATGGAAATGAATGAGAGGTGTTTAACTTGCCCGTCATTTGCATTTACACGGATGCAGATGCCATGCACGTAGGCTTTCCCGTCTTTCTTTCTTGCTCTGTATGCTGTTTGTTTTTCGTCTCCACGCTTTGTCCTTTGTGGCAACTCCGGCCATTCTTTCTAGGTGTGTGGGGTGGGACAGATTTGGCGCAATCTTTCAAAGGCTGGGAGGAGGGTTAAACTGTCTGGGCCGAGTATTACCTGAGATTAACAGTCTTGTATTTATGTACCGAGCGTGAAGTACAGCGATGGCAGATTGCGCCTTATGAACGCTTCCAATAGAAATACTCTTACTATGTTTGTGTTTCTCCTCTTTTTCTTGTGAAAGATTACCAGCACTTCCACTTATTCAAACCGTGATGGATATCCAACAATGTCACTTATGCTTTTGAGGTACACAACATGTAGACAGTTACATACATCTTGACTGCTGTTCTTTTGAGAGATAACACTGTTATACTGCCCGAGATTCTGCAGCCTTCAGTCTTGATATGTCACGTTTTAATCCTTTCACATGACACCGAAAGCAGCGTGGTTGGATATCTAATACTGTAATCCGTATACATGGCAGTGAAGGGACACACGGATGAGTGAGTGAGTATTAGCACAGTAATGCAGACTTCATCTTAAAACAGTCTAAAATGACAACACCAATGTGTAGCACTTTTCAGATACTCTTAACCCAGTTTAAGTTCAGCTCTCCAAGGAATGTTTTTTATTTAAGACTGTTCTTAAATGATTGGCGCAAACAGCTCATAGCCGGCCCTTCTCGTTCTTTGATACATGTATGAAAAATATTTTATGCGTGATAAAAAGAGCTCTTTCAAACTGGACCCCGTCAATCTGTTCATTTGTGATAAGTTCAATATTATCTTTTACGTATCTGAATCGGCTTTTACTTACAAAAGTTACTAGGCCAAGGAAGAAAAGACAGGATCAGATGAAACAATATTGAAACACTAAAAATGGAAAGAAGGGGGGGGGGGGGGGGGGAGGTCCATGATGTGAAGAAAACATCGCCGCAGAGTAGTTTGACAGCTCGTGAAACTATCGATCTACCAATGAAACACGACTTAGATTGGCTAGTAACATTCCCGAGAAGATGGCTTTCAGAATCTTTCTTAAGTCGCTACTTTACAAACTTCTTATTACAAAAGATGTATTAGTTAGTTTTTCTGTATTATTTTGTGCAATTTCCTTTCCTTTGTTGCTGTGTGTTGACTCGACGGAGGGTAGAGTTTTAGTCAAGAATGGGGGGGAGGGGGCAGGAGAGAGGGAGATTTCTTTCTGAGGATGTTTTGATTAATTTTGTTTCCCTGTTCTGTTTATGTACTGTTGTGAAATATACCAGTGTCTTTACCACTGTAATAGAGCCTCCAAATTGGAATCTACTAACATGCCAGGATCACAGTTACACACCCAAAGAAATTTACGCACACAAAATCATCATCTCATCTCCACAAAACAAGCAAACAAAATCAAACCAAACTAGTCCAATATAAAGAAGAACGAACAAAACAAAAAAACCCAACAAAACAACAGAAGGCTTCAAGTGGAACCGATTACGTACTATACAGTGACAAAAAACATACTAATACATTTTTTATTAAAGTTGAACTTTGGGTAACAATTCTTCACAGTATCTGAAAGCTATATATTTTTGTAAATTATTGCACAAACTATGCTTGAAACTGCAAAAATAAGTCGTACATCTCTTGGGAATATAGATCGATAGACTGCACACATCTCTAGAGCGTGAAAAAAGAGAGTTCCTACATATCTGTCCAACATTAAGAAAGTATGTAGGTTACTGAATGTAGAAAGGCACATGAGTGCTTATTCCATTATCCTCGAAATAAAAGAATAAACACACACACACACACACACACACACACACACACACACACACACACACACACACACAGAGGGAGGGGGTTCGACATGCAGACAGACAGTTGCATGAGACATAAGCAGGAAGACAGACAGGCAAAGAACAAGAATACAGAGAACACAAAAAGAAGTGATGTTGCAATGGTGCGACCGTCATTTGCTTTTATTACCTGTAACCCTTTCACCTCATGTACCCGCTCCTCTCTCTCTTCTTTTATTTCTCTCAGCCATGCGTGGCTGTCGCCTGGATTAACAGCATAATGTGAAGGGTGGGGTGGGGGGAAGAGAGAGAGAGAGAGAGAGAGAGAGAGAGAGAGAGAGAGAGAGAGAGAGAGGAGAGAGAGAGAGAGAGAGAGAGAGAGAGAGAGAGAGATCTCACTGTTTACTCGTTACTATATTTACCCGTGCGCGCAACCTGACAAATGCATATCTTTGCAAAGCAAGAAAAAAAAGATAGATAGACAGACAGACAGACAGACAGACAGATAGACAGACAGACAGATAGATACAGAGATTCACAAAGAGGCAATACGATACAGAAAGTCAGCATGCATGTAAGTATGCATGTGTGTGTTTATGTGTGTGTGCGTGTGTGTATGTATGAATGCGCGTGTGTGAATGCGTATGTGCGTGCATGTGTATCATGCGAGAGCATGCATGTGCACGCATGGGTGTACGTCTGCCTACGTGTCTGGAAGACAGCAAGAGAATAACCAACAACACCAAAAAAAAATGCACACAGCAACGAATGTTGCGTGTGTGCACGTTCAACCGTCTGTGCCAGTGCGTCTGATTGTATGTATGTATGCAAGCAAGCGTGTGTGTGTGTGGTTGAGAGAATAGTGTAACAACAAGCTGAGATCGGGAACCCTGTAGAGAAAAGAAGGGGATCAGAGAGACAGGCAGCAGCGACTACAGTTACCCCAAGGAAGGAAGGATGGCGGGGCGACTGCTGCCCGGTGCCTGTCGCCAGCCCTTTCCACGCACTGACAATGCTCTGGTAATGGCACGGAAATATGATAGTGGCACATTATTCCTGAGATTCGCGCAAATTGTTTCTATTATCCCGCACCACAATGGGCGTGGCGGGACGAGGAGGAGGGTGGAGGTTGGGGTGGTGGGTGAGGATGAAGTAGGGCTTTGAGAGGGGGGTGGGGGTGGAAGGGTGTGGGAGGGGGGATGGTCTGGGCCTCTCCTGAGGTGGCGAGACAAGATAGTCTGGGTGGCTTCTTTTTCTTGATAGTGGGGGTGGTTTCTTTTACTTGGGAGGTTGTTTTTTTGTTTTGTTTTTGTGTTTTCTTGCTTCAAAAAGTCGTCACTATTATTTTGTCTTTGTATCTTCTGTGCTGTTTTCATTTGTGCAATATGATAGCCTTTCTCTGTTCTGTTTTTATGACTACATCAAAATAGATACACGTGTATGCTGTTTAGTCTGTAAATACTTAATCTCGAGAAATTGTTCGTGTGCAAGATTTACGAGATGATCATTTCGTATTTTGTTGTATAAGCCACGGAACTCAGAAAAATGGTATCTGTTTTAATTTCCTACGCTTTGCCCCATTTCTCTTCCTAATATTCTCTGCTGTTACTGACTTCAAAGCGAAGGTCTGTTCTAAGAAAATCTTTGTTATTTTTGTATACAAGTAATAAAATGCCAATGTCTGATCCTTAGAGAGATCAGTCGTTTTAATGGTACATTATGATGTCTCGGGTTGTTCATTTCCTACCCTATTTCCTTTGCTTGCCTTTTTGTTTGTTTGGGGTTTGTTTTTGTTTTTGCTTTGGTACGTACTAATTATTGGCTACAGGCCAACCATATAGACTACATGGTATCTGTCCACGTACTGTACTGGATCGTAATATTGTTTGTAAAATGAACGATTTTTGTTCCTCCTATTGAAATAATGATGCTAATACAGCAGATATTCTGTTTTCTGACCATACGTATCGCCGATCTTTATCCATCGGTCCTTCTGGAGGTTTCAAGATCGTGAGAAAATAACTGATCAATCAACATTGATATGTCTTGAACACTGTGGCAAAAATTTTGGAATCTGTAAAAAAAAAAACCCAAAAAAAAACATTCGTAACTTTGAAGTTTTGATACTTTGAGTAACTAAATATTAAGAATAAGACGTGTGAATATTTTGATACTAAGAGTTTAGTTCTGCGTAAGAGTTATTAAAATTCTGGGCTTTTAAAATTTTGAATGGTAAAATAAGCATTTTGAAAAGCCTGGGAAGATTTTATTTTTAACTGATTTTTTTCTTACCATGAAAATTAAAAGATGTTTGTCGTAGGCTGATGAAAATGAAACAATAATCTTCATGTTTACTGAGCCAAACAGAAAACAGATAGATCTATCTGGGAACGCCTTGAAAAGACCTCTGTGTTGTGAAAGAAATAAATCTTCTAACAGCCAAAAGAGAGCCGGATAAGAAATAAAGGTAAGGCTCAGAAACAAAACTATTTCACTACAAACATGTAAGACCTTCCCTTTAATTCATAGACAAACGCACAAAACGACTTTTCTCTACGAAGTTTTATTCGTAACAACTCCCTTGTTCTCGTTTTTTTTTTTTTTTTTTAGTTCGTTAAATGCATGTCCCCCGTGGGACTCCCGGGGAATGCTTGCAAAGCAAGCATTACAAGAATAGGGTCCCTGCCCGCCAGCCAGGCATGTCGTAAGAGGCGACTAAGGTGGCACCACTCCCCAGGTAGGGGGTTGGACACAGGGCTAACAACCCCGTTCTGTAAAAAAAAGATTGTTACAGAAACAGCAACAAAGAAATTCAACACTACTGGGTGCGACGGGCTTCCAGAGTCATCGAAAGATACTCGTATGAATGGCAGTGGTGAAAGCCGAGAGGAAGCCACTGACAGGAAGATGGAAGTCTTGAGCGCCAAAACCAAAACCAGAATAGGATTCTGGAATGTTACGCAGGCGAGGACGACCCAAGAACACCTGGCGTCGGACAATAGAAACAGAGCTGAAGACCCTCCAACACTCCTGGGGAACCATTCAGAAACTGGCCCAAGACAGGCAGGAGTGGAGAACCTTTGTTGCTGCCCTACATGCCAAGAAGGCATAAAAAGGCTTTGGATGGATGGAAATGTATGTGGAATACTCAACCCTAGTGTGTCGTCTTATCTGAAAGACTAGCACCCAGACAACTACTATTGGTGTAGTAGATAGGGAAAAAGTTCATATTCAGACGGGAATCAAACTTTCAACCTCCAGCTTTCAAGACAAATGCTTCTTCGGACTTACTGATAAAATGAAACGTCCGAAAATTGCTAATCCCAGATTATTTACCTGCGCTAAATGAACACTGCACACGACCCGACTTTTTTTTGCGCGCAGACTGGAAACCAGACCAGGAACC
>CM060320.1:46234253-46254253 GCA_030674155.1 Stramonita haemastoma | reverse complement strand
CCTCCCGAAGATAACCCTTAACCCACGAATTGTTGACAGGGGGAGAGAATGCCAACGAGAAAAGGTGGGACTGATAACACAAAGGGCCCATCAGACGACATTTCTTGTTAAACAGGAACCGGAAGCCTGCATGATTAAAACAAAGGAGAGAGAGGGGAGGCGAGAGGAGAGAGAGAGAGAGAGAGAGAGAGAGAGAGAGAGAGAGAAGGAAGAAAGGAGGAGGGGGTAGGCACAATAAAGATGCTAACAAGTGCAGCCAGCAATGTACTGTGTTGATTAAAATGTAAAATTTCGATGCAATTTCTATTCACACACACAGACACACACACACAGACACACAACCAACACACACAAGACACACACACACACGATGAAGACATTACCTGAGAAAGGTTCGTTTGCATAGTTAAATACTAAAAGACTCTACTTTTTGTTGACGAGAGATTAAAAACTGTAGTGTTTCTGATATAAGCTGAAGAAAGCATAGTTACCTGCCCATTTGCATCAGCTCAAGTTTAGTTAGATTGTTTGTTTTAAAAAAATCGTGCCCTTTATTTGAATTAAACAGCAAATGCTAATAAGATAACTGTTACGATGAAGGTGCTAACAATATGACAGTATTTGATTGTATTAATGTAATCATAAATCGACAACAGTTGTAGGTCACAGGCAGAAGTGATCACAACACTAACAACAACAGCAGAAACAGAAGAAGCAGAGTGGTGTTGTCATCGTAAATACCTTTATTCTCTTTTCTGTAGACTTGATGCTAAAGGCCTAATTCTAAAGGTGGATGGGATAAGCCTAGTGGTTAGAACATTGCGCTGGGAATCTGACAACCCAAGTTCGATTCCCGTTCAAGGGGATGTTTTTCCCTGCAGTCAAAATCGGTGCCGATTCCACTCTCCCCAAGTCTTTGGATGAAACTATAAACCGAGGCCCTGTGTGCGAACGCACTCATAACATCTTGGCACATGTTAAATCCTGTTCCACTTTCGAAAGAGTATGCACTGTGTGCTGGTGAAAACAGATGACAATATTTTCAAAACTGCATACACACAGGGACTGCATTTTAAAACAGCACATGAGTGCTTATTCCATTATCCTCGATATAAAATAATGTTTAACTAACTAACTAAATAAATAAATACTGTCATGAAAGCAGTATAAGAAGTTTTAATCATCTTAGTCCCCAACAGCTGTTTACCAAACAGCACGCGCTTGGCATTTAATGAAGCCTGGAGTTCTGCAGTTCTTCCCAGCGAGATAGATAACCTTCAGGCGATGAGCTGCTGACAGGCAGAGAGGAGAAACGGCCAGACTGATAACACAAAGGGCCTACCTACCTACCAGATGACACCCCTTCTGCTGAACGGCAACCGGAAACATGCATAATAAAGACAAACGAGGGGACCAGGAGAAAGATGCAAAACAGATAAGGAGGCAGCGTTGTGTACTACCCTACTACTGCAGCCTCTGGATGTAACAGCCCAATGTTCAGAGAGCGCCTGCTTGTTTTAGGAGAATGGTTAGATGAGCGTTCTCTGTATGGCCAATCTCTGTATGGCATTTGGTGGGAACAGTCATCAATATAATGATAAGTCTGTCTTCTTCTTGTTATCACTACTATGTAAGCATATCAGCATTCAGCGGATAACAAAGTGAAGTTAAATGGTGCAGATGTGACAGTGAATGTAGAGTAGAATGTATGATGATTCTGTTTAAGCATGCACACTTTCTCTAACTAATAACCTGGAGTCACTGACACCATGCTCTCTTTTTCTCTGGGCCTGTCTCTCTCTGTCTGTCTCTCTGTCTATCTCCCTCTCTACATATTTTACACACACACGTGCACGCGCATACACATTTTGAAAGTGCACAAGCATACACATCTACAGACAGACGTTCAGACAGATAAACAGAGATAAAGAGAAACAGAGGAAGAGAGAGCGAAAGAAACAGACAAACACAGACAAAGAGAGAGACACAGAGAGACAGAGGCAAATACATGAAGTGCGACAAACAAAACCAGAAACATAACAGACAGAGAGACACAAGCATAGCAGCAGAAACCGAAAGGGGGAGGAGGGGAGAGAGGGAGGGGGAGGAGGAGAAAGGGTCAGACTGATAACACAGGACCCAGCAGACGACATCTCTGTGGGGAACAGGAACCGGAAGCGTGCATAATGAAGACAAACGAGGGGCCCAGAAGAAAGATGCAAAAGCGAAACGGAGCCAGCACACACAATACCTACAGACTGACTGTGGGTGTAATAACATTGGATTATTGTCTCTCCCACCCTCACCCCATTCCAGGCCTCGGAAACAAGCCCCAGAGAAAGTTCTTTTGCATACCAAGCACAATGACTCTTGGTCAGATAACTGAGCGAAATGCGAGCTGGGGATTTGTCTGTACTGTACTTCTGGCATGTCTAGCTGAACGCTAAATGTGTATGCTTTGCTGTAAAGTCATATAGGCCCTTGGATCGTGGTCTGGGGGTAACACGCACCTGCCTAAAAAATCGAGAAGTATGGTTTCGATCCCCGTTTGTGCAAATTAAGAAAATTACCATCTTTAGACTTTCAGAGCTAGTCTGGATGCTAGTCGTCCTGATGAGATGATAAAACGATGTCGCCGTGTGCAACATGTATTCAGCACACGTATAAAAAATCCTCGAAAACAACACAGAATGTCCCTGGAAAAATTATGTGTAAAAAGCAGCTCAGATAGGGAAAAATACCCATGCAGACAAGAAAAGAAAAATAGTGGGTGGCGCTGATCTTGTGGTGACGCGCTCTCCCCGGGAAAACCAGCATGAATTTCACCACAGAAATCTGCCGTGACATGAATACAGATGGATTGTGATAGTCTGTTCATAGATAGATAGATAGATAGATAGATAGATAGATAGATAGATAGATAGATAGATAGATAGATAGATAGATAATAATACATAATAATCTATTTAAGGGAGATAAAGTCACTGACGTGTTTCACAAAATTAGCTCAAAATACAGAATAGCAAAAATCGATTTCCACAGTTAATATAACCCCACACTTAATAAAAAAAAGTAAAAAAAGACTCTAATCTTGATTCAGTTTTCAACACATCGTTGATAACTTCCTCTTTGTTTTGTTTTGTTTTTGTTTACACTGTGCCCAAGAACAACCCTCCCCCTCCTTTTATGCTTTTTACTTTGCCACGAAACAAGTCTCTCTCTCTCTCTCTCTCTCTCTCTCTCTCTCTCTCTCTCTCTCTCTCTCTCTCTCTCTCTCTCTCTCTCTCCCTTTTCCCCCACTCCCTGCGGTATCACTTGGTTTTCGGTCTAACAGTCACTGAACAAGAACAGCCAAAGATCAGTTTTAATGAGTTGACTTTTGTGTCTGGATATTGCTGTTAGCTGAAGTGAATAAATGCATTACCATCTGTTTTGCCTTTATCATATGTGGTCTGCAGGGACTGACTTGCTACGTGGGTTAAGTTGCGGAAAGTGTCAACTACCCAATCAATCATTTAGGTCTGTTTGGGCACTATTAGTGTAGAGCTTTTTCCGGTGAACCCTATTCCCGCTGGACTCATTTCGAGATGATGGAGTGTTTCACTTTAGGTTCTGTTGGTATTCTTTTATGAATAAACGTGATTATTTTTGCCGTTTTAAAGAAATGAAAAGATTCAAATAATTTACACTGAATAT
The DNA here is from genome assembly GCA_030674155.1 of Stramonita haemastoma. NCBI lineage: Eukaryota > Metazoa > Mollusca > Gastropoda > Neogastropoda > Muricidae > Stramonita > Stramonita haemastoma. Next base: position 46,250,557 of record CM060320.1, on the reverse strand, counting down.
TCTTCCTATAGCAAGCAGTTTCGTGACATATAAAAAAAATTTCGCCCATATAACAGACAATAATAATTGCTGTCTGAGCATTTGACAAAGTAGAAGAACAAGATATGTAATCTTAAAATCAGCGTGTCTCTCTGAATACACTGGATTTGAACTAAAAGTCGTCCCAAAGTCGAAATGCAGCTAGATCTACCTTGATGGTTGGAAAAAATGCTCGCAAGCGCAAAAATCTATCCATTAGTGAACCTCAGAGCTCTAGCTGAGAACGAAAAACAATCTAAAACAAACCAAAAAAACCCCAAACAAAATAAACAAATAAACAAACAAAAACGCCTGAAAAGTCAAGCATTCCTACAAAATCTGGAATATGTTCTGCAGTTAATTTTGTTTTGTGTGGAGCTTGTTTTCCCTTTTGATCCCATCTGTCAGTTGTTTTGTATCATGAGAAGCGAACGAAACCACCAAAGCCTTAGAATGAAATTAACGAAATCAATCATCCTTTCTCTAAACTTGTTGATTTGTGAATATTACTGCTTTCTTTGTTGCAATACTGAGGGAAAATAGTTTGTGTCCAGTGAAAAATGCATATAATCAAAATCAGTTCTATTGTCTTTTGAACAAGTAGAAAAAAAAAAAAACATAAAAAAGATATGGAGGCGGATGTAACGGATCCTGTACCGCTTGAATAGCTTGGGTTAACTTGTCCAGTCACACAAAATGTGTGCCGTGTAACTAATGCAATCAATCTACATGCACTCAGCATAATTTGGGAGTGGAGCAGTAGATTATCTGATATACTCGATATGATTTGAGAACCGAGAATTACGTTAGGTACTTCTTTCCTGGGCAGTCAGTCGCCGGGGTAATTGCCATTCAACACTGTTATAATACATGTATTTCAGAGGGTCTGGAAGTAACTATTTATTCAGGTTTTTTGTATTTGAAACGATCAAAAGGAGCAACTACTTCAGTTCTCTCTCTCTTCTCTCTCTCTCTCTCTCTCTCTCTCTCTCTCTCTCTCTCTCTCTCTCTCTCTCTCTCTCATATATATATATATTTATATATTATATATATATATATATATATATATATATATATATATATCTTTGTGTGTGTCTACCTTCTTTATAAAACAAAACCATAAGATGTCTCTACACAGATCATGATGGCTACCTAAATTTAATAATGGGTTATCATGAACACGCGGACGCGTGTATATATGTGCTTGATGTCTGCGGGAGCATAAGTGCATGCACACTCATTCGTTTTATTTGTCTTGTGACCATGTACGTGTATGTAAGTGCCTTCACGCCCATGTATATGTTTATCAAGTTTGTTTTCAATGCATGCATGCGTGGCCGGCAAACCCACACACAACTGACTCCTGCCATCTCCACGCTACTTCTTTCACACTCCTTCATATTCCACCACTTTGTTTCCCCAGCCCCTCGCGTCCTCCGCCATCTTCCTTCCAGCCTCATTTGTCTTGTAAACCAAGTCGCGTCGACTGTGGGAGAATTTCTTTGTCGTGGGTACCCCCGGCTGGAAGGAAGAAGGTGGCAATTCAGGCAGCGGCCTTCACGCCCCTCGATCAGTCATGTTTTTTGTCCCGGACAAAATGGCGCTTGTTCCCGCCGTGCGTCTACCCCCTCTCGGCCAGAACTAAATACACCTCAGCTTAGCATTTCTTTTTAGCTCAAGCCCAAATTAAAATGAACAGCATCCCCCCTTCCTTCTTCTTCCGTCCTTTTCTTCCCGTCCCTTGTCTGCAACCAGTCACTAGATACCCAGTTACACGAAACAACAACAAGGGGTGTAAATTTCAGGGAGGGGGGGGGTGTGATGATTTTTTTTTCTATTTTCTTGTTCATCCCTCCTCCCTTCCATCGGCAGGAAGGCGGGGAGGGGAGGGAGTGGGGGTGATGAGGGACTTGCGGGATGTTTCCCACTACATCCATTGTTCTGCTATCGACCTATTTTGTCCAGCCCCGTCTGATAATTTTTCACCTTCAAACCCACTCGTGTCTGGTTTCATTCACACCTTTCCTGTCCGCCCCTCCACTGTTTTTTTTGTTTTTACTAGGGCATGTGGCTAAGACAGACAGACAGAACGAAATGGGGAGAATGAGAGAGAAAGAGAAGAGAAAGAAAGAAGGCAGAGAGGAGGCAGAGAGCTTTGTGTAAGGTCTGTCTGCTTGCATATTGAACAATAAATGGGAGGCTTTTCTTTTGCTTCATCCTTGGAGTGAGTGTGAATGGTTACCTTTTTTGTGTGCAGTCTCTGCATGCCCATGTGATTGTTGTGATGGGTTAATGGCCAGTGAATGAGACAGATTTAAATTAAAACAGAAAAGTGCTGAGTTGGGCTTTATTTCTTTTTTATGTGTTATTTCTTTTTTATGTGTTAGAAACAGAGTTGTGGTTTTGAACTATTGCTGTTTGCAGCTTCGTACAAGGGTTCGCTTTCAGTGTGATAAAGGAACAAAACTGATGAATCAGAATGACATTTTGTTACTGCTGAGGGCAGTGTGTCACCTCTGGAATACAATGTGCTGAGTCTGCTTCTTGAAGCCTTCTGTGTCGTATGTCCTCAACTCAACAGTTCAGTATTACAGGATGTGTCATTGCTGCTTTGTGCTTCAGTGCTGTAAGACATGGCTTAAGGTGAGATTGATGTTGTGTACCTCATTTTCTTGTCTCTTACCTTTTTCCTTTCATAAGTGTTAGGCTATTAAATGAGCAGTCATGAAAGAAGTGACAGCTCTAGGAAGATACGTGAGAAAACAGCACTTGCAGAAGTAAATGCATGTACAAATCAAAAACACTATTTATCATTTTAATAAATCCAGTTAAGTCTAAGACATATATTCTAAAAACCATTTCCCAACGCCCACTACTCCTTAACTGTTGACATTACAAATTTAACTGATTCAAGATTGAATCAAGTGTCAATTATGAATGTGCGTTTGAAGAAAATAGAAACTGATATACTATAAAGTAGTTTCTATGTCTCATTGCCTCAGCGGTGAACAACAGATAAACTATTATACATTTCTGCGCAAACTTTACCATTGATTTGAGTGAGCAGAATCTATTCAGAAAGAAAGTTACCGACCAATCACAAAACTGTAAACAAGACAGACAAGTGTTTTTTTTCATACCTCACGTAAGAATGCTGTTAATAATAGCCTGGGAAAAAATAAGATAAACATTACAACAGAAAACAGGCAATCTGTCAAAAATGATATGGATCACAAAGAAAACAGAAAAAAACATCAAACTCAACAAACATGTATTCATTTATTTATTAATTGATTAATGTCTGTCTATCTTTCTTTATTCATCTAACACGTCTTATAACAATCAAAACAGACTGTGATAGCAGACACAATTCAAGATACAGACAACAGAAAAACGCGAAAGAGGTCTGGACAATTCTTTTGTGGAAACACTCAATAAGAGTAAGGGGGGGGGGGGGTGGGGGGGGGCAGCACAATTTCCCAAATGGATAAAAAATGTTGAAACTAAAGAAATAACAGAAATTGGAAAAGCAAAAAAATAAAAGAGTGCAGATAGGTGGACAGATACACAGAAAAAAATAATCAGGCCGTAGGCAAACAGTCAAGCAGATACAGACAGCCAGACAGACATACAGACACAGAGACAGAAACCGACTGACAGACAGATACTGACAGTTATGTAAACAGGCGAACATAACAGCCAGACAACAGCAAGCTAGTAAGATAACGAGGCAGATACCTAGCTAGGAACATAGGTAGATAGAATAATTGTAAACGAGGGTAGAAAATTGACTGCGTTGATTTTTACACTAATGAAAAAAAAAAAACAACCTGCGACAATGTCTCTAGTAGGAAGACACATTTAAAAGAAAAAAGAAAAAAAAAGACAACACTGAAGAAACGAAGCAGAAAAGTTGAGAGAGAGACAGAGACAGAGACAAAGAGAGACAGAGACAGACAGATAGATTGAGATAAGAAGCAGAGAAAGAGAGGGGGGAGGGAGAGGTGGGAGGTAGAGAGAGAGACAGAGACAGACAAACAGACAGACTGAAAACATACAGGCAAACGCACAAAGCCAGAACAGACCTGGTACAAGTTCGAGTGTTTAAAGAACAACCAGTGCAGGATTTACCGATAAAGATCACAAAAAGAAAGAAACAGACAATTAACAGTGAAGAAGAAAGATAGCATGGGGAAACAAAGGGAAAACAAGGCCCCAAAAATCCTGGTACATGTTTGTTTACAAAACAGCGAGGGACATAACTTCTGGAAAAGCACTTGCTGACACACTCTTCATCCCTGCTTGTGACGTTTACATGACAAAAAGGCCTGAGATATACGTGTGTGTGTGTGTGTGTGTGTGTTGTGTGTGTGAGTGTGAGTGTGAGTGTGTGTGTGTCTGTTGTATGTGTGTGCGTATCTGTGTGTGTGTGTCGTAATGTGTGTTATTCTGTGTGGTGTGATGGGGTGTGCGCGCGTATGTGTGTGTGTGTGTGTGTGTGTGTGTGTGTGTGTTGTGTGTGTGTGTGTGTGTGTGTGTGTGTGTGTGTGTGGAAGAAAGGAGAAAATGCGAACGTTAATGGCTTTTATTCAAAAGGCCTTGGCTACATTTGAAGGGAAGAAACACAAAGCACACGCTATAATTAGCAATAATACATTAAAAAATAAATTCACAGAATATAGATCTATTTGTGAACAAGATAATGCATTAAGACTTAATAAGTTTAGACGTTTCTATATAATAAATATAAAGAGAGAGGGGGGGAGAGAGGGGGGGGGGGGGGGGGGGGAGGAGGAGGGGGGGAGAGGGGGAGGAGGAGAGGGGAGAGGAGAGACGGAGAAGAGAGAGAGAGAGGGGGGGAGAGAGGGGGGGAGGAGGGGGAGAGAGAGAGAGAGAGAGAGAGAGAGAGAGAGAGAGAGAGAGAGAGAGAGAGAAGGAGAGAGAGAGAGAGAGAGAGAGAGAGTGATTGTGGTGTGGCGCGCGCGTGCGCGTCGTGCGTGCGTGCGTGTGCGTGTGTAAAGAATTGGGATGAGTGGATCTCTCTCTCTCTCTGTTCTCTCTCTCTCTCACACTCACCCACTCTCATACAACACACACCCCACACCACACCACCACCACACCACCAACAACAGCAACAGAACGAACAACCCTATGACATAATGACTTCTCTCATTCTAAAGGCTCTGCATAGACGTAAAGCTAAATTTCTTATGATACAAAGATCACTATATCCTAGGAGTACACAGAGTCTAAGCGAATATGTCCCTAGTAGATCCATGTTTATTTTCTGGGGATAATTATATTTTTGCCGAATGTCATGAAAGGCACTACAACATGAAAGAAAATGTACTTCATCTTCCGTTGTTTTATTACATAAATTGCATGTGGTATCAGATTCATTATAAGCTGTGTTTTAAAGTTGTTTTAAACATTTATTTCTTACACATCCGGTCTGAATTTAGCCATTTTTCTTTTGAAATGCATACAATTTTGCCGAAAGACAATGAATCAGTTCTTGTCTAAAAACATAAATAAATTATTTTTAGATTGCCAACACTTTGATTTAATCAGATACATTCAAACCATGTTAAAGAAGCAGATTATGGTTTTGAGTAGTCCAGTTTTTCGTTGCCGTAGCATCATTAATAAAACAAATATCTTCTAAGATTTCAAAAGTAGTCTGTGCACTGCCATATTCAAAATTTTAAACCAATAGCTACCACAACTTACAGCAGAATTAATGAAATAAGACAAATAATTAATTTGTTTTGCCGTAGACAAGATCCATACTTTGATGTTAGTTTATCTACCCTAAACACGGCTGCAAAGTCACATAGATAAACTGACTCACTTTGTGTTACTGCTGCATCAATGCAGTAAATTTCAGAAACATATTAAACTATGGGTTCTATATGTGCATCAAATAAGTGTCCTAAAGATGACAGCTGTTTTTCATACACGTGCATAATAATCACTAGATTTAATCAGCAATCCATTCATGTACGGGCTAACGACCTCCTTATGGATAAATCTTTTCAGAGTTCATCTCTCTCTGTCCCTCTTTCACACACACACAGATTATCTGTCTCCTGTCTCCCCCTCTCCCTCCCTCTTTCCTTCCTTACATCTCACTACCTCATCTTTCTATCTATTACAATCTATCTATCTATCTATCTGTCTATCTTCTGTCTGTCTGTCTGTCTGTCTATCTTACCTGTCTTTCTTTTATCTATCTATCTATCTATCTTCTCTATCTATCTATCTTCTATCTATCTATCTATCTATCTACTAATCTACCTATACTATCTATCTACTGCCTATCTGCTTACCTACCTATCTACCCACCTACACACTTACCTACCGTCCGTCCATCTCCATCCATTTCCATCCATCCATCCATCCATCCACCATCCATCCATCCATCCACCCACCCACCCACCCACCCATTAATCCATCCCATTCATCCATCATCGATCTTCGTCTGTCTCTGCTGTCTGTCTGTCTGTCTGTCTGTCTACCTCTCACAATAATTTTATCTGCTCATCTCTCTCTTCTACGTTTTTTCCATGTTGCTGTAAGGTATAGTATATACATTCACAGCACCATTCCTTCATGCATACACCAGTGTAGTGGATGCAGATGATATGGTTCTGTTGGAGGGGGTATCCAGTACAGGGAGAGGAGGATGGTGCGGGGTAAAGACAAGGAAAAGCTAGATCCATACAGAGAGAGAGAGAGAGAGAGAGAGAAGAAGAAGAGAGACAGAAGAGAGAGAGGAGACAGAGACAGACAGCAACAGACGAGACCCGACAGGCACAGACAGACAGACATATAGACTTACAGGAATACAGAACCAGAGATGGTGACGCTGACAGATACATAAAAACCCCCAAAACATCATGTGCTTGCAAAGAAAGGTGACATTCCATAAATTGATAATTCTGTTCGAAGACATGTATCAGTCACATGAGCAGGTGTCTATTATAAATGTTACTACTTACAGGCATGCTTACGGATATGTACACATACACTATACCATGGCAACATGACAGTTTTCAGCGGTAAAATTCTGTTGAAAAATGCTACTCACGCAGGGAAACATATATGCATGCAGACGGGAAAAGAAAAAAAAAGGTGGCGCTTCTCTAGTGGCGACGTGCCAGAGAGTGCAACCCAATTCTATGCAGAGACATATGTTGTGACTGAAAGTGGTATATACACTACAATTCAATGCCTTTCTACACACACACACACACACCACACACACACACACACACACACACACACACACACACACACACACACACACACACACATCACACACACACACACACACACACACACACACACACACACACACACACACACGCGCGCGCGCGCGCGCGCGCGCGCGGCGCACAAATGCAAGACAGATGCCCCTATACATACAGACGCACAATACATACTGACGTGTGCACGCACACCCAAACATACACGCATGCACACATCCATCCGTCCACTCCCCCTCTACCACACACACACACACACACACACACACACACCACCACCACCACCACACCACACCACACCACACACACACACACACACACACACACACACACACACACACACACACACACACACACGGTATTGTGGCGCTGTCGAGTCCCGAAGCTTAGCAGGGAAGGTGACGTCAACTTAACTGGAAGCGACGTGTTCAGCGCGCATGCTCATGCTTGGTAGCAGGAAGTGACATGCTCAGGCAAGATGTCGGGCGACAGAGGACGAGGGCATGGTAGTGTAAGAATAGATGAGGATTATTAGTCACTCCTTCTGTCTCTCTCTCTGTTTCCTTTTTGTGCCTGTCTCTCTGTTTATGACTGCCTCTGTCTGTCTGTGTGTCTATCTGTCTGTCTGTCTCCCCCTCCCCCTCTCTCTCTCTCCTTTGAGCGAGAGAGCGAACGAACTAATAAACAAACGAATGAACAAATAATAACACATTATAACAGGACGATTCCATTCAGTGGCCTTCAACAGAGTTGACAAACATCATCACATGCATACACATACACGCACGCACGCATAAACGCACCCACGCACACACACATACACACAGTGTGACACATTGGTTAGCACAGTAGACAGATATTGGGGATGGAAAGCTCATCAGGGTATCTTGTGTCTGGCTGAGTCTGTTCGATCTGATCCAGAGTTGAGTTTGTTATGAATTGCGCCTAGAAGGAAAACTGAAAGTTAAGTGTTATCTATTTTATGGATGGGGATTTCAAACAGCCGTTCCCATTACCTAACAAATCTGTAGATGTTTATAGTACATTATCATACCAATAATATACGAAAAAAAACAACAATCTCCTGTTACTTTGTCTAAGACGTAAGGCATATCTTAACCTAGACTTTTGTTGCTCTAGCATCATTCAACACACGAAGAAAATACCTCACACCCTAAACGTCCGTTAGCCAGTTTGCAGAAAGAGTAGGTCCATCGTTTGTGACAACCTGAGATTCCTGTCCATGACTGGTTGCCAGTTCATCTTGAGATGCGCCTCTTTTTTCGTCCGCTTGGTGTTCAAATCAAGGATTTATAGTACTTGCCTTTAGTAGGCTTCAGTCCATGACCCAGGTGGTGGAAATGGCGTTTGCAGGTGCCGAACTGGTGTAGAGATCTGTGTATTTCTCCTTATGTAAAGTAGTCATTCATTTGAAATGATTAAAGTCAGGTCAGATAAAACGATTTCTGAGATCGATAAAGACTTCAAATCGGTGAATGTCGCCAAGCTGTTTTTGAGTGTTGTTCTGTGGCTAAGACAGCTTTCTCTAAATGCCTTAAAATTCAGGATCTTCCAGAGTAAAATCGAGATTAATGACTGATACTGAATGCTTGCTGAAGGCTTCGGAGCAAGTAATAAAAGGCAAATGGTATTCTTCACATATCCCACTGAATGTGCAATGTGATCATTCTTCAAAAGATTTCTTGATCGGTAGAAGCCTGCCTATTCTTCCCCCAGTTCATGGCCCCATGTCTTGCAGATAACTGGAAATGGCCAAACAGTATTCTCTTCCTAGATCTGGGAACTACTCCCCTGAGCTTATTGCATTCTGACAGGCTAGCCTTCCTGGGGCTGCGAAGAAGTTTTTCATTCTTCCAATCCTTTAGGGCATTACATAATTCCATACCTAACTGCAAAGACTGCACATCTATGCATATCACCGTCTCTTTCATTGTAAATCAAGAACATTATATCTTCTCTGAGATCTTCACAAATCTACTGTTTTCATTCTCTTGGCCATTATAAAACAAAAAGAAAATGTCATGTTTTGTGACTCTTTATTCCCTGGTTTGCAAGTTACTTCACTTTTAATTCAACCTTTGCTTCTATATTCCTAAGGAGCTCGAGTCTAAGATTTTAGAGGCTGCACGTTTATTAGAGACTGTCACTAGATGGATGTGATGATGATTGCCATCACGGAGTGGACATCTGATTCAGTCTTCATGAGCGACTGTACCATTGGTTTACTTTCAGATTGCCTTTAGGGCAATAGGCCTAGTGCTCTTCAAAGTGTTGTCAAAGCTCTTGGCTTCTTCTAGCCTGTGTCATTGTAGACGCCAGTTGGCCTTAAACTCTTTCCTTTCTCTGAGAGAACTGTGAGATAAAAGTCTGAATGAACGGCAAGCAGTGTAGCTCGGAGCGCCACGGAAGCCAGCAACAATGCAGCAAAAAAACACCCAAACTAAAAATACAAACTAAACAAAAAAGTCCATCGCGTCCCACTCCCATTCTCACGCAAAGAAATTTAAACAATATACAGAAAAGCAAAAAAGCACAGCAAGTAAGACAGTGCCACAGCAGTTAAAAAGCATTTATAGAACTGAACAAATGTCTATGGCATAAACGGAAAGGCGGGAATTATGTGCATCCCGAACAGGAAACACACATCGTGTTCCGTCGGGTGGATGTCACCTGGCCCTACATCACTTTCCAACCTGACACAGGTTGTCACAGTCTCCCAGTTGATTAACAGCTCTCACCTCGCTATTCCCAACTGCACTTTCCCCGGCTATTTTGAAACTGCAGGTAGAAATATGACACGAGGGATATCAGTTGTGTGTGTGTGTGTGTGTGTGGTGTGTGTGTGTGTGTGTGTGTGTGTGTGTGTGTGTGTGTGTGTGTGTGTGTGTGTGTGTGTGTGTGTGTGTGTGTGTGTGTGTGGACAGACAGACAGAGAGACAGACATACAGACAGGCAGATACTAAGATAGACAGACAGGCAGATACTAAGACAGACAGACAGGGAGACACACAGAGAGAAAGAGTTCCATGAAGATAGGAGTTTCGCAACAAAAAACAGAGGGTCCAGAATTGAACAGATACCTGCGTGACAAACGAGGAACCGATTCTACTTGCATCCCAAACGGGAAACACACACAATGTTCGGTCAGGGGAACGACACACAGCTTTCCATCTTCGTTCCACCCCATGGTGTGTGTCACCCTGCCCCGAAATAGTCACATCGTGCCAGCCATTCTGTCCAAAATGCAGGATACCTGGCTGTTTCGACATTTCCCAGAACATTAGAATCGTGTGTGTGTGTGTGTGTGTGTGTGTGTGTGTGTGTGTGTGTGTGTGTGTGTGTGTGTGTGTGTGTGTTGTGTGTGTTGTTGTGTGTGTGTGTGTGTGTGTGTGTGTGTGTGTGTGTGTGTGTGTGTGCAGGCTAATTTACATACTATGATCGTTCTCTCAGAAAACATACGCACCTGTTGAATAGGAATGTAAGGTAAAACATTGAATTACTTAAAAGACAAGCTGAACGGGATTAAAGTAGCTGAACAGAGTTTTTTTAATTGACATGAAAATCATATGGAATTTGTTTTTTTCTCAAAGTACAAAGCACCATCTTCAAAAATGTACTTTTTTAGAGTAACCTAGAAAGTAGTATGGTTATAGGGTTGTTGGGAGGGGAGAGAGGGGGTTTCATTATTTATTTTTTATTTTTATCGGGATAACAGAATAAGAAATATGTGCTTTTTTGTACGTTCTTATGTATCGTTTTGTAAAATGTCAAACTCTGACACTAAACAGAGAGAGAGAGAGAGAGAGAGAGAGAGAAGAGAGAGAGAGAGAGAGAGAGAGAGAGAGAGAGAGAGAGAGAGAGAGAGAGAGAGAGAGAGAGAGAGAGAGAGAGAGTGGGGAGATATAACGCCCATAAAAAGTGTACACAAATATTGATCTGTCTAGTTAGTGATTTAGATCTAGAGACCGCAGAAATAAACACGTCTCAAGCGACTAATTTCACAACGAAAACTTTTAACTCGTCTCTTTGTAGTGAAGTGGTGGGTGTTTGGATACCCAAAAACAACCGCACAAACAAGTTCTAGAGCCTAACTGAGAGGAAAAGAAGCAATCTTGCAGAGGGGAAAAACAGAAGGTAAACCAGTCACGCTACCTGTGAAAAGTGCCGGTAAATATTTAGCTGAACACCTGGTAGAAAAAGTAGTCCGAGAAACTGATTGGTCTGTCCTTTAAAAGAAACGGAGAGAGAGCAGATCATCTGTTTTAACATCTTACGCCCGCTTTGTCTTTCCACGCCTCCTTCAAACTCATCTTTGACACTACCAAAGGAAGCTGTGTGTGTGTGTGTGTGTGTGTGTGTGTGTGTGTGTGTGGTTGTGTGTGTGTGTGTGTGTGCGTGTGCGTACTATGCGTGCGTCTGGTGCGTGCGTGCGTGTGTGCTTGTGTACCTTTTTCCTTTCCTTTGCCCCTTTTTCTGTATACTAACATCCATTATGTTGACTCAGAATTCTAATTGTTGGTTTTTTATTTGAAGCATTTTTCTTTTTTTGTTCTTCTTCACGTGCATTTTTTCTTCTTTTTTTTTTTTTTTGTTCCTTTTCTCAAAGACAAGGATGGACAGACAAAAAACGAATGCCAAAGTGAAGAGTGATTTAGATTCATTGGCGTAGCAACGTGACGCCATACACAATTACAATACACAGACTGGCGACTTCTATGAGGTAATACGATAAATCATTGACAAGAATATTCATGAATGTGTGCATCCATTTTCCTCTCTGTCAGCAGCAGATGTATACTTTTTCTTATTGTTATCAGGGGTAAAAATGCACAGATACACATATTGATGTTAACAGGTAAGTGTATGCATGCATACCTGCGTGTGTGTTTAAAAGAGTGGGTGGGTGGGTGGGGAACAGCATATGGAAATATTTTTAATCCTGCATTTGTCCCTTGTCATGTTAATACCGTCCGTTTTCCGAAACTGAATTCTCTGATTTGGTTTATTGCTTTTGTTGTTCTTTTTTTTTTTTTTGAAAACTGTAAAACAAATAAGGAAAAAGTGACACCACATACACGCTAGTTTGTAAGATGCAACGGACTGTAGAATTTTCTTGTGGCTTCATTTTGTTATGGTTTGTGTATGGCCTTTTTTATTTCCGGTTTATTGTGGTTTTCTTTTCCTGTCTTTGGAGAGGTGTGATTTTGTTTGTTTTTATAATTATAAAGTTGGTGATGAGTAGTAGTAGAAGTCGTTGGTGGCAATGGCGATAGTGGCGTTGAAAAATGTTTTGTTTGTGAGGGGGGGAGGAGGCTACTTTGTTTGACTTTGTTTTTGCTTGGTTTTCTTGTTTGTTTCGTTTGCTTTACACTTAAGTTGAAAACTTACCGAATGTTCATAAAACCTACTCTATAATGTTTTACTTAGACTACATTATATGTACGCTAGTGCGCGTGGATGTGTTCTCACGCACACGTGTGCACACATTGCTGCTCTGTCTGTCTGTTGTCTGTCTGTCTGTTCTGTCTGTCTGTCTGTCTGTCTGTTTTATGTCCTTTTGTCTGTCCGTCGTCTGTCTCGTCCGTCCGTCCGTCCGTCCGTCCGTCTCTTCTGTCTTCTGTCTTCTGTCTCTATCTCTTTTTTTCTTTCTTTCTGTATTTCTTTCTCTCTTTCTTTCTTGTTGCAGGCACACTTCAAACACGTTCTGAATCTGCTGTATGTCCACAGAGAGGTGGCTGTGAGCAATTAACGCACTGTCGTGCACGTTTTTAACCAGACACTCTAGAAACAAGCCAGAGAGCTCCCAGGCAACAACTTCTGAAGCCATAACAGACGCAGAAAGTCTTTACCCGTGTCTTTGTAGTAAAGTGCGGGGTGTTTAGATACCGCAAACAACCACACGTTCAGGCTCTTGAGCCCAACACAGGGGAAATAATCCCATCAGGGGTAAAAAAAGAAAAAAGAAAGGGGGGGGGGGGGGGGCAGATATAAGCCAGTAGTCACCCACCAGCAAAATTCGCAGGTAAACAGTCCTCAGAGCACTTAGAGAAAAAAATGAATATGATAATTGGGTGTACCTTACGAGGTTTACGATTGATTGTAATTTCTTTTTTCGTAACACAAATCTTCTGATGAATTAAGATTGTTCTAAACAAGTTATAGGCCTAGGCAGAAAAACAGATATTAAGCGAAAAATTGAGCATTTTTTGTCCTTTTTTCTCATCTGTTTGTGTTGTTGTGTGTGTGGGGGAGGTGGGGGGGGGGGAGGAACAAACTTTTATGAAATACTGGAAGGGCTTAGTGTATGATGAGATAGACCTACATGAGTCGGCCTATCATTATTAACGTCTGAGTGTGTTGTTTTCTGTTTGCCCGTTTACTTGATAGCAAGTATGTGTGATATGCAGAGAAATAACAACCCAGTAAAATACTCACATGATGTGTAAATGTTCTGAGAAGTAACAGGAGAATATCTCGACATAAATGCCATTGATGGCTTAGTGCGCTGCCTTTTCATCGCAGTAATGCATAGACTACAAGGTATCAATTCTAATCCTTTCTGTGTCTGACGGGTTCTAATCATAAAGCTTTACTGATGATATTTTTGTGATCAGCATATCAAAGAGCATAACTATGTGCATCTCCTACAAGGATCACCTCAGAAACTAAGTTGCAGGATGAGGTCAAACCAATGACCTCTGTGGCCTCTGTGAAGACCATCTGGCAACTGTCAATAACTTGAAACAAGAATGGCTCATATGTAGTGTCGTTAAATGGTATTCTTGTCGCTAACTGAATAAAGGCGTTCATTTCCACAAACCTAGTCAAAACGTTACTGGACATTATTTTGAAACTGCTTAGCACACTGTTCTATATCAACACACATGAAAACAAGACCCAAAATAATAGTAATACAAGATATTACATAAGAAAAATTTGGTCGAAACTACTTGAGGAAAACGAATATTAACTTTTCCAGAAAAAAACATCTGCTGTGTTACTCGATTCGCACGCTCACAAAGACAATAGGAAATTGTCAGATTTTGAGCAGTCTGTCTTGTGATTCGCAATCTGTGCATCGGCAGGCCACCTGGTGAGGGAAAAGAGAAGTTTTTTCCCTGAAGGAAGTTTCCAGACCGAGGGAAAAGTTCTTATCTCCATTGAGCCTATCCATTGTACGACATTGACCACTTTACGACATGACAGACGTCCATAATGGAACTCTTGAATAAGTTAATGTATCTATGCGCTACTAGGAACACGGGCTGATGGAACTTCATACAGACACACACAGACACACACGCACGCACGCACGTATGCAAACACACACACACACTCACTTCACAAAATGGACCAACTCAACCCCATTCCATACTATACTCCACATGAACCGACCCCCTATCTCCTCCTTCTTTCTCACCTAGGTGGGGTTGGGGGGGGTGAGGGACGAACGGGCAAGGGTTAATTTCAGGAGCACTGTTCTTGAACACCTATCATTATCACAGTCCACCATCTCCCACCCCCAACAGCAAAAGTTAATTGTTCCACAACAGTAAGCTCGCCAACGACCGACCCCCACTGTTCTCTCCCGCCCTGCCCCCTCTCTGCGGTCCTACGGAAACTCTCCACCCCAACCTGCATCTGTACTACCCCTACACCACACCACCACGCACCACGACTCACACACACACACCACACACACACGCACCACACACACACACACACGCACTGTACACACACAACCTCACACGCACGCACGCACCAGCACACACACACACACACACACACACACACCACCATTGTACACACACAACCTCACACGCACGCACACAGACCACACACACACTGCACACATACAATTGCATACAACACTACACACACACACACGCACACACACAGACCCACACACATTG
Source organism: Stramonita haemastoma (assembly GCA_030674155.1). Classification (NCBI taxonomy): domain Eukaryota; kingdom Metazoa; phylum Mollusca; class Gastropoda; order Neogastropoda; family Muricidae; genus Stramonita; species Stramonita haemastoma. Next base: position 46,235,337 of record CM060320.1, on the reverse strand, counting down.
CACACACTCACAAACACACACACACACAGCACGCACACACACACACACACATACAACATACATCATACAACATACATCACATACATACATACATACATACATACATACATACATAGAGAGAGAGGGTGGGGAGAGAGAGAGAGGGTGGAGGAGAGGAGAGGAGAGAGAGAGAGAGGAGAGAGTGGAGAGAGAGAGAGAGAGAGAGGAGGAGAGAGAGAGAGAGAGAGAGAGAGAGAGGAGAGAGAGAGCTCGGGGTTTACTAACGCCAAGCACCCAGCCATAGGGGGATAGCATCCACCCCTGGTAGGAGGCTGTAGCATTCTTACTTTAATTGAAAACTATTCCCGCCGCTGTTATCGCCCTGGGGGCATGACAACTAATTATTTACTGTGAAACGTATGCGACTCCCACATCCTCCCCCCTACCACTCCACCCCACAGCTACCCTCTCTCTCTCTCTCTCTCTCTCTCTCTCTCTCTCTCTCTCTCTCTCTCTCTCTCTCTCTCATTCCATCTCTCATTCCAGTGTCCTTTTGGCGGCCGAGGAGAAAAGAAGTCGAAAGTCAATTCTGGGTTTAGGGGTGTAACGAAAAACCTCAGCTCTCGGAGGGAACAGAACATGCATGTATACTGTGGGAAAAACCTATGACACAGTGTCTGACAAGACAAGAGAGATAAGGGAAACAAGGGGACATTGAAGGGAAAATGGTAAATGGGTAAAGGCTGACGAAATACACATGGAATCAGAATTTACCTACAATTAAATCATTCATTGTATTCCATAAGTTTGTTTTTCCTGTATGATAAATTCCAGAGATTTTCAGCCACCAGTCTGAATACAACTTTATTGACTTTTCACATAATTTTCACTTTTGACTGACCCTGCGAAATAAGAAAAAATTCAAAATGGCAAGAAAAAACTAACAAATTTAACGATCTACTCCACTCCAACAAATAGATCTACAAGCTGTACTTATCTACCTGATCTGTAAGCCTGTAACGTTACAAACCTACTACTACACAGAAGCTGCCCAAAAGCAGTTGTAGTAGCCCCTTTTTCAACTTCCTCTTCAATTTTCGGAGCT
>CM060320.1:46221753-46231753 GCA_030674155.1 Stramonita haemastoma | reverse complement strand
GACAGACAAGAAGAAATAGATAAGTCATATCATGAAATCCAGACAGAAAATTCTCAATACTGTTTGGGCTAAGTTTACCAGGTTGTCAGGACCATGACAACCTCTTGGTGTCTTTTTTCATAAAACAAGAAGAAAATCAGTTGTAATGATGGTAACAGCAGCAACAGCAACACATCGAATTTTAAACCACTCATCACCTTCAGCATCATCATCATCATCATCTTCGTCCTGGACATCAGGATTTAATTGGTGATAAATTCCCATTTCTTTGTCAAAATCTCATTGCAGTGTGAACTGTCTGAAAGAAACAAAATTAAACACACGCCAAAAAAAAAGGAAAACAAAACAAATTCTCTCTCATGCCGAAGTGGGGTGGGCTGGGCCTGACTTGTCAGTACAACGCATTTTCGGCAGTGCAACGCATTTTCGCTCATATCAAAGACAACAACAGCTAATCAAATTCATAGTTTTCTGTCATGTAACCAAGAGTTTTTAATTAATACACTTTTCCCCTGCATCACAGGGAATGATAACAGTGCACCATTTTGACATAATACTACAGGAGTTGGCACTCTCTCCACAAAAAAGTAAACAAAGTTGCTGGAGCCCACCAATCAATGAATAACACACAACACAACACACATACACCACACGCGCGCGCGCACGACACCACACACACACACACACACAACACACACACACACACACACACACACACGTGAACCAGAGAGACAGAGACAGGCATAAACGCCTGTTGCTAGACGTTGCGTGAGGAAAGTGCCGTGTTTATGATCACTGTAGGTAGCTGGGCCAATGGAGGTGACTGCTATGTCCCCCCTATCTTCGGCCAGGAGGTCACAAGAAATTACTCTCCTCTCCTCCACCGGCCATCCTGCCCGGTGATCTTTACCAAAATTACCCCGCTGTGTAATTTCTCTCTCAGGGTGATAATCGTTTGTGGCAAGACGGTAAGTAGGATCTCTTACACTTCTACCCGAAGTGCACTTAATATTTGGGAGTTCTTCATTCGGACTATCAAATATATTTTAATACAGTTACTGAGTGAAGATGGTCAGGAGGTATCCACACACACACACACACACACACCACGCACAACACACACAGCACCACACGCACGCACACACACACACACAAGCACGCCACACACACACACACACACACACACACACACACACACACACACACACACACACACACAGAACATCGCAAAGAACATAAAGACTGGCGTGAATAAAAATGTGATACGTAACAAACCAGAGGTATGTAATGCTAATACAGAAAAGACATAAAAATAGATGATACAAGAGATATAAATGAAAACTGATATCCATAACCAGCCTTGCTGAATGTAATTTTAAAGAGCAAATTACCATTTACATCATACGTTTTATCGTGGCAATTCAAGAGTCAAAGTCAACTGAATGTAGTTGTGAAAATTAAGTTACGATTTACATCATGCTTTTGATACCACTTGAATGCAATTGTAAAAAAAAATAAATAAATAAAAAAAAAAAAAAAAAGGTTACCATCTACATCACACTTTCCAATTGCGATTACTTCAGTTTTTACTGTCAGCCATCCCTCGGGAGACGATTAACGCTGGCCACTCTATATAATTCCCCAAGCCGACAGAATACAGGAATATGAAACTTTATCAAAAGACTGCGACTAATTCTCTGATACTTTATCCTGTCTCTGTCAGAGCTATTTGTTCTTGTCGCCAAAAGATATCATCTTTAATGATAGTCTGCTTGAATAAAAAAAGACAACACAAAAGAAGATAGAAAAGTGCCGTACTGCTGTTTCAGATAAAGTCTGAACACTGTGGCATTATCATGGACGAAACAAGTAAGTTTGGAATCTGAGTGGGTTGGGTACAAAAATGAATCTAATCAAATACTAAGTCAGCAAAAAACAGCGACGTGTGTGCATGCGCGCTTGCTTTCTGTGTGTATGAGAGTCGTGTGTGTGTCAGAGAGTGCTGTGTGTGTGTGTGTGTGTGTGTGTGTGTGTGTGTGTGTGTGTGTGTGTGTGTGTGTGTGTGTGTGTGTGTGTGTGTAAAACCGTAAATCGACTGCTAACAAAACATATTTGGTAACACATTTCATAACCAGTATCACAGTAAGAAGTCCCCCCCCCCAAAAAAAAAAAAAAATCCAAAAACCTCAGAAACCCAGTCGTTTAAAGAAACATCACAGATCATTCCCGAGGGACGGTAAAAACACATGAGGGTAGTGCAGGGAGGGGGATGTGTTCAGTCTGCCAACACCGTCAGGACGATTCCCTGACGAAACGCCGTAAAGCTCAGTACAGACACATAGCTGAGATTCTCCCCAAGTCGTTGTGAACATGCACATCCCCTGCCCCCCTCCCAACCTCACAAAGCGTGGAGTCCCAACACGGCAGAGTGTCGCTTAACGACAAATTCATATTCTAACTGCCTCCGACCCGCCGTGCTTTATGATTCGGGTTCGAATAGGAATTGTCACCTGATGCTAATGGCGGAAATTCGGTTGGAAACTTGTCACCCCTGGTGTCGCGATTTTCTCATGTAACTCCTGCCTTATTCATGGTCCCCTCGGCATCCCGAGCGAGAGAAGAACGACGGCGGGAGAAGGTGGGGTGAAGGGAGGGCTGGGGGGGGGGGAGGCAGATGGTGAAGGAGCTGAATGTCTTGTAAGATTCCCTTTGTTCTTCTACTCCAGTATCTCTCCCCGTTCTTCTCCTAATGTCCTCGTCCTGCCATTTATCATGCACTTTCTGGTATTGTCTGTTCACTAATAGTGGTCTGTACACTAATAGTAGTTTGGTATTGGCTTCATCTTCGTGGTTTGTGGTTCCCTGAATATACTGTATTGTAATGTAGCGTTCTGTATTGCATTGTACTGTGCATGTTATACTTATTGTTTATCATTGTCCTGTATTATGCTGTACTCCGTTTACAACATATTTCTTATTGTGAAGTACAGTTTACTTTCTCTATGGAAAACTCATCGCTGCTCAGCAATATTGCCAATTTAAGAATTAACTCGTTTCTTGCTCGTGTGTACGTATAATCTTTCTGCTCACAAGTCACACTATATATTTACTCCTTACCTATATTCGCCAGGCAAGATTCTAACATGTGACTTCGAGACCAGCTGGGTTAAAAGTCAACTCAAAACACAAAAATGATAGTGACAGGCTTCCCCTATTCGGCCTGTGCCCTCACATACTGCATACAGTCGCCCACAGAGAAACACACATACAGAGATTTGTATCTCTCCGCAGGGCCCGCAGCAAAACGCTATGAACGTCACAGACAGAAGAGAGTGATGACTGTAATATGCATGTAACTGACACTATGTAAAAACAGTAATAACTTGTTATCAGAGTGATTTAATGAGGCATTTTATTGTTGATCACTTTGCATCATGATTGATTTGACAAATGCTGGTGGGAGACTGACACTCGACTAACTCGACAAGTTTACGACAGTTCATAAAAAACAGGAGGAGGGGGGAAAGTGATAGCTATAGATAGTTGATAATACTGAGCTTCATAATTTATCTTTATATGGAACAGCTATAACTACCGCAGCGGGTGATGACAGGGAGGGAGAGAGATGAGCAGTAGCAACAACAACAATAATGACAACAGTTACGGTAGTAATGGTGATAACAACAATAATAAAATAGATAGTAAGGGTGATGAAGAGGACGAAGAAGAGATGATGATGACAAATCATTAAAAAAAATAAGAGAGAGAGAGAGAGGAGTTGTGGTGTGTTGTGTAGTGTGAGGTGTGTGTGTGTGTGTGTGTGTGTGTGTGTGTGTGTGTGTGTGTGTGTGTGTGTGTGTGTGTGTGTGTGTGTGTGTGTGTGTGTGTTAGTTATAAACAGAGAAAGACAGCGGATTCTTTCCCCAAGAATATTGATGAGTAGTTGTAGCATTCCTCTAGGAATCCCAAAATACACACTGTTCGAACACGTACCGTTCATACCTATACAACTAGCACAACACACACACACACACACACACACACACACACACACACACACACACACACACACACACACAACACACACACACAGCGCGCTAGCACTATACGAACAGACAGACAGGACAGCAAAAATCAGTCTCTATCTGAAAATAAACCCAAAAGCTATGAATGTCAGAGGCAGAGAATAATGTAGCGCTAAACTGGAAATTAACGACAAGTTAAAAACCGCAGTAATTTACTGTAGGTGTTATCTAACCTGGCAGTCTTCAGTTTATCATTTTCGCATGATTGATTTGACAGAGCTTGGTAGGAGATCAACGCTTAACTGGGCGAAAAGTGAATTTTATGACCAGTAATTAAAAACAGAAGGTGATACACGGCCAAGAGATAAATAACTGAAACTTGTTAAGGCCACTGGTGCTACTATTGCTACTGCTGTACGTTCTGTTACTGCTGCTGTTGTTGCTGTTGTTGCTGCTGCTGCTGCTGCTGCCATTGCTGTCGTTATAGGTGCTTCGACCTCTTCTAAGGCTTACTACCGTTAACAGTGAAAAAGGATTACAAAGGAAGAATGATAACTAGAAGGAGGGTGAGAAGAAGGATAAAATGATTTTATTATCAATTTGCTCAACAACAGCAAAAAAAAAAAAAAAAAAAAGTAACGAAAGTAATACAAAAACCTTTTTTCCCTATTGCTTTTCCTCAATATAAGTGAATTTATGAAGGATCTGAGTGACCAATGATTGTTTCGTTTGATATCCTTTGGTCATCTAATACTTATTGGTGTTTGTTTATATTGTTTGCTAAAATGAATAAAAAGTGAAGAAAGTGTACTAAGAACCCTGTTAGAAAGAAAACAAGTAGGATGAGTTGCGTTATGAGCTATGCTATCCTGTGCGGTGCTCTGCTATGTTGTCCAATGTGTGTGTTGTGCTGTGTTATGTTGTTCTGTGTTGTTTTATTTAAATACTCTTTAAAACAGTCTTTCCTTTGTGCGACTTTGCTTTTTTCCCAGTAGGATTGTCCGGCCAGTTTACGGAGCTATATTGTTCCATTATTTTCTAAAGAAGTTCAATACTGGACTTTATAACAGAACATTACCAGGGACATCTCTAGCTGCAATAGTTGAGTGTAAGTGCATGTTTGTAGAGGAAATTTCAGTTTATAGCACAGTCGGAAAGTTTAGTACCCAAAGTCCAACAGCAGAGTACAGAGCAGGAAAAAGTTTTTGAACATAGCATACAACTAAAACTTTTCCCATACCTATTTACGAGATGGCTTCGCTTTTCCACATGACCACGCTGTTTTGGAAAAGAAAAAAAATTCTTGTGATTTCTGAAATGCAGAATATCTGAGACATATGTTTCTTCTTTCAATTCTCTCTTTTTTCTGGTGCTCTCAACAATGTTCATTTTATACGTTCAGTCCTGAGGAACAAATTCTGTTCTCTTCTTTCGTGCATAAAACTGGTCTCAATAATTGATGTTTTAGGCCCATATCTTTTAGATGGAATTTTGTTATCCAACGTCTTCATAAACTGGACATTCTGAGAAGATATGTTGTTCTGAAGTCGTGGTGCCACTCAGATGCTAGGTAGTTTTTTGTTTGTTTCGTTTTGTTGCGGGTTTTTTTTGTTTGTTTTTGATTGTTTGTTGTTGCTGTTGTTGTAAGTTTGTTGATGTTGTTTTTGTTGGCTTTTTTCCGAGGGAGGGGGCTTTTCATCGGTTTATATAACACACATCACCGGACGAAGAAGTGACTGATCACTAATTTTAATCATTTACGATTTGATGGTGCTGCTGCGGCTTCCGCTTCTACTTCATTACTAGGTTTACAGTTTGTTTTGCTTAATATGCTCTATCTTTTATACTTATTCCATTCTGAGTTAAGACAAGGTATTTTCATCAGTATCTGCAGTTCCTTGACCAAGATGGTCGGAGGGGAACACACAGAACACGATGGTCGACAGTGTTCTCCAGGCTGATCCGTCTTCAGCCTTTCGCAGCAACAACAGGGCCATGTCAAGGCCTGTCCAGTCTTTGACGTTCTGAATCCAGTTCTCCATCTACCTGCCCCTGTGTCTTCCTCCCTCAGGTATCCTCCGCTGGAACAGTCTTGGCAAGAGAGTTATGATGTGTGACGTGATCAAACCACGCGCCTTCTTCCTCTTTACAGCAGCCAGAGGGGTTTCCTGAGGCCCAGTTTTCACGATCAAGGTATTTAACTGTTACCTAAATGTCTTGATAGACGAGGGTGAAACTGATTTTTACTGCCGGGTCGCCTCAAATAAAGACAAATACTTTTAACTTTCTGATTTCTTCAAGACTCTAGTTTAGTCTTGTGTTAGTCGCCGCAGAACTTGTGAGTATGCCTGTGTGCGTCGGTGTGTAATCCAAATTGTGTGAAGATCATCTGAACAACACACAAACACACACACACACACGCACGCGCGCGCACATACACACACACACACTTTCTTTATGACGTTAGTCATTTTAACCCCCAAACGACAGTACCGATTTTCTACAAGACTAAGTCGAAGAGAAAGAGAGAAAAAGAAAAACTGGCCACGAAACGGGTGGTTTCCAGCGGGTAAGACAAAAGAAAGAAAAAGTCGCGCACCTCGCTAATCGTCATTAAAGAAACCGAGGCTGTCACCTGCTCCCTACTTCTCTGATGAGATCAGTCTCTAAATGGCTTCTCCCAAATGAGAATCGTGCTGTTCGGAGACCGCGCCGACTACATACAATCTGTCGTTGTCTTTTAAGTGACCGAAAAACACGGCAAAAACAATCGTTGTCACGCTTTTCGTGTTCGCACTAAACGACGGACGCTTGGTAAAAAGAAAGTCTTCAGAAAATGGTCAAGGAGAGATTGTGTGGAAGTTGCCAGTGATCGTTATGCCTACTGAAAGGGGTCGTAGATTTTGTGGCTTACAGAGGTTGTGTTGAGTTTCAGTGTAATCAAGGTGGCGGCGGCGGTGTCGTAGGTTCAACGGTATTGGTGACGGACAGTGGAGTTTAGAGTGTGGATTACAACCTTAGTGACTTGTCCTTTCATGATTGGATGGAAGACGAGAACAAAAAGTGGTTTGAGATACACACACACAAAACACCACAACACACACACACCACACCACACAACACACACGCACGCACGCGCGCGCGCGCGCGCGCCGCTGCGTACGCACGAACACACGCACGTACACAACCACACACATACATACACACACTTTCTTTATGACGTTAGTCATTTTAACCGCGTACGAGAGTACCGACTGTCTACAAAACTAAGTCGAAAAGAAAGAGAGAAAGCGAACACACGCAGAACATCTTGCGCACACATTAATCCGTTCCGCTTTTCCGAAGAGCAGGCCATTGTGTACCGGTGGGAACGGAAGACAACCTTTACAAAACTACATACTTACGGGGACTTGATGTTAAAAAAAAGAAAAAAAACCCACATGATTACTTATTCCGTTATCCTCAAAATGAATAAAATATTTTTTTTTAAAAACAGAGGTTAGCAGTCGTGGTAACATACTAGTGATGATGATGACGATAGTGGTACTCTGTGTGTGTGTGTGTGTGTGTGTGTGTGTGTGTGTGTGTGTGTGTGTGTGTGTGTGTGTGTGTGTGTGTGTGTGTGCGTGTGTGTGTGTGTGTGTGTGTGAGTGTGCGAGTGACTAATTTATAGTACATGTCTCTAACATCATCGTAATATTCAAACAGATAAAATTCAATATTACTGTCCTTTGTATGGAAATTTAAATGTATGTTGAAAACAGATTCAATACAGTCTTAGTAGTTCCAAGTAAAAAATTAAAAAGCCAGTCTTCCTATCCTTTGATGAAGATTTTTTAAAATATTATTTTAAAGTTTGAACACATTGCATACCAAAGACACTATGCAGTCTCAAGTGTCAGTGCATCTGTTCAATGCCTCTATGGCTGTTCATTTTAAATGTAGGCACTAACACCCTCTGCATAATTTTAGCTTTCAAAATAATCAGAAACACACACACACACACACGCACACACACACACACACACACACACACACACACCACACACACACACACACACACACACACGTGTGTGTGTGTGTGTGGTGTGTGTGCAAGCGTGCACGAGAAAGAGAGACAGAGACAAGAGAGAGACACAGAGAGAGACAGACAGAGAGAGAGACAGAGAGAGAAAGAGAGAGACAGACAGACAGACAGAGACAGATAGACAGACAGAAAGACAGAGAGATAGAGATAGACACACACACACATACAGACAAACAGATAGACAGAGATATAGAAAGGGAAGAGATAAATCAGGATTTTAGAGAAAAAAAATTATAAAGGTAAGAGGAGAGATAAAGGTACAAAAAAAGTACAAAATAATAAAACGTAATAACCAAAGTTTGAAACAAATGGTGAAAACAATAACATAAGATAATACATAATTTACACAGGAACAAACAGATGATATAGTTATTCCTAAAGAAAAGAAAGAAAGAAAGGAAGAAAGAAAGAAGGGAAAAAGAAAGAAAGAAAGAAAGAAAAGAAGAAAGAAAGAAGGAAAGAAGAAAGAAAGAAAGAAAGAAAAGAAAGAAAGAAAGAAAGAAAGAAAGAAAAAAGAAAGAAAGAAAAAAAGAGAAAGAAAGAAAGAAAAGAAAGAAGAAAAAAAGGACAAAAGTAAAAGAAGTAACAAACATGGAAAAAAAACAAAGAACGAAAAAAAAAAAACACCGCCACCCAAAAAACAACAAACAAAGAAAACCTGAAGAAAACAAGAGAAAAGACAACGAAAGAAACAAAGAAAACGATTAAAAAAGAAAAAGAAAGTAAGATTTATAAAACAAAGACAGGAAGAAAAAACTGCTGCCCCTGTCATGGCCAGATCTCCCCTGTCTGCACAAACTCCTTGATACAGTCTGTTCACCTGCCACCCTGATCCCGCATGATGGATGGCCCACCTGAAGGCTGGACCACACTATAGCCCCCACCCTCTGTCTGTCTGTCTGTCCGTTCGTCTGTCTGTCTCTCTGTGTGTGAGACACACACACACACACACACACACACACACACACACACACACACACACACACACACACACACTTGTGTATGCCTTCCTTTCTGTCTATGCCCGCGCGGGTGCATGTGTGTGTGTGTGTGTGCTTGCGTGCGTGCGAGCGTGTGTCTGTTGTCTGTCTGTCTGTCTGTCTGTCTGTCTGTCTGTCTGTCTGTCTGTCTGTCTGTCTGTCTGTCTGTCTCTCTCTCTCTCTCTCTCTCTCTCTCTCTCTCTCTCTCTTCTCTCTCTCTCTCTCTCTCTCTCTCTCTCTCTCTCTCTCTCCCCTTTTATTTGGGGATGGGTTTCACAACAAAGCTGAGCATTAATAGTGCCTTGGTAGATGTTTGTAATAGAGGAAAAAGAGGAGTTACGGAAATACAGAAATCTATGCTGAATACTACAGATCTAAAACTGTTTTGGAAGATGTTTGATACTCAAATAGAACCAACATTAACGTTTGCATCTGAGGTTTAGGGGATTGTATGAAGAAGGCAAACGAACTGAAAAAGTTCACACATTTGCTATAAAGAGATTTCTGTCTGTTCCTTTACATGCATCAAACCATCTAGTTTACGGGGAAAGTGGACGATATCCGTTAGAGATAAGGACATACATAAAAAGCATTAAATACTGGTTAAAACTGTTTTAAACAACCAGCTTCTAGAATATGCAAACAGGCTTATGAAATGCTAATCTTACAACATGAAACTGGTCGACGCAAATGTACAGAAAACTTTATGTGTGAATGGATTTGGTATTGTGTGGCTGAGTCGAGGCGTAGGATGTGAATATAGTTTTATAAATGAACTTAAAGATAGACTTATTTCATGCTACAAACAGAACTGGCATTCGGATTTAGAGAATAATGACAAATATGTGTAGTACAATTCCTGCAAAAGTGTCTTTCAAACAGAAAGATATCTGTCTTTTATAACCAAC
>CM060320.1:46191753-46216753 GCA_030674155.1 Stramonita haemastoma | reverse complement strand
ATTTCTGGACCATTTTCATTCACTGCACTGGCCTGGAGTAAGAATGCAGGTAAAAGTGGTCGCACACGCAAACCTTACTAGGCCTATTGGTAAATCTCGGAGTTCCAGCCGATGAACGAAAAAGAAAGCAACACTGTATTCAACCATTGCTTCATTACTTCTAAAGGCACTTTCAGGAATTAGACAAACATGAAAGTTATTAGCATAAGGAACGATTAAAGCTATTAGTGGCCACAGACACTCACTGTCACCAACAAAAGACAAAGGAACTGCATGTGTATCTGCTCATCCTAAATACAAGAAGCGACAGACATCCACACCCCAGGAAAATTAATGTAACATCTGTTGCAAAAAGATGCTACATTAAGGTTTGGAAAGGATGTAGGGGGTGAGATCAGACAGAAATGACGGCGTGTAAACTTTTGGGAGAGGGGATGGGATGTTGATTCATGGAAGGCAGGAGGTGACGAAGATGAGTATGGATGAAGAGAATAACTGAATAAAACTAATACAGGCAGAGCCAGCTGGATCAAACTGGACGTGTGTTTGTTGCATGGGTTTGCTTGGACATGCTTCCACAGGTCATACATATGGCCAGTGACTACTTTTGCTGGTTTATTTATTTATTTCAACTGGCTTTAGCAACTAAACATGAACTCTTGCAGGTACGCGAATGCGCGTGCGTGCGCGCGCACACACACACACACACACACACACACACACACACACACACACACACACACACACACACACACACACACACACACACACACACACACAAAGCTTTTGAGTGTAAAGCCTTTTCTGGTGAATATCGCATGTGACAGTTTTAGAACAATACGGGGTCAATCGTGGGTTACATACATGCTTGTATACATAAAACAGACACAATCATATACCTTCATACATACATACATATAACATTTACATACATACATACATACATACATACATACATACATACATACATACATACATACATACACACACACATACACACATACATACACACATACATACACACATACATCACACAACATACATACATACATACATACATACATACATACATACATACACATACATACATACATACATACATACATACATACATACATACATACATACATACATACATACATACATACATACATACATACATACATACATACAATCAACAATGCACAGACACACCCGCCAACTGAAATATACGAAAGCAAAACAGTCTTTGTTCAAAACTTTTCTGCCGGCTACAAATATTTAAATGTCAATGACTTTTTTTGTTTTTCACTCTTTAAAGACTTTCCTTCAGTTAAAAATGAGTATTGAAATGGTAAGAGTGTCGTCTGTCCAGGAAGATCCAAGAAGAAATTTCTTTTGAGCATAAATACCAGATTTTCAACCCAAGAAAAGCAGAAGAGAGAGAGAGAGGAGAGAGAGAGAGAGAGAGAGAGAGAGAGAGAGAGAGAGAGAGAGAGAGAGAGAGAGAGAGAGAGAGAGAGAGAGAGATTGATTTATTTATTTTATTTTATTCTTTTATATCGAGGATAACAGAATAAGCAATTATCTGCTTTTTTTCATCCGGTCCCGTGTGTATGCAGTTTTGTAAATATTGTCATCTGTTCCCACCGGCACACGATGGCCTACTCTTACGAAAGCGGAACAGGATTTAACGTGTGCCCAAGATGTTCTGCGTGCGTTCGCACACGGGCCTCGGTTTAAAGTCTCATCCGAAGGACTTTTGGGGAGAGTGGAGTCAGCACTGATGTTAACTCCAGGAATAAAATTTCCTCGACCGGACTCGAACCCGGGTCTTCAAATTGCCAGCGCAATGTTCTGACCACTAGGCTATCCGCCCCCCCACGATTGACCCCGTATTGTTCTAAAACTGTCACATGCGATATTCACCAGAAAAGGCTTTACACTCAAAAGCTTTGTGTGTGTGTGGTATGTATGTGTGTGTGTATGAGAGAGAGAGAGAGAGAGAGAGAGAGAGAGAGAGAGAGAGAGAGAGAGAGAGAGAGAGAGAGAGAGAGAGAGAGAGAGAGAGAGAGAGAGGATGTATCGGAAACGATTTTATTCAAGGAAACAAAAACGTAACACAAAAAGCAATATCTGTAAATGAGAAAATTATGGGAAATAGTTTGAGACAATGTTTATACTGACGAACATGCACGCATACACACACACACTTAAACACGCGCGCGCGCGCATGCTCTGATGTTCTGACGCCTGTCCTTCCCAGCTCCAACTTCGCCAAAGTCAAAGCCCTTTGTTACAATGCCATAGAGTCATAAATTAATGCGCGTGCTAAGTCTCCAATCGCATTGTTTCAATTCTGCGAGCCCCCAAAGAGCCCTCGGTAAGTCGCCCAACTCATGCGGTCGACGCTCCCACTATCGTTTAGTGAGGATTTCCTTCCACTCAAGCGTCTCTCTTTTTATTTTTCTTTCTCTTTTTATTTCCTTTTTTTCCCCCTCACCATCATTCCTCGTCCCTCTTGTCTGTAATTTGCCTCGGCTCAACCTTCCTGTTCAGCCGATTAACCCTCGGTTAATGGTCAAAAATCATTTACACTTTCGCCAACACTGTGGAACCATTGAACCTAAAAAGCTGCCTGTGTGCAATCGGCTTTTTTGTGTGAAGATTACGCATTGTGCTTTAAAGATTCAATTGCCCCGTTCGCGCGGCTCAAACTCAGTTAAAGGTTCACGAGAAGGCCTTTTTGTGGCAGTTCTGTTGGGTGGGGTTTTTTGCACTGGCTCTCATTCAAAGACCCTATCAAATCGGCCTAAACTCACAAACGAGAAGAATTTGCACACAAGGTTGTTAACTGTTTTTAACCGACGGTTTTTTTTTTTAGACGATGGAGAAATAACAAAAATGTGTCTCAGTTTTGAATGCGGGTTTGTAAAAATAAAACTTTTGTTTCTACAGTGCAGAACTGGGGCAAGACCTTTTTATTTTTGTTTTGTTTTTTTAAAAAGGCAATCGTTCCGTAAAAGGACAAAGGTTAATTTCAATTACCACAGTCCCTGTACTTTCGTCGCAATGGTACCATACATCACGAACAAGTACTCCTTTAGTGTCAAAACCAAGTGAAACAGAAAGGGGATAGGTCTCTCTCTCTCTCTCTCTCTCTCTCTCTCTCTCTCTCTCTCTCTCTCTCTCTCTCTCTCTCTCTCTCTCTCTCTCTCTCTCTCTCTCAAGTGAGTGAGTGAGTGAGTGAGTGAGTGTGTGTGTGTGTGTTTGTGTGTGCATGCGTGCGTGCATGTATGTGTGTGTACGTGCGTGCGTGCTGAGAGAAAAGGCAGAGGGAGAAGAGAGAGTCAAACAGACACACACACACATACACACACACATACACACACACACACTTACACACACACACACACACACACACACACACACACACACACACACACACACACACACACACACACACACACACACACACAGAGAGAGAGAGAGAGAGAGAGAGAGAGAGAGAGAGAGAGAGTGGCAAACAGTCGAAAAGACTGGAGAGACAGACAAAAAGATTGATTGGGAGCCTGTTCCAGTCATGACATCATAGAAGTAGACTACTTCGTTCTTCGTAGTGAACATTCCATTTCCATCTTACTGAAATAAAGTGGTAGTTTTCTTTCATGCCATCCACCTCTATGTATCCATTGTTTTGCTCCTGAAAAGTTCTAGCTCAATAGCCGAATAACTGAACAGTGCTTGGAGTTCTTTGAAGTTTTCATGACTGTTTGATTTTTTTTTAAACAACAATCAAATGTAGAAATATGATATTTTAAGCCTGAAGAAGAAGAAAAAACAACAACAAGATGAGACACAGTTTAGAGGAGAGAAAAGAAAGAGAGAGAGTGAGTGAGAGACAGACAGAGACAGACGACAGACAGAGAAGAACAGAGAGAGATACAGAGAGAGAGAAATAAAGACAAAGCGAGAGAGAGAGAGAGAGAGAGAGAGAGAGAAGAGAGAGAGAGAGAGAGAGAGAGAGAGAGAGAGAGAGAGAGAGAGAGAGAGAGAACAATGAACAAGAGAGACAGAGACAGACAGACAGACAGACAGACAGACAGACAGACAGACAGACAGACAGACAGACATGTAGACAGACAGACAGACAGGCAGGCAGGCATAGAGACAAAAGTCAATGAAACATTTTTAAAAGAAAAACAAGATCTAGACTTCAACGATTTGTAATCGTCAAATTTCTTCATTTCTCTCCTACATTCTCCACGCCCCCCCCCCCCCTCTCCTCCCACCTTTTTTTTCCTTTCCTTTTTCTCACTTTGTCCCTTTATTAGTTGGGTTATGAGAGAGATAATGTGGTAATAGAATCTCTAAGAGTATAAAATGTTTCAACAATCAAGGTCTATTATTATAGCTATCTTTTTCTTCTGGGTTGATTTAGTGTTTTCATTTTCCTGATGATGTTTTCTTTGTATTTGATATTGTTGTGATCCTTCTTTAAATGATTTCTTTGCCAACAAAGACGAACCAACACTGAAACTTAAATTAAATAAGATATATTTTAAAGCAATGTGCATTTTGAGAGGCTGTGAAAACCTTTTTCTTTCGGAAAAGAAAATAGAGGGGGTGGGGGGAAAGGAACAGCCCACACTTCTTTTCAAACTAGTCCCTAGTCACGTGCACAAAATTAAACACGCGCGCGTGCGCGTGCACACACACACACACACACACACACATACACACAACACACACACACACACACACACAACACACACACACACACACACACACACACACACACACACACACACACACACAGTGGTCAGAACATTGCGCTGGCAATTTGAAGACCCGGGTTCGAGTCCGGTCGAGGAGATTTTTCTCCTGAAGTTAACATCAGTGCTGACTCCACTCTCCCCAAAAGTCCTTCGGATGAGACTTTAAACCGAGGCCCCGTGTGCGAACGCACGCAGAACATCTTGCGCACACGTTAAATCCTGTTCCGCTTTTCGTAAGAGTAGGCCATCGTGTGCCGGTGGGAACAGATGACAAAATTTACACAACTGCATACACACGGGGACCGGATGAAAAAAAAGCACATGATTGCTTATTCTGTTATCCTCGATATAAAAGAATTAAACACACACACACACACACACACACACACACACACACACACACACACACACACACACACACACACACACACACACACACACACTTTAAACAAGGGTCGTCTTATCATCTTCAAAGTTTGACACCCCCTCCCCCTTTCTCCAACTCCACATCTCCTGGAGAAGCTAACGTCTAACTGCCAAGGTCCTCCCCCTCACCCCACCCCCTTCTCGCTGCCATAACAAACGCCAAAATAACTCGTCAACCGACAGACAGGTGTCCACAGATTTCAAGACAGACGATCACCTCACCACGTAAGAGTGGATTCTGATGATGTGGGGTCGCGACCCGCCAAGTCAATATATGAAGACAAGTTAAGGGTGGGGAGAGGGTGTCAAAGGGGTTGTACCACTGCTGGCAAGCTCAGACACCCCGGGTCAGCAAGGTCACCGTGGATAGAGCCATCATCATCGATTTTATCATTGGTTACGTGGTCATCAGCCTCATCGTCATTAATCACCAATCAGAAAGTGGGTGATGAACTGAAGATTGTGGTCATTGGGGGATGAGGTGAGGAGGGTAAAGACAGGCTAGGAATGATGATGAGAGAGAGTTGGATGGGTGACCAGGATGTCACCCCTACCCGAGGGAAAAATCAAAGACACTGTCACAAGCTGTGGTCTTCGAGGTGACCCATAATCAATTTTATGTTACGTAAAAAGCAAGCAGCAATGTAGACTTTTTTTTCAACTCAATAAAGAAATCATTAGTGTGTAAGTTACATAAATAAATAAAAAAGTAACCCCACCTGCCTGCCTACCAATAAAAAAAAAACAAGCAAAAACCAAACAAAACCCCTTCCAAACCTACCGCAAAAAAAGAGAAAAATAGATCAAAGGAAAGAAGTCAGCGAAAAATGTTGAACAAATAATGCTAGCTAGGCTCAACAACACTAGCTAGGCTATCTCAAATTATTTTTAAAAGTACGCTGAAGAGTGCAAGTCCAAACAACAACTCAGCAAGCAGGCAAGTCAACAGAGAGCAAACAGACTCCAGAATTCCCCATCAACAACAAACAGTCCAGCAGAGCTAGGCCTAGCGCAGAGTCGGAGGACTACTACCATCAAGATGAGCGAGGCGTTTCCAGAAATGAGAGCTGCCCCAACAGTCACCGGAAAGGGCGTGTGAGGTCAGGCAGAGCCAACGATCTCAAGCTGGATATGTGTCACCCAGACTTCAACCCTGGCACGTCGTCATCGTTACGAGACCCCGGCTGACGACCTGGGAATCGACGCAGAGAACATGACGGGGGCGGGAAAAGTCAGATAAGGCAAACAGCCCCTCGCTCTGTCCTCTCCAGCTCCGTCTTCGTCCAATATCCGCCTGTGATTTTTCAATCAAACCGATCAGGTCAGGGCTGCGATACGGGTGGGGTCGGGCTGGGGAGGTTGATGGGGTGAGGACGGGGTAGGGGTGAATGTCGTCAATGTCGTCAATGTCGTCAATGTCGGGCAAAGTCGTGGAAGTGATGACGGGGCAGCTGGGGAGGGCGGGAGTCAAACGATGGGGGTGGGGGAAAAGAGGGGAGAGAAATTAAAGCTGCAGTCTTCGACAGATTTCTCAGAACATGCCGATCAGTGAGTGTGGTCAGATTTTTTTTTTCGTTCTTGAAATAGCGCTCCGAGATATACCAATGGTAAGAGTTTTGCGTAATCGACCGTTTTCCCACCATTCACATAGCTGCATTCAGAATTCAGGGATGTGATCTAAACACACCAAGTGTGCATGATATTTTAAATGTTGTCATCCGTTTATCGGTACGTTAATGGCCTACTCTTTGGAAAGGCGGAGCGGTTTTCTTGAACGTGTGTGCAATATGTTCTATGCCCGTTCGCACACGGGACTTCGGTTTACTGTCTCATCCAAAGGACCTTTCAGGGGAGTGGAGTTGGTACTGATGTTAATTCCAGGGTCAGATCACGAGCTGAATGTTGTAACCACCAGGCTATTCCGCCCCCACCCTCCTTCCCCGTGGTCAAAATTTTTTAATATGATTCCACCCACTCTTCAACCATTTCATCCAAATACTGTATCTTTTCCTCTATATTTCCGGCATTTAGTTTAAGTGTTAACTTTAATCATTCAAGACCGTTGCTGTACTTAACTTATTGTCACACACATATCAGCTTTCAACTTTTTGTGCAAGAGGGCATATCACAATGATACACTAGTTTATATGAGGGGCATCTTAATCTCAACTTAACTGGTGAGGCATATTCCAATACTATCTATCCACTCATAGCCTATCTTAGGTTTGTTAAATAGATTTTAAAAAAAACCAACGTTGGAATCAACAGAATATCATATAAAGGCTCCTTCGGTTATTCCTTGTTTCCTGCTCAGAAAAAAAGTACCACTTTTGGGATAGTCTCAGAAGGTGACAGTGTCACACAAATATAAACGCATTCGAAATACTTCAAACGCAAAGTATTCTTCAAAGAAATACACCGACAAAAGGTGATGCCTATTACCAAATAGCAAAAATAGTCGATATCCAAAATCATGGTAACTTTTTATGGTTGTAATCAAATTACAAACGGTCTCTCCCGAAATGACTTCAAAAGCTGAAGTACTTCCAGAGTTCTGTTTGCACTGGATTAACACAAGGGGTGCGCACAGCGAGCCTTTGTTGGCTCAACGAGGCAAATCTGGCCGGACGATAATACCAATAATGGAAAAGTGGGGGGCCATACTGGAGCGCGAAAGAAAGGAAAGAGAAGGAGGAGGAAAGAGCGGGGATGCCAAAGTGGGGTTATTACGATTGGGACGTGCGCGCCGTAGAAGATCAAAATGGCAGAGCAATATTTGTCCAACACGAGCGGGAAAGTTCGTGTCCCGATACAAATGATCTGGAGAAATTGCTCCTGCGCCCTGGGTGAAATTTGCAGGGTCTTGCTCGCCCGCCTCCTTCATTTCTAGCCCAGGCAGCGCGGCCCGTGTGAACAAATATTGTCCACTCATTAATCTCCATCGTTTGCTGGCTTACAACCTGGGGTCTCCCTGCCACCATCTCCGGCCATCGTCTGCTTCACTGCTGAATTCTTCCTTCTTGGTCTGCTCTGTCTGTCTGTCTGTTTATCCGTCTGTCTGTTTCTCTGTTTCTCTGTCTGTTTCTCTGTCTGTTTCTCTGTCTGTCTGTCTGTCTGTTCTCTGTCTGTCTGTCTGTCTCTGTTTCTGTCTCTGTCTCTGTCTCTCTCTCTCTCTGACTTAAGATTGCATTTTAAACCGAATGTTTCACAACTATGGCAATAAAAACCGTCGGTAATATTATTCCACTTTCTCTTTCTGCTTCCACTTGTCTTCGTGCTTTTAAATAAATACAATGTAAATGCAACCGATACTTACAGTTAAAACCACATAGGCCTATTACTACTTACAACATTCGGAATTTCGCCTGTCTCATCATCCTAAAACAATGCATGGTAACATTACAATTATCTTTTTTTTATATATACAATTCCGTAGTTCGAATACTCAGATTCTCTAGTGTTCGGGTCGATAGATGACGCGAAGAAAAGGTCCACCAAAGAAAAGAGGGAAAAATCAGAATGATGGAATAGGGTAATGCGACGATGGCCTGTCGCTATTCCACCAACTCAGCCCAGTTAGATAAGACCCGTGATGTGTGTGAAAATAATAAGCTTTAGGGGCTGATTTATGTCTTCCG
The DNA here is from genome assembly GCA_030674155.1 of Stramonita haemastoma. Taxonomy (NCBI): domain Eukaryota; kingdom Metazoa; phylum Mollusca; class Gastropoda; order Neogastropoda; family Muricidae; genus Stramonita; species Stramonita haemastoma. The sequence continues at coordinate 46,207,932 of CM060320.1, read as the reverse complement.
GTCATTGGTTTGGAAAATAAAAGCAGAACAGCGCGCTTTTTGAAACCAATCTTCTCCCGACTGCCGCCACCCCTGCATGTACATTTTGCAAAGCACACACACACACAACACACACACACACACACACCACACACACACACACACACACACACACAACAACACACACCGATAAGCAAGGGCAGGTCTAAAGGCCTTTCTCTTTCTGCTTGATAGCAAAAAGAGAAAAGACTGGTCTTGACCGGGTATCGCCCTAACCTCAAAGTCCTCAGCAAACCACCCGACGACCATGATGCACCCGTGATTGTACCACCCGGATTTTGGTGATAAGCTCTAACGATTCTGTTCAACCACTACCTGTTTTGTAATAACTGTACGAGTATCACCGGTGTAACGGAGTGAAGTATGTCACCCAAGCCATTTAATATTCTGGACATAATTAGATTGTCTTCAGTTGGTTTTACATAGAAAACTCTCTCTATTAATTATATATATATATATATATATATATATATATATATATATATATATATATATATATATATATATATATATATATATATAACTATTATATACTATATACATATTATATTATATATCTATATCTCTCTCTCTCGAATAACACATATATATATATATATATATATATATATATATATATATATATATATATATATATATATATATATATATATATAATACTCGTACAGAAGACAATATTTCTTTAAAAAATCTATTCAGGTGTAAGCATTTCGTTTTTCTTTCTTTGGTTTGGTTATTTTTCATAGCAACTGCTGTTTCAGATCACTACTCTTTATTCGAATTAGATTGTGTTGAACTCGAGTTATTTTTGTTCTTATATTTGGTGTCTATGTTTAGTTCCAATGACTCTGAATCTCAAATGACACAGAATGAAATATATAACACCAGTACTGTTCAGTTCCTTACCAAATATCAACTAAGCAAAACCAAAACCAACAAAAAACAACAACAACAACAAAAACCCTACCACACGAAACAACCAAAGCCAAAGCAGAGCCTCCCCCATCTTAGCCTTTGTCGCAATTTTCAAGACTGACAGACTCATGTTTTTTTTGTTTTTTTTAAATCATTCTTAAACTTAATGTCAGAACAACTTGAAAATGTATGTCGTCTCCAAACTTATATAGATGACTATTTTTGCCCATTCTTATTTCTATTAGTGGATGAATAAATCAGTCAATCAATTTTGCTTTTGGACACAGCTGTTCCTGTTTAGGGTCTCACAGGCCCAGGTTTTTTGCATACTTTATAGGGAAGAAAAGTATGTTGTACTCATCTTGTGTTTCTTCGTCGTCGGTCTTACAGACTGATAATTTACACAAAAAACCTATAAACAAACAACTAAAAAACCTCGTTAACGCTCGATATAGGAGGAATTACAGCTTTATTTTTATGAAAGCAATTTTCCATGTAGCTGGTCACTCGAGCTGTATTTTGGTTGCAAGTACATTTCGTCTAACATTTCATGTTAACAGCGATCAAGGTCTAACAGACATAGCACATGGCAATAAAAAAAAATTAATGGGTAGATAAAGGAATACAGTAAAAGTAGAAAGCCGATCCCGACAATACATCAATAGCAGCAACAACAAACACCCTCCCAACAACGATAAAAAAAGTATATGTATAACTGGGTGTTACGAATTGAGTGGAAACATTTTTTTAATTGAAGCAACACCCATAAAAACAAAAAACAAAAAAACACCAGAAATAATTTGTGTTTCCCTGAAAAAAAACAAACTCATAGGAACACTGCTGTGTTTTTGTCCTAAAGGTATTTCTGTCCTAGGGGTATACACAACACAAAAACACCCCCTGTTAGGTACACTATAGAAGATCTAAGAACTCAGGCCGTTAGCAACCGGGTGGAGGCGGTTGCCAGGTAAGGCCCGCTACCCCAAGTCTTGGACTAACAAGGCTTGCGGGCCAACGGCCGAGGACCTCAAATCTGCCCAGCCCTCAGCGAGAACTGTGTCACCTGCTGCCTTTCTTTCAGAAGAGGGAGAGCATGATTTCTCTTGGTATTCTGGGGCTCCAGATTGTAATCTTCCGCTCTATTTCTGACTCAGTGTTTGTAGGCCTATCTCAGAGAAGAGAGAGAGAGAGAGAGAGAGAGAGAGAGAGAGAGAGAGAGAGAGAGAGAGAGAGAGAGAGAGAGAGAGAGAGAGAGAGAGAGAGAGAGAGAGAGAGAGAGAGAGTTATTAAATAGAATTACGACATTCTCTGTCTTTTTCTGTCTGTCTGCCCAACCCCTTCCAACTGTTAATTATTTATCTTTTTTATGTGAACAAAAGAACTTAACTATGAACTCAACTAATTTGTGAAGATAACAACATGCATGGTTCTTGCTTTATTTAATCCAGATTTTTAAAGTCTCCCCCCCCCCATGTATTATGTGCGGGCACGTATATTAATGCCTGCAATTGTGTGTGTGTGTGTGTGTGTGTGTGTGTGTGTGTGTGTGTGTGTGTGTGTGTGTGTGTGTGTGTGGTGTGTGTATTTGCATAATCACACCTGATCAATCGAACAAGATCATAGAGCTCCATGATCCATTTAATCTCTAATATTTTTGACAAGGTGGCACACTTAAGTTCTCCTTAATTGACCGTCGTTATGTGATATTAATCAAACTGAATTTTTTTGTTTTTTAGAATCATGGCAAACCGATGATAACCAGTCATGGAAAGATTCCGTTTTGTATCCAAACTTGTTCCTGAAAGATTGTACTAAGACAGAACGAATGTCTGTATCTTTTTTGCGCTTTCAGAGATTTTGGGTGCATCTGTAAGCTGGCCCTTCATTCATTCAGTTAAGCATCATGCACATATCCAGTATGAAGCAACTTTTAAAGTTTCATTCCCTGGTCCAAACTGGCTGAAAAGAGTCGAACACTGAGATCGTAAATCTTAAAAATGACCGCAATAGGCTTTGTCTGAGATTATGTACTGCTGTTTTCTTCTTATTGTGCCTCGCCGGCACGAAACTGGTCAAAGATCTTCATGCTAAAGCTGGAAATAACAGATCAGAAGTAAATCACCATGCAGACAACGCTGTAAACCCCAGCCTCTTCTTTTACAACATATTATAGAACAAAATAAACAACACCCTAAATTCCACACAGTGCTGGCGATAAATTGTCACGAGCCAGCCTGTCTACTTTCCTTCAGACAGGAACAGAAATAGTATCGTGGCCTAACAGCCCGAGTTTACAGCGGTTGTAAGCAGGTCCTTAATGAAACAAACCCACAAATTAAAACGAGACCCGACAGGGAAAAAATGGACTGCTGATAATCTAATGTAATAAAACCACATTCTCGGAGGACAATGTAAAGTAGTCATCTTCTGAATCCGATTTTTTTCAGAAATACATTGGCATTACTAGAGCCGTGCCGAGTACAGCTCTTGTACTGTTTCACCGCCATCCATTTTTCTTCAGATTTAGAGAGAGAGAGAGAGAGAGAGAGAAGAGAGAGAGAGAGAGAGAGAGAGAGAGAGAGAGAGAGAGAGAGAGAGAGAGAGAGATGAGAGAGAGATGATATCTTTACATCCTTTGTCTTTACTTTTCATCCCCATTAATTATTTCTTAAGCATCAACTAATCGCAACGTACTAGGCTCTCCCAATCTTATCTTGGCTGTAACATGGTCTGGCAGAAAAGAATAAACCACTCACTAACAGCCTCAGATCAGACTCTCATGTTGTCTCCATCTTTTCCCCAGTATCCCTTCTCCTCCTCCTCCCCTTCCTACCCTTTACCCCCCATCCCTTCATGTCTTAGCTTCAGTCTAAGACAGTGAGCGGTCAACTGTAGTCTGATCTATCGCCCCAAGCTTTCCAGCGTAAGAAACAGAGACGACATCAGTGGTCAGCTTAAGCAGAAGTGAACACGGGATATATTCCCATCTTAACCTCGGAAATGAAGACACGATGCTCGTTAAAATAGTCAAGGGTATCGATGTACTGGCTGTACCGGCTAAACCCCCCATCCGACGACGACACGCCTGAAGCTGGAGGTGGCTGGAAAGAATCCTAGGGAAGAATCCTATATCGCAAAAGGGGACGGGTTCAACCCTTCAGGCGAACCAAACATATTCAGTCTGGACGCGACTCAGACTGTCCCTATCATAAAAACTTAATCATAAGCACCCCTTTGCGACCGCGGCTGAGGTTAGGCAGGGGTTTAGACAAGAAAGGGGGAGAAGGAACAGGATCCACGTAAAACCCCAAGCCTCAGACTGCTGAAACAAAAGCTCAATCCGATTTGCCTGGTTCGCCGCAGTCTTCTCTTCTCTTGCCTTTGTTCTAAAAAACACAAAGGCCTATTAGATCGTGGGGAGGATAAACCCCCCAGCTCTGGTCCAGTAATTCTTTCAACGATCCAACAAGGCGATTTAAGGTTAGGGAAGAAATAGCGTGCAGACCTGGACGGTAGATCTTCAGCGCTGATTGTTCAGATACTGGTAATTGTGGATGTATCTCGGACCATTAACTGACCGGGATCAAAGGGAAGCGACCGCAACAAGACACCATTCACCGCACAATAACCCCTCCAGCAAGTATTGCATGTCGAAGAGGCATCACCGGGTGCTAGTTCATCATTTATAGTGGTAAAATTATCGGTTTACTAAATTATATGCATTTCAAAGCCATTGAGGATGAGTTTAATTGATTCAATATGGATATAATTATTTTGAGGTAACATTAAGTACAGAAAAATATAAGCACAGCTGTAAGAAAATTCAACGGCAAAATACTGTATGGTTAAGATGTGAGAGTGGAGCAACCTATAGTTAGAATAATGTGTGTGAAATTCAAATGTGACATACTGTTCATAAAACATATGACAGAATACATTCCAAGAACAAGATGACTGTTTAACCTCCATACCATTTCAATAGGGCAGTCTCAATGATATTTGTCTACGGAAAAAGCAAACCAAAAAAACACAAAATAAAAAGAGAGAGAGAGAGAGAGAGAGAGAGAGAGAGAGAGAGAGAGAGAGAGAGAGAGAGAGGAGAGAGAGAGAGAGAGAGAGAGAGAGAGAGAGAGAACAAAGCAACAAAACTGAGGTAGAAATAAATGTTGCATTAAACAGTTATTTTTCAAAACCTGTGTTCCTCTTAATTTTGCTCCTGTTTCTCCAGTGAAATTTGCTCCGTGGTTATCATTCTTGTCTATTTCATGTGATTTTGAGTTAATTATTGTAAAGTCAGTGTGTGAGGTTTTGACTCAGTGATTTAAGAATTTGGTCTTGAATAAATAAGAAACTCTGGAAAAAAAACAATCCCCAAGTGGTAATTGTCTTCCAATAGTGTGTGTGAATATCGTGCTGACTGCTTTTGAGTATAATTATTTACCGGGCGATGTTGGTAGTTTCTAACTATGTGAAATTTCTTCGATTTGACACTCAATGTTCCTGGAAGACTTTGTCAAATGCCTTATCGAAGTCTGCGAAGACATGGTCGAATCCCTTTGATGTTTCAGATGTTTTTGACCAAAGGTAATGTTAAAGATCTGTTCATTGGTACTTCTGCCTTTGGGGAATCCAGTCCTAAGCAATGATAGTATGAGCTTAATGGTCCATCATTACCAGTGGGAAAACCAAACTAGACAACACCAAAAGAGTCCAGGAGGAAAAGTGTGTACGCAAGTAGCCTACAGGATAATTTCCATGAAAAATAAGAGAACGTTCTTGTGCGCGCGGGTATATTCTACTTCCCTGTATGTATGCAATACATGACACCTGATACTAGACTGAGAAAGAACAATTCATCTCATGGGACCAAGATCTTATTACAAGATGCTCAACATAGGTACACTGGGTATATCACCAAAATCTTGGGCGAAATCGTCAAACGGTGCACCGATCTATACAAGGATCTGCTGACCTCAGATATGACAAAAAATCTGGGTGTGGCCACTAACAAAAATCAATTGCTCTAATTGAATGATTTCCCCAGAAACGATAAGGGATGAGAACAGAGGGGATATACAGATAAACGTTGAAAAGACAACATTGCAGAATGGACAGGGAAATCAGTCGAAGAAATCAAGGTTTTTGTGACACATTGAGTGTGTGTGTATGCGTGCGTGCGGGGCGCGCGCGCGCGCTGTGTGTGTATGTGTGTGTGTGTGTGGTGTGTGTGTGTGTGTGTGTGTGTGTGTGTGTGTGTGTGTGTGTGTGTGTGTGTGTGTGTGTGTGTGTGTGTGTTAGAGAGAGAGAGAGGCATATTTAGCTCGTGCAGTCATGTAATGATTTAACTTATGCTTACCCTGCACATTAACGTACTTTGCATTACAGCAACAAAAAAGCAACACCAAAGACTTATACATCTAATACCAAGTCTGTCTGACTTCTTCATTCATCTATCAACTGATAAAATTATCTTAAATATTTAATTTCTCCAGAAACTGTTCATTTATTTATTCATTCAATCAGTTCATTTGCCCATGTGACAAAAACAAAAACCACGTGAGCAAAATACAATGTGCACAATGAGATTGCTTCAAAAGAATGCCCAATAACACACACACACACACACACACACACACACACACACACACACACACACACACACACACACACACACACACACACACACACACAATAAAAGCAAGGACAGAACAAACAAAACTTTTGCCACACAATTCTTCCAGTTTAACACTGGGGGTTCCCAACAAAAACGGAGAGGAGGGAGAAGAAAGGAAGCACTTCAGCGCGGAACAATGGGCTGTTCGCATCACCACCTCCCTACCCCAGCTCTGAACAACTTCTACCACAACACCTCCTCAACTTCGCCTGGTTACCCTCTGACAAAAAAGTGACCATCGAAAATGATGCCTGCAGCAAGCAAGCAAGCGATAGAGCACAATGCGCAGGCAAAGCAAGGCAATCAGCCGATGTACCCATTACCCCGTCACCCACACGAACACAATTTGAGCGTATACACACGCGCCCACGCTTTGGCAGTCGCGTGTCGCTGCACGTGCGGTGACATCGTTTTTCTGAGGTTGACAAGAAGATGAGATAGTCGGGCTTTTGTCGCCCAGGCTGATTCATCGACCTTGCACAAGCCTTTGGGCTTTCACACTATGAGAGCGTGAGAAGTGGCCTGAGCTAAAGAATGAAAAATGGCCGGAGAATGTTCACTGGCTTGGGAGTCATTTGTTTGGCCTCTTGTCGGCTGTCTTAATCCCATGTAGTTTGCTGGGAAAAGACTTCACCCTCCTCCAATTTATTTTTCACTTTTGTGCTTTCTGGAGGTTAGGGCGCTCTCTGTGCACTCGAAGTTGTTTTGGGTAGGGGGGATATGTTTTATTTTTCCAAAGCTCCCCCTCCTTTTTTCCTATCCGAGGCATTGTCTACACTTCCACTAACCTATTGCTAGATAACAACTGCTCTCAAGAAATGAACGTTGCAACGGTTTTAAATGGAAACGAATATGATGGTTTTTTGTTATATTTACATCCATTCCATATGCCCTAGATTTTTAACAGAAAAGTTCTGCTTAATCATAGTGTTTGTCTGAGCCTTTTGCACTGTATGAAGACAGATTTTTGCAGTTAAATCTGTGGGCCGCAACTACAGCCCTTATTCTTATCTCAAACCTCTCTCTGTGCTAATCTCTCTCTCTCTCTCTCTCTCTCTCTCTCTCTCTCTCTCTCTCTCTCTCTCTCTCTCCTCTCTCTCTCTCAAGCTACAGCGTTTTTCTATGCTTCTTGTGTCCATAAAATTGTCAGTTTTCGGCATTCAACCAGCACCATATTGGAACAGCTACAGCTGCTATTGCTATGCAAACCTCTCTCCCTCCCTCTCTTTCTCTGTCTCTCACTCTCTCTTGCGCTCACAGCACAGACAGACAGACAGACAGACAGACAGACAGACAGACACACACACACACACAACACACACACACACACACACACACACACACAACACACCCCACACACACACACACACCACTAACCTGTATTCTTCCTTTGGTACGCCTCATCGGAGGATAGGCCACGGTCAGCTCGTTTTCAGAAACCGTTCCCTTTTGGTGTCACTGGACCACCCGTCGTCTTGATCATATGAAATGACTTGCAGAACACACAGAATACAGCAGTCACTGGAAACTGTATACTGTTATACTGTCCGAATTTGTGTGTGTACCAGAGCCCGCTGTATTTTCCAGGTGGCTGTTTTCTCAATGTTCAACTTTTTGTGCTTGTTCTCCTGGAAAGTGGGTCTCTTGAAAATGGTTTAACTAGCTGACGTTGATCCTCTTCGTTTATGCCAAGAAGGCTTTGGCTAGACACAAATTCTGAGTTTGTATCATGTGCTCTGATTGTCAATTCTTCCACTGTAATCTTTTCGATGCCAGATGAATGAACAAACAAGTCTGTGTTGGCCTAAATGTGGACCAGATTTTTGTTGTTGTCTTTTACGTTCCACAGATAGAAAGATAGCCGTCTCCTCGAAGAAAGCAGCAGCACACTGCAGATCTTTATAGTCTCCGTAGAACTACTTGCTCACTGGGGTTGGGTCAAGGTGAGATATTATTTTCAGCATGTATTATGTAAGACTGCAGCATATGTTTTGTTGTTTGGTTGCCAGTCATTTAACTTCAGCTGTACTTTGTGTAGTTGTTGAAACCAAAACACTTGTAGTTATGTAGCATACGGTTAAAAAGACAAGAACCTTTGTGAAATAATGATATCGTTGAGCTGAACCATTTACTTCGTGCTGGTCAGGACTTGCGTCATGGTCTCCAAGAACTGAACGTTTGGGCTGATAAAACTTCTGCACCGAATCTGAAAAATAGAATACAAAACGGTAATTAAACAATGACAGCTAGGTGTATTTTAAGAAATGAATATAAAAACCTGTTCTACACTCTAGCGTATGAAAGAAGAAAATCATTCAGCATTATCAGAGACAGTGGCATTATGAACACGGTACGTACAATAGCTTATGCCTACTATTCCTTTCGACCACCTTTAACAACTCGGTTTACTGATAATTGCAAAATAAAGTATCTACTAAAGAATCAACATCACTGCAAATAATTTCGATTCAACATATTTTCAATTTTATCACTGTTTATTACAGAAAGTATATATGACTTGAAAAGAAAATATTTGGAAAAGGAAATTAAAGTGAAGGTCATTCCTTCTATCATGTTGGTACCAAACAACTCTGAAAAAGCCCACCATGGTATTGCCGCCATCATGTCGTTACCGCCATCGAAAAAAATACTTCTTGTAATTTGTATCTGCAATATCGACTTCAGGGTGTGTGTGTATGTGTGTGTGTGCGTGGGTGTTCTGTGACTACTGAAACACTGTGTTGTTGAATTTGTTTGTCTGTATGTTTGTCTCTCTTTCTCTAAGTGTGTGGTGTTTCAGTTTCCCTCTCGTTGAATTTTAGCATCTCTCACTCTCTCTTTCTAGTGCATAACTTCGTCTTCTACCTGTATTCAAACCTTTGTGCTGCAGGTAATAAAAGAAGCGGCCGTGACAAATAAACAGCCAAACTAAATGCCTCCCCTCTTCCTATTTATTTCTGAGTTTACATTCTTATTAGCTTCAAACGCTTGGCTGTTTTCCTGTTTGATACAACAGCACCCTCCTATTCATTTCAGCACTGTGGAAAAATGAACGGCTGTACAAATAAGGCACCTCACTTTCCCTGATACTCTAACGCCTTAATTGAACGGGCAACGAGCTTTGCATGAATTAGCAAATGATACTTGTTCATATATTTGTTTTGTGGAAACTGGACTCTGCCTTTTGCTAGGGAGACGATAGTGAGACCTGGGAGAGAAATAGGGGCAAAGAAAGGCTTTGAGAGAGAGAGAGAGAAATGAAAGCACATACGCGTGCGTGCGCCGCGCGCGTGCGTGCGTGTTGTTTTGTGTGTGTTGTTGTGTGTGAGGAGAGAGAGAGAGAGAGAGAGAGAGAGAGAGAGAGAGAGAGAGAGAGAGAATGAGGAGGAGTAAGCATATTAGAGAGAGAGAGACAGTGGAGAGAGGAGAATTTATAGGAATAGAAAAGAGAATGAATAGAAGAAAAACCAATCACAACAGGGCAAGTATTCATCCTGGCATAGATTTCATTATTATCATGCTTTAACAACTCAACAAACACTGATATTGTAGCACACGATAACTGTGCTTTCTTTCAGCAGAAAGAGAACAATGAACAATGAACAATATGTATTGCAGTTAAAGTTTTATAAGCCATTCCATAGCACGTCATATCAGTCACTGATATATGTCTTTTTGGTTTTGATTTTAACTTTACGTCATGTACAATACCAAATGTTGGGCAAAACAACATATGCAATACAAAACCAAAAAAAACTGGACATGAAAACCACACATTACAATTTGTATTTAATGTGTAGGTTTAAAATCTTTCACATGGGGCTGGAGACAGACAGTCGTGATGGAAAATCTAGAAGCAAACAATCCAGAAACTTTCAAACAACATGATCATCATGACATGGTTACCACATCATGGATTTAAAGCACAACATAGCATTCTTATTCAGCCAGGGACCACCAGCTGATTGTGACATCATCGATTTTTCACATTGTTTACATTCACCAATGAATAAGCCACGATACACCTTGTTAGAGTTTCCTGCTAATCTATGTTGAGTCATGTGGAGTCTTGGCAAAGAAATCTATAGCAGAGGTTTGCAGTTGCCTTCTGATAAAAGCTCTCTCCTGTTAGCGTTACCCAGGTGGACCACGTGGAGGTAGGATAGGACTTGGAGTCTACAATGCCAAAGCAGTGTCGAGTTCCCATTTACCACAGAGGAGGGGAGAAGAGAGAGAGAGAGAGAGAGAGAGAGAGAGAGAGAGAGAGAGAGAGAGAGAGAGAGAGAGAGAGAGAGAGAGAGAGAGAGAGAGAGAGAGAGAGAGAGAAAAACTAGCCAGCACGAGACCATCTATCAGAAAGACAGAAGCAGAAACTGTCAAACATCTCAGAACACACGGAACAGCATCATCGTCTTTAGACTCAGGAAAACATTCATACCCAACTTTAATCGATGAAAAGGATGACTACAACACAAAAAGGTAGAAATTAAAAACCATACAGATTTAACAACGTGCTTTCTTTGCCCGCGTTACTTCCTCCTAAAAACTGTAGTAAGCAGTCTCTGGAAAGGAAAAAGTCATCGGGGTCATAACCCCACAAATGCCCGTATGCGCCGTCTCATTTACATAAAATCAATTTCAATTGGTCAGCCATACCCCCATAGCCCCTCCCGTGTAACTGTCCAGGGGGTTCCATCTGAATTAGAAAATGAGATCACCCCCAGTCCCCAAAGCTCCGTCGATTCATCACACTCACTTAACGTGTCAGAAACAAGGTAATTCGAGCCACACTGTTCTCCAAATTGGAACATGAAAGTTTCTATCATAATCACCTTGTATTAGAATTCCTTTCTTAACAGCTGGAAAGGAAAAGCTGCAGCTGACAGACCCAATCTTTCTCCCAGTGCCTGGTGTTGTCAAGACTTTGGGACATTTACAGCAAGCGCAGGGCGGTTGCGCCATATCCACATTGTTTCTTCTTGTCATAATAAAGGCACTGATTTGTTATACATGAACACCAGGATTTTGTCTGAATAAGCTTTGTGTGCTTTATTTTTCAATGATTTGGACAGTGCTTGTTTTTTTTTCTCTGAAATGCTTTCTTTTTCCTGAAGTATATTGTAATAACAACTACTGAACTGAAATGGGTTGACTGAAATGTGTAGACATGCAGTAGAGCAATTACTATTGCCCCCTATTTGTGTGCATGCGTGCGTGCGTGGTGTGTGTTGTGTGCGTGCGTGCGTGCGTGTGTGCGTGTGTGCGTGTGTGGTGTGTGTAGAGAGAGAGAGAGAGAGAGAGAGAGAGAGAGAGAGAGAGAGAGAGAGAGAGAGAGAGAGAGAGAGAGAGAGAGAGAGAGAGAGAGAGAGTTGTTGTTTTTGTTGCATGAGCGACGATGTTAGACTATAAAACACATACAGAGAGCAATAATCTGGCCTGAATAAATCAGTAAATAAAGGCCTAAGACATTATAAATGCAATTGCTTTTTACAATTCATTTGTTTCTATTTCATTATAATGGTCTTGACAGTACATGTGTTAGATCTACTCTTTATCAATCCTTAGTATTCAATTTAAAAGAAATATCCCAATTTAAAAAGAGAGAGAGAGAAAAAATGCTTCAAGGGAACACACAAAATTAATGTGCACATGCACGCGCGCATACACAGAAACAGACATTAATTGCACTTCAGGAAATGGTAAAAGTGTTTTTGACTTGACTTGATTGACAGTTACGCAGAAAAAAAAACCCAGTTACACACACACACACACACACACACACACACACACACACACACACACACACACACACACACCACACACACACCACACATACACACACACACACACACACTACACACACACACACACTACACTACACTACACTACACTACCTACACTACACTACACACACTACACACACTACACTACACTACACTACACTCATACACTACTGACTTAAACCTTCCCCTCCCCTCCCCACAAGCCTTTCTTCTTCTTTTATTCTATCTTTCCTCTCACACTTTTTTCTCTCTTCTTTTTAAAAAAGGAAAATAGGCGAGTGAAGCTGACAGGAAGGAGAGTGAGACATCAAAGTGATGCGCAGTGATGTACGATGCGCGCCCATGTTCATTTGCATCTTTATATATACGGGAGAATCGACACATTCTTTGCCAATGAGGTGGTGGTATTCATGAGATCTCATGATTATTCATGGCCTCGGGATTATCCTGGGCAATTAGATGTTGTGGATCAGGTTACATCATAACATCCCTAGCAGTTCCAGTTGGCTTAGTTCCTGATGGGTAAATGTGCGCATGGACAGGAAAGTTGTGTGCGTGCGTGTGTGTGTGTGTGTGTGTGTGTGTGTGTGTGTGTGTGTGTGTGTGTGTGTGTGTGTTGTGTGTGTGTGTGTGGTGTTGTGTGTGTGCGCGCGCGCGTGTTTGTGTGTTTGCGTGCGCGCGCGCACGTGTGTATGAGTGTGTGTTCGCTTGTGCGTGCGTGCGTGTGTGTGTTTGTATGTGTGTGTGTGTGTGTCAAATCAGATCAAATTTTTATTTCCAGATGGTACATTGAATAAGCATTGATTTGCTTTTTTTTCATCAAGCCATCTATCTAAAGAAAAAAACCAACAAAAAATAAAAGCAAAAAACCCCCCAAACCAAAAAATCCACAACAAAAAAACCCAAAACATTTTACCAACATTAATTAACTAACATGATTGTGTGTTGTGTGTGTGTGTGTGTGTTGGTGTGTGTGTGTGGTGTGGTGTGTGCGTGCGTGCGTGTGCGTGCGTGGTGGTGGTGTGTGTGTGTGTTGTGTGTGTGTGTGTGGTGAGTGAATGTGTGAGTGAGAGTGTACTTGTGCGATGTTCGTGTTTTAAAATAACGAAAAGAGAAACCTAAGACAGAGAAACCCATTTAGTCTTCTTTTTTTTAATAAATGGGAGAACAATTTTCAGATTATGTATACAAACTGTATGTATGTATGTATGTATGTATGTATGTATGTATGTATGTATGTATGTATGTATGTATGTATGTATTTTATATATATATATATATATATTTATTGTGTGTGTGTGTGTGTGTGTGTGTGTGTGTGTGTGTGTGTGTGTGTGTGTGTGTGTGTGTGTGTGTGTGTGTGTGGTTTGCCTTGAGAACCACATTTAATTGCTCATTCTTTTCATTATCACCCGCGATGTGAAACACCAAAAGCCGTTAAAAAACCGATGCTGAGTAAACGGAAACGTCGCCGCGGAAGCAGAGATATAGTTTTCAATCTTTTCCTTCTTTCCCTTAAACGACAGCTACACAACACAAGGGAGAAAAACACAACTGGAAACGCTATTATTAAGGTCGTCACCTCCGTAGTGGCGTCATTATCAGGCAGGATGACATCACGTGGCAGCCATCATGGAACTGTTGACTCTCCATCCGTTAACCCATTAACTGCGCACCGCAGCTTCCAACAAGGTAAAGTGCTCGCTGGCGTCGCGGCTGCCTTCGCTTCAGGGCCAAAATAAACCGCCCGCCGCCTTGGACGTCAAAAGCAGAATAATATCGCTGTTTTCGCTTTGCTGGTGCTTGTCATGTAAAGTTTCCAAGAACGCCCGAAATGTGGAGCGCGAGCGCGCGAAAGGCGCGCGCTAATAGAAAGACAAACAGAACACTTTCCATCGGCTCAACTTCTATTTTTCTTTCAGGGATTTTTTTGGGGGCCTCCATCACCGTGCCACCGCCGTTTTGGACAGGTATCAATAAAGAATGAGGGGGATCGAAAAACAGAAAGGTTTTGTTTGTATGTTGTTCCACTCCCGTTAAAAGCCATGTCTTTTGCTGGGGATGGGGGTGAGATTATGGACAAAAGGGATAGAGGGTTTGTTGTGATATGACAATGGGGATAAGCCGAGTATTGAAAGACAACTTTGTTCGTAATCTGATAGTATTGGTGCAATTTAAGCCGTTGTATTGCTTTCATATTGTATACATGTTTCTGCCTTGCATACTTGGCGTCTGACTAGTGTCAGCATCATCTAAAATGGTTAAATGCATCCATGTGCAGGCGTGTCATAGCATCTGAATTTGTGCCGTTTGAAAAGTTATTCTATCCTTGCATAACTGGCGCGATTGTTGTGTAAGTCAATATTTACCTGACGTCTCCCCGCCTTCATGTGACTTCAAATGTCTGGCCTGTAAGGAACGATAATCTGAATCCAGGTTACTGGGTTTGTGGGCCTACCTACGGTCCGTTTACCAAACAGTCGAAATTAAATGATCATATCTTTTAGATTAGAAGAAAGGGTGGTGGTGGTGGTGGTGGTGGTGGCGGTGGTGGGTGTGTGTGGTGTGTGTGTGTGTGTGTGTGTGTGTCGCGTGGTGGTGTGTGTGTGTGTGTGTGTGTGTGTGTGTGTGTGTGTGGTGTGTGTGCGTGCGTATGTTTGTATGTGTGTGTTTATGGAAAGCAAGTATTAACAAGTTCATTCCCGAAAATAAAATCCCTGTCATCTTCAGCTCTTCAATTTGTGCTTGTAGATCTAATGTTTCTCGAAAATCTCAAACTACATCTATGTTTGAGGTCTAACATGTTGACGAGTTGAGTATACATTGTATGAAGAATAGTATCCATCTAAGTCAGAACTGGAGTGCCACAAAGATTCATCATTGCTTAAAAGATTGATCCTACACTTGTTTGTCAACAAAGCCAGAGAGGCCACGCGCTCTATATGTATGCTATAATTCAGTGTTGAAGACCTGTTCAAAATGGAATAGAAAATCTGAGTAGACATACAACTCTTTTGCAAGCTCCAGCCATGGAAGATCTTTCACTTCGAAGACAGAGAAATAAACAGTCCTGTGTTTTTCTTTTTACATCCAGTCCCTTTTACTAAAAGCATGTAACCTCGGGAGTTGGCTGGCAAGAAAAGGAAAAAATTAAATGACATGCTTTGGCTCTTGAAAAAACAACAACAAAGAAGCTTAGCGCACAGATGTAAGGTGTTCTAATAGGTTGCAAGTTTCATATGAGTATGTAGCCATAGCCCTTCTTATCCATCTAGCCCTGTCTCTCAGCTTCCCCTTGTTTTCACTCACATACACCCACACATACACAACACACACACACACACACACACACACACACACACACACACACACACACTCACACAACACACACACCTCACATTTGAAACTGAACGTATAATAACGTGCGCGTGCGCCTCCTTTCCTTTGCCTTATGCATACAGTCCAGCTTACGATGACAAAATGAAATTTATCAGCAGAAGCAAAACAGGTAAGCAGAAAATCAAAAACGCTGTGACAAAGAGGAAAACGATGAAAGTACAAAAGACAAACAAAACACATTGCATCTAGAAAGAAAAAAATGAAGGAAAATTGTAATGTATGGTTGATGGGCTAGACACTGAAAAACAGGGCCAGACATAGATGACAGACAGCAATAGCAAGAGAAACAGAGAGCAAAGATGGGAGAGAAAGAAGAGTCCTCCACAAAGAAAAAACGAGAGAGAAAGAGATTTGGGACAGAGAGACTTG
>CM060320.1:46176753-46181753 GCA_030674155.1 Stramonita haemastoma | reverse complement strand
GCATCCCAGACCTGGCAGGCGCCACTTTTAAATGAATGGAGGGAGACCAGTCTGACGAAGGTAGGGGGCAAGAGAGAAGGAAAAGGTTGGGTTAAGGGCAGAGGAGGGGGGGGGATAATCACACTGTGTTTTCAGCACACAGACTGCATATTTTAAGTGGACTGGTAGAAATGAGAGTAATAACATTGTGAGTTCTCTTGTTGTTGATTTTTTTTGTTCCTCAGCTCAATCCCTAAGGTTTACCAAGATAATAAGTAAAACTGGAGATAATGCAAGGAAAACATGTATGCACACTGACTCATAGATAGACAGAAATGAGGAAGACAAAACAATTCACTGAGTTTAAACAGAAGCAGTCAATCAGTATTTTTAATGTTAATTGTCCTTTCAAAGTATGGCATAAGGCTCCTGAACTTCCATGCAACATAATACAGGAAGCAAAATACCATGGGGCACACAAAAATACTTGAAGAGGTAAAACAACAAAACCACAAGTGAAATACATGAAATATTAAGTTAGATTTAAAGAAGAAAAGGCAATACAGCCCCAGCTGACCTTAGGAGCCAGATCAGATAGGAATTTTCAAACTACAAATTAAATCCCCAAGTTACCCCCCCCTCCCCAAAATTCAGTTGTTTTTCATCTCGATGTCTAGGCAATCATAGAAGCCACACTATGGTGGTCACTGAGTAAAGGAAAGACAACAGAAATAACAGTTAAAAATTAAATAAAAACCAGACATGAGCGACCAGAAACAAACATTTCACATACCATAACTGAATAACATTCACAGAAACAACAGGCCAACAAAATAAAACTAGAAAGGACTCATCACAACAAGCATCAAATAATTCCTCAGTTGATAAAATATGTTCACAAAAGTTTTCAGCATTGTAAATTAGCATCAAACAGTCTAAAAAAAAACAAAAAAAAACAACAACTAAAGATGGCTCATTGATCACACATACAATGAAGCGTACAGACAGCATTTCGCAAAGATTTCAGGAAAACTCTATGCACTTCACCCCACATCTTGTAAAAATTTCCCTACCACCAACATTCTCTCACCCCCTTTTGACTCTTCACTCTTGATTGACAACTGCATTCACTTTCCATAATACCCCTCACCACCTGCTAACAATATAAGTCAAGGAGAGAAAGAGAGCCAGACAGTAGTTTTCAGAACCCTGGGCACAACGGTACAAATCTGCAGTAATGGACAGCTTTTGTTGCAGACTGATGCTTGAACCGCGGAAAGCTATAAAGCGTTCAGCATTCTTCCAGAGATTTTTATGACCGTGGTAGCGACAGACGTAGGGAGGCATCCAGGCACAAAATGCTGCTGATGTGAGGTCCTGAACTTGGTCTGAGAAATCTCCCTGTTTTGGGGGAGAGTGCAGGCACACACTATGGCTTGTTCAATGACTGCAATGGCCGTGGGTGTAAAGCAGAGGGGAAGGAGCGTGTGTGGCTTTTTGTGGTGGAAGATAGATTATTTGACCTGCCAGCCTCAGAAGGCTTCATCATCTTCTTTCTGTGTGAGTGTGAGTGTGTGTGTGTGGTGTGTGTGTGTGTGTGTGTGTGTGTGTGTGTGTGTGTATGTGTGTTTGTGTTTATGTATATGTGTTTGTGTGTCTGTTTGTGCCTGCCTGGCTGGCTGGCTGCCTGCTCTCTCTTCTCCCTCTCTCTCTCTCTCTCTCTCTCTCTCTCTCTCTCTCTCTCTCTCTCTCTCTCTCTCTCTCTCTCTCTCCTCTCTCTCCTCTACTGAATCCCCACTACCCCAATTTTACACACACATAACACAAATAACACATACATACTACACATACAACATACTACATACATACATACATACATACATACATACATACATACATACAGACAAACAGACAACAACAACAGACAACAACAACAATCACATACATACATTCATAGATGCATGCATACACACAAACGCGTGCAACACAACAACAACAACAACGCATAGAACACATTCTAATTGCATACGACGAAACGCAACACACACACACCACCAACACATCAACACCACAAACACACACACACACCCCCCCCCCCCCACCACCACACACACCTACCCCCTCACCCCCTCCTGCCCCCCCTCCCTCCCCCCCCCCCACACACAATCTTCATACTTTCTTGTAACTAGTTTTTGCGTTCCTGGCTGGTGCCAGCGTGGCCACAGCTGGTCATGAGGACCAGGTGAGGCAGGGGTTTGATGGAAAAGAGCAAGTGTCGTATGGGTCTAGAGCCTAGGGGTCTGCAGTAGGCAGGCGCCACTGCTTAAATGACTCGAGACCAGTCTGCGCAAGGCGTACAGGGGCCAAGGTGATAAATGAGAATAATGGAGGAGGGAGGGAGGGGGGAGGGAGGGAGAGAGGAGAGAGAGAGAGAGAGAGAGAGAGAGAGAGAGAGAGAGGAGAGAGAGAGAGAGAGAGAGCAGACAGACAGACAGACAGACAGACAGACAGACAGTCAGACAGTCAGACAGTCAGACAGACAGACAGACAGACAGACAGAGACAGAGAGAGACTGACAGACAGTCAGAAGACAGAGACAGACAAAGATAGGCAGGGACAGAGAAGAAGAGATAGGAGAAAAGGGAGATAAGTATTCAGACATTAGCCATACAAAGAGAGAGAGAGAGAGAGAGAGAGAGAGAGAGAGAGAGAGAGAGAGAGAGAGAGAGAGAGAGAGAGAGAGACGAGAGACAGAAGAGAGAGAGAGAGACAGAGAGAAGAGAAGACAGACAGACAGACAGACAGACAGACAGACAGACAGACAGACAGGCAGACAGACAGACAGGGAGACAGAGAAACAGAGGAACAGAAAGACAGACAAAAACAGAGACAGTGACAGAGAGAAAGACAGAGAGAGGGAGAAAGAAGCACGCACAAAACAGAAACAAAAAGCAGAAAGATAATAACATAAGAACAGCTGAAAACACACACAACGACAGACATGCACAGAAAAGAGACGGGAAAAGACCTGCTGCCGAATTATAGGGACAGGACGGGGAGGAAAACAAGCCAGAGACTGGGGTTACCACTGATGAGATAGGAGGGGGCCCCCTTCCCTCTTTTCTTTCTCTCTCTCTCTTTTTTTTTTTTTTTTGCTAAAGGAAGAGGCCTGGCGAGAGAACTAATTCCAGCGTCCTGTTGGACAAGACAGAGGTTTCCAAACACTCACATAAACCTGAAGACGAGCTAACACAGTTCAACTTACAATAACAATAAACAGTAAGATGAACCCTTGTTGCTAGACATCCTGGAGAAAAAGGAGCAGATGACTGAAAAGAAAGAAGACGAAGGAGCCTGGAAGGGAACAATACAAACCGCAGGGGGAAAAAACAAGTAAAAAAAAAAAAAAGACAAAGAAATACAGATGACAAAAATTGCGACAGTAAACTAGAGGGTGAACTCTTGTTCTGAATATCAACGTGCAGTGTAATGGCTAAAGGTAATGCCCTTTTTCTTAGGTGGAGAGAAAAAGAAAAGAAAAAGAAAGAAAGAAAGAAAAGACAAGAAAAGTAAGAAAGAAAAAAAAGGCAAGAAAAGTATTTTTAAAAGGGGGATAACAAAGGAAAAAAAAGAAAAGAAACTATCAGCATTTGCCGAAAGTTTTACTTTTGACATTTATAAAGGGAATGGCTAAAAAAAAAAAAAAAAAAAAAAAAAAAAAGATATAAAGAAGATGATGAAGGCAAGAAAACAAAATACACCCCAAAAAAATCTAGAAAATGAAAGTGGGAGTGTGGTGGGGGTGGGGGTAAAAAAAAAAGATAAACGCATGAATATACAAAAAAAGACAAAAAAGCAATCCAGAGAGAAAAGAAAATATGAAAAAGTCCAAGATAAACAGAAGAAAAAAGCGGCTGTGTGGAAAATGGTCATAAAAATAATCCCTCGCCTTTTCTCGAGTGTCTGGAATATGATTTGTGTGATTCATCATCTTGTGCTGGAGTTGCGTTTCTATCGTGTTTCCTCAATCCTGTTCGTTTAATTTCTTACTCATAACCACAAGCTCGTGACCTACAAAAAAAGTTTTAATTTAAAAGTTCAGGACAAAAAAAACTGCTAATGTATGTGTTTATCTCTGTCTGTCTGTCTGTCTCACACACACACATATGCACGTGCACGCACGCACGCACGCACACATAAAAAAAGACATGCAAGTTCGTGCGCGCGCGCGTGCGTGCGTAGTGTGTGTGTGTGTGTGTGTGTGTGTGTGTGTGTGTGTGTGTGTGTGTGTGTGTGTGTGTGTGTGTGTGTGTGTGTGTGTGTGTGTGTGCTATTGTAAAAGAACCACAAGGAAAATACATCAATAAGAAGGGAAAAAAATCAAAGATTAAAAATAAGGAAGACACAGAGGAATTAAAGAAAAGAATCTAAAAGAGATCAAAAGTAAAGGAAGCCATAAACGAGTAAGCTCTGTGGTATTGAAGGCAGAAGTTGCTTTGATATATATATATATAGAGAAGAGAGAGAGAGAGAGAGAGAGAGAGAGAGAGAGAGAGAGAGAGAGAGAGAGAGAGAGAGATAGACAGATAGAGAGATAGACAGATAGAGAGATAGACAGATAGAGAGATAGACAGATAGAGAGATAGACAGATAGAGAGATAGACAGATAGAGAGAGATAGAGAGATCCTATTCCTGTTTACATACAATTCTTAGAAGGAATGTGTACATTGTATAGTAACATTTGATAACATTTCAGTATTCTGATTACAGTTAGATTGACTGTGCAAAGAACATTAATATTTTTCTGATATACATATTTTTGTTCCTTGCCTAGAGCTCTGAAGTTCACTAATGGTGATATATGTTTGCATATGCGGCTGTTTCGAATCCAGAGCCTCACGGTTTTCGGTCTAAATCATCCTGCCACCCTCCTTAGTTCCCTGGCATAAGGGCACCCATTCCTTCATGCTTTCCTCCAATAATTCAAGCAAATTGAATTCCTCTAATTTTTCATTTATCT
>CM060320.1:46139199-46171653 GCA_030674155.1 Stramonita haemastoma | reverse complement strand
TCTCTCTCTCTCTCTCTCTCTCTCTCTCTCTTCTCCCCCCCCTCTCTCTCTCTCTCTCTCTCTCTCTCTCTCTCTCTCTCTCTCTCTCTCTCTCTCTCTCTCCCCCCTCCTCCTCCTTCTCCCCCCCCCTCTCTCTCTCTCTGAGACTGGAAAAAAGTGTTGTTTTTTCCCATTGTTTACTGTCTGTTGGTTGGTATATTTATCTCTTTCTTTCTTTCTCTCCAATTACCACATCCTCTCTCTCTCTCTCTCTCTCTCTCTCTCTCTCTCTCTCTCTCTCTCTCTCTCTCTCTCTCTCTCTCTCTCGGTACATAGCAGTTTAATCTAACAATTCCATTTTGAGCGCCGCTGTTAGTCGGATAGTGCGGAAGCGGGGTGGGTGTATGTAGCTATGGAATCAGCGGCCGTGCCAAGTTGGCTGGCGTGCTGGTTAATGTTTGCTTTAGCCGCACGGCGGGCTCTTGATGAGGCCACGGGCAATGGTCCGGGCACTGGAGACGTGAGCAAATATTTGGAATGCTAGATATCGATATCGGCTCGATTAGATATCAGCAGTTTAGCCCCCCCCCCCCCTCTCCCTCTCTCCCTCCCTGCCACCCACCCCCCTCCTTCACCTCTCTGCCTCAAACTGCCAGCTTCTCCTCTTTTCCAGCCTCTCTACTCATAGACCTGGCATGGAATCCCTCTAAGCGATTTCACGTGCACGCAAAAACGAGTAAACAGACTGTCATTGGTGTGACACACACGCACGAAAACGCACCTAAACAAGTGCACATTCATAGGTGCAGACATACAAAGACGGTTGGCATGCGTACATTTTAGCCGCTTGAGGGTTTTTTTGTTTACCACCATTGCTTTGTGCTTAATTTACGGTTTTCCCTCCACTGCTTTTGACTCGTTTTTTGAGAGAGAGAGAGAGAGAGAGGAGAGAGAGAGAGAGAGAGAGAGAGAGGAGAGAGAGAGAGAGAGAGAGGAGAGAGAGAGAGAGTGTCTGACAGAGAGACAGACAGAGACAGAGACAGACAGACGACAGACAGACAGAGACAGACCACAAGACAAAGACAAAGACAGCAAATAAAGGTGGAGAGGCTCTGTCCTGTCGGTGGAGATTTTCACTCAAGTACTGCCCTGAAATGACCTCTGCTGATTTACACAGTGGTCTGACAGAACACGTTTCTGAACTGACCACCACTACACTAAAGCAAACACAGGTGAATGTATGAAACACTGAGTATGCACGCTTCATGAGCATATGCACAAGCACACGCGCGCCAGTGTTCATCATACATGCAACAATAGAACGTACCTAACACAGAAGACAGAGACACAGAGAGAGCGAGAGTGATAGAGTCAAACAGAGAGAGAGAGAGAGAGAGAGAGGGGAGGAGAGAGAGAGAGGAGAGAGAGAGAGAGAGAGGAGGAAGAGAAGAGGAGAGAGAGGAGAGAGAGAGTCTCAGTTGTACTCTAACTCGATTATTTTTTAAGGTACCTGGATAAACTAGTGGTTTCTTTATTTACAACATGCCCTCTTAAAAAAGAATGAAGACCAATCAGCAAATAAACAAATAAATACATAAACAATAGTTCAATACATATTTCCCACACATTCACATACCTGTTTGCAATCTACGAGAGTAAAACTATATTATTGACATACATGTACGTCACAGAACGGATTAACAGAATACACATATAGCGTTTGAGAGAGAGAGAACAGACAGACAGACAGAGACAGACAGACAGAAAATGGAGGTGACAGACAGTTGGACAGAAACGAAGGCTGGGGTGAAAAAAAGAGCGACAAAAGAAGAAAACATACACCTGTACACGACAACGGTTTCGCTTTCATCTCAAGCAAAAAAAAGTCCCCAAGCCTTTTTTTTCAACTCCCACTTCTTTTCTTTTCTTTAGTCGGGTTTTCATTTCTGTTCTTGTTGTCTTCTCTTGTCGTCGTCGTCCTCCTCCTCCTCCTTCTCCTCTCCTTCTCCACCCAAGATCCCTTAATTTCTGTGCGGGTTCTGTCCCCTGCTCTGTAGTTTTAGACCAGCCCCCCTGCTACCGGGCTTGTCACAACTTGACAGTTGTTTTCTTTTGTCTTCCTTTTCTTTTTTCTGTTCTTTCCACACACACCCCCACCCCCACCTCTCCCTCCTCCTCCCTCTCTCTCTCTCTCTCTCTCGCTCTCTCTCTCTCTCTCTCTCTCTCTCTCTCTCTCTCTCTCTCTCTCTCTCTCTCTAGTAAACGCAGCCTTAGGAATGGAAGAGAGAGAGAAGAGGAGAGAGAAGAAAAAAAGAGACAGACAGACAGACAGACAGAGACTCAAAGACAGAGAAAAGTATATCACTGTCTGTCTGGTCTGTATAATGCATACGCACGCATATGTACGTCATTGTATCAGATAAGAGAGGGGGAGGGGGCTGGTTTCCCTAGTGGTTGGGCATTGCATTTGCGATCTCACAATCCCTGATCGAACCAGTGCAGCCCGTTCAAGGAGATTTTTCTTCTATGAAGTTAACATCAGTGCTGACTATATTACCCCGAAAGTCCTCCAAAGGACACTATGAACTGAAGCCCTGTGTGTGGACGCACGCAAAACATCTTGCGATCACCTTGATTAAAACCGTTCTGCTTTTCGGAAGAGTAGGCCATTCGTGGCGGTAAGAATATGTATATATATATACATGTTTTTAAACGCTTACAAAGTGGTGTCGTGTTTACGCATCATCCGCCTTCGAAGTTGGAATGTGTTTACCTTCTTGATTGTGGGCAAAAACGGTTGCTGCATGCGCAAAAATCACACCATCGGTGAACCTCAGAGTTCTAGCCCCCCGCCCCCCGCCTAAAAAGAAAAAGAAAGAAAAAGATAAGAGATGGTGGAATAAGTGGAGGTGAGGTGCGTAGGTGTGTTGTCAACAGGGGGCTAAAGGACAAAGAAAAGTCTGATTTGAAGAAGAAAGAAGACAGATCATGGCCATGGATAGCTGAGACCAGTAGATAGAACATCCACTGAAAATCTCTCTCTCTCTCTCTCTCTCTCTCTCTGTCTGTCTGTCTCTCTCTCTCACATTCATCCCCCCTCTCTCTCCCTCTCTATCCCCTCACTTGTGCTTTCTCCCCCACTCCTGGTCTTCTCTCTCTATCCTCCCTTCGCCACCTAGAGTGACTACTATGTCTTTCCCTCCCCCTCCTTCTGCCTTTATCTTGAGCCTCACGTCCCCGCCCTCCCCCCGCCCCCCAACCCCCAACCTTCATTTCACCCACCCCCCCCTCTCTCTCTCTCTCTCTCTCACACCGGTCACACGACACGAATTTGAATTTTGAATGCTTGCTTGTCTGTAGTCTCCACTCCAGTTCTCATTGTTTTCTCGCTTGCTTTTTTGTTTTTGTTTCTCATTTTTTGTTGGTTGGTTATGTCGTTTTTCTTTCTGTTTTACTATTACTATTTTCTTTTTCGTATTTGATACTCTAACCCACAGTATAGTCATCAGAAACAAAGAAACCAAATAAATAAGCAAACAAAACCCTGAACAAAAACAATCTCTGAAAAGGTATAATACAGGAGCGTGTGCGTTGTCTGTACTGTGGGTGCACGCACGCTTACACGTACATGCGTGCGCGCGCGCGAAAAAAAAAACACACACACCACACCACACACACACACACACACACACACCACCAACACCACACACACACACACCACACACACACACACACACACACTCACACACACCCCAACAAAACACACAACAACCACACACCAAACACACACATGACTCAGAGGCAGAGAGGACTGAGATGGTGTAGGAGGTTGACAGAGAAAGGAAGAATCGAAATATTGTTTCTTCCCCCCTGCCAAATCTGATCAATTTCTTTCTTCTCTGTGATTTTCTTTTCGGAAAAGAATTTCATTTCTTCCGTGAAGTATTGCAGCGTATCGACGACACTTATATCATCTTGTTTTGTTCGTTTGTTCAGGACTCAGAAGAGCTCCGAGGTTCACCAGTAGTAATATTTTCGCATATAATATGCAACTGCTTTTGCTTTACCATTATTTTAGGAACCGCACTCGGACATCGGGGATGATATCTATACACAACACCAGTATGCATGCAGTTCTTTATATATGTTAGACATTTATTTCCATTCTCGATTGTCTCTTTGATTTAACTGTTATTATTTTTGTAAAATTACACAACAAATGTTTTACTTACTTATATTCTTACCCTTGCTCCTTCTTTTTTTTTGGGGGGGTAAGGCTTCTGTTTATTTTCTTTTTTGTCTTGGTTGCTTTTGTCACAGTGGCATTTCCTTCCTAATATCTCTCTTTGAAAATGACTCTTCATGTTACAGTACTAAGCAAAATGTAAAAGACATCAGTGAAATAATTGGGCCAGTTTTTATTTTTCAGAGGTCCCGCCTTTTTAAATGTGAAATCCCCTTCATTTTATTCATTTTTTTCTCTTCCTTTTCTGTGTTGCCTCAGTGTAAGTATGTAAGCAGTTTCATAAAATGTTATCCACCTCCTCATCTTCATCATTACCACCCTTATCTCCACCATCATCATAACCAATTATACTCATTATTATTGTTGCTGTACTGTTTATTATTATTAATGTCATCATTCTATTTCATCGTATATAATTATCATCATCATATCATAATTATCATCATCATGATTTTACTACTACTACTACTACTACTACTTACTACTACTACTACTACTACTACTACTACTATTACTACTATCATCATCATCACATTATTATCATCAGTGCATTCATTCATTCATTCATTCATGGACTTGACTTGTTCATTTGTCATGTTTCAGATGGGCAAGGTTCTTGGTAACAAAACCATCTGGCTGGTGGGTCTGACAACACTATGATACAGACACCGATCAAAGACCGTGACGGTATGCCGGCAACTTTGTTCCCTCTCGTCTTTGTTTCTGCTTTGTTTTTGTTCTTGCAGTATGCATTTTGAAGAATGCAAGGATAAATAAAAGAGTACTCATCAATCAGGGACAGGCAGTGGATGCCATCCAGGTGGAATTTTCACTAAATTCTGAGCTTAGGCAAACTGTTTCAGATTTCAGACTATTGAAATTTGAGATTTTTAACTATTTTTATAGTTTGTCATTGATTCAAATTCGTTGTCGAAGAAACCGTCACAAAACTACAAGTATAATCTTGACAAGACAAGTAGACCTATCACAATATACAGACACAGCAATGGTATCTTATCCGAACACAAATTTTAGTTATAAAAAGAAATCAAGTGGCGTGAAAACAAGCATACGAATATCTACATATGTATTTTAAAAATCAGGCTGAAAAAAATTGCCTTGATTTTTTTCAGACGCTTTAGTTTTTGATCGATAATTTCACTGCCAGCAGTTATTCATTCATTCATTTATTCATTCATTTCTACTCATCTATTAACACATGTCTATTCAATAAAAAAAAAATTCGGCCAGCCAAACCTGATAAGATACCAGATGCTTCTTATTCAAATAAGTAGACAATACATGAATCCTTTGAGACAGCCTGGACAGAAAGAATGGATAGTTCACACACAATAAAGCATTGTTGTCTGCTCGCTCCAGTTGGGTAACAAGAACTGTTGGCCACTCGCCCATCCGTTTTGTCCAAAGCAGGTTAAAACTGCTATAGTTCAGTGTTTAGCTAGCCCTGTCCTCACCCCACCCTATCCTATGTCTCTGCGAGCCTGTCGAGTATGAAGTACTCAACTACAGTCAAAGGTCGTTTTGCATATCAGCAATTACACAAAAAATGCTATCTGAAATAACAGTGTGACGACGATAACAAAGTCAGCAAATGTCGGCTTATTCTGTAGACAATTTCTCGGTTATCAGAATCAATAAATGAATACGATGCAGATTTGTTGTTGTTTACTGGTATAGAACAGAAGTAGACACAGCAACAGCACTGATTTAAATGGGACAGAAAATAAAAAAGAACATCATTAAAAAGACTTAGTGAAGTTTCAATAAAATATTAAGTTAAAAGGGGAGCACATGTCTCAATAAGTCGGTTATGGATAGATTGGTGAATAAATAATTGTATCGATCAATTTCGATATGGTACAGCTAGGGCGAAAGAGTGGTTAGTTTCACTACAAAAAATACAAGAATTTTTGTGTCTGAAGCACACAGAGGGAAAAACACTGCTCTCTCTCTCTCTCTCTCTCTCTCTCTCTCTCTCTCTCTCTCTCTCTCTCTCTCTCTCTCTCTCCTCCACACACACACACACACACACACACACACACACACACACACACACACACACACACACACACACACACACACACACACACACACGCCTAGAGCATTTTCCTTCCTTTTTCTCAGTACTTTTTTTTTTTTAGATAAGAAGTGCGACTTCACATCCAGATGTTAAGGCCCCCCACCCTTCCTCTCTTTCTCTTTCTTTCTTTCTTTCTTTCTTGTAGCCCTGCTTTGTGCTTTGTATGTGTGACAAACCACACCGGCGAAGTGACAACTGGACATTTGCCCGCCTGCTTGTTGGCAGCGCAGCTGAGGTGGTTGTCATCTCTAAAGCGAGTGTCAGGAGCGCGTCTTCTCTGGGCGGTAGCGCGAGGAGTCATTTTTCCGACTGACACAGCGTGTTTATGAACTATCTTGTCGTCTAACATCAGTGTCACTCTGTGTTTATCGCTCCCTGCTGTAGCTTAAATATCGATATGGATGGTGCTGTGTGAATATGGGACAGGTGTCACAGCTCTTTGATTTGTTCTGTGTATTTTGGTAGTTTTTTGTTTTTAACTAAAAGACTGACGATCAGGTGCCCCATATGTGCACAAGAATTATTTCTGTACTTGTTATTTGTAAATTGTTTGAATAGTTGGATGTTTATAATTATTTGTGTCATTATATTTTCTTTATATCAATACAATTTGCTTATGTTTTATTTCTGATATGAATCATGCACAAAGTTACAATGCTAAACAACAGCTCACGTTTAAAATTGCGATTTTACAATGTCAGAGAGCATGTACGTTATGGGAAAAAAAAAACCGAAGACCTCCAAAATTTATATCCTGTTAATAAACTACTTCTAGAATGATTTAAACAACTGGGTTAATTTTGTTCGCATATCATTTGCGTTTCCGTCTCTTTTACAGCTTATTGAATCGCTTTCAAGCAAGCAACCTGTTAATTCTATACAGAACGGTGACTGTAGCACAAAGTAAGCCTGAGATAGACTTTGAATCAATTAATGTTTATAAAAAGAATTTACAAAAACAATCAGGAAACTTCTTTTAAAAATGTTAGATCTATACTAGAAACAAACTTTGTTGGAACTGACCAAAAGTTTACAAGTGCTCTCTCTCTCTCTCTCTCTCTCTCTCTCTCTCTCTCTCTCTCTCTCTCTCTCTCTCTCTCTCTCTCTTCGCTGTGCAAGAATAATAACGTTAGTAGCTGCAGTAGTAGTTTAACGATTGATAAGATTAACCTCTGTCTTGTCTGTCCGTCTGCCCCCCCCCCCCCCCCCTTCTCTCCCCCCTACCTCCCTCCTCCACCTTCTCTTCTCTGTGACAATACCAGCAGTAGAAGCAACGGTCAAATTAATGACCGAAACAAAATTATTTCTCTCCATCTTCCTCCCTCCGCCCCTACTAGCCGCCAGTTCGCTAGTCTTGTCTACAGACCAGCTAAGTGGAGAAGAGAGGCAATTAGTCAAGGCTTGTTTGTCGGTGGTCAGTGGCTTCACAACACGTTCGATTTGATCCGAGGGGACATGCCGAATGGCTACTGGTCAGCATGAGGGAATGCAGCAGGACATCAGCACCGAAGCGAGAGTGTCAGCAAGGACTGAGAGAGTTAAATCCAAGGGTGTGAGGGGAGGAGTGAGTGACTTCCCGTGCGTGATGAACTGCGGGGTCTGTGAACTTCGCGTGGAGAGGGTTAAAGATTTTTTAAGAATATATTTTTCTATTTTTTATTCAGTCATTTCTTTCTGTATCCATCGATTTATTTGTTTATTCATTTATTTATTCATTTATTTCGTCTATGTATTTATTTGATTACTAGTATCTTTATTTTTTCGTTTGAGAATTTATTTATATTTTTATTATAAACGATTGATTCATCAATACTACTTTCATCCTTTTTTTAACTGCTATACATCGCATTCATTTATTGATTGATATATATTGTGTAATGGTAATAGGGTGATTGGAAGAAAACAAAAGATTTTTTTGTTGAATTGTCAAAGTATCCATTTATTTACTTATTTACAGAAGGCTTGGGTTACTGAGTGAATCATTAATTTTGTAAATAGCAACAAGGAAAAATCACATTATCCTTTATTTTCAACTAAATGCTATATATTTTTTTTTTAATTTAAATAAGTGTCTTCTTACAGTTTCTGTTTTCTATTTATAATTATTCGTTATTTCATTTTTAAAGCAGGGTATCAAGATTTATTTATCAGTGATTAGACCTAGATCCATATAGTCTTTTGTCTGTTTTGGGAATTTGGTTTCTTTCTTTAAACTTAATTTTTGTTGTTGTTTTGATTTGTTCTCGTATTTTTTCGTGTTTTTTTTCTTCTTTTTTTTTTTTTTTGGGGGGGGGGGATGTTGTTTTTTTAATTTTCGCTGGGTTTATTTTTCTTGTCATTTCTTTATATTGTTGTTAAATGTGAGTACTGATCTCTTTGGTTTATGCAGTTTTATAAAATATGGTATCTCTTCGTGCATTTGTCTCCTTTTTATTTGTTTTATTTTTCCTTTTTTTTCTTTTACTTGTTTGTATTCCGTGCATCTCTTGTTATCATCCTTAAATAATTATGTCATAAATATTGCAGTCCTTCTCTTTATTTTTTTTAAACATTTATTGTTATAGCTATTGTGACTATGGTTATTTATTATCATTGTCATTATTTATTTTCATCATAATAATCAATATTATTGCTATTATCATTATTATTGTTCTTATAATTCTTTTTCTTCTTTTTGTTATCAATATTGTTTGTTGTTATTATCATTGTTGCTATTTTTGTTTTTCATTTTCCTGTTGTTTTTCTTTTCTTTTTTTCTGTCTTTTTTTTTTCGTTGCTGAAATGCAGTTAGAACTAGTAGGATGAAACAGGTCGTCAGCAAATCAAATTCACGAGTGGATAGGTGAACAAATCATGTGTCTGAAGGATGGATGGATGAATGAATAGGTACATGGGCAAATGAAGAATGGAAGTGAAAGGGACTGACTGATTGTAAGGCAAGTAGACTGATTCTAGTATCTACTTCTGTTAAGGTAAAATATTGATATAGTTGCAAGCAAGCAAGCAAGCGCGTGCGCGCGCGCGTGCGTGCGTGTGCGCGCGCGCGAGCGTGTGTGTGTAGGCATGTGTGCATGTGTGTGCATGCTTGTATGCGTGTGCATGCACATAGGCATATGCATAGAAGGTAGTTGTTTAACCAAATCAACCTCAGTTCCAATCCACCACAACTGAATGTAATATGACATAAATAAACTATAGTATACCGTAACATACCATGCCATACCACACCGTAATATAATATAATATAATATAATATAATATAATATGATATAATATAATATAATATAATATAATATAATATAATAATATAATATAATATAATATAATATAATATAATATAATATAATATATATAATATAATATAATATAACATAATATAATATATGTATGTAATAAGTATGAGATTGTATAATATGGTACAATATGATATGATTAAATATAGTATATGCTATAATAGAATGTGATATAATATAATATAATATGATATAATATAATATAATATAATATGATATAATATAATATAATATAATAATATAATATAATATAATATAATATAATATAATATAATATAATATATATAATATAATATAATATAATATAATATAATATAATATAATAATATTATAATGCAATACTAGTTGCAATTTAAGAATAATAATTACTTTGGTGTTTATTTTTTTCTTTCTTTTTGGTTTTGTTATTTATTTGTTTATTCTTTCTAACACATAGACTATATTTGCTTGCTTACATCCTCCTTTACCTTTGTTTTGTCTATTGTTGCTTCTGCTGTTGTTTTGTGCAAAGTGTAAATATTCCTTTTTTCTTGTTCTATTATTATTGTTGCTGTTTTTTTTGTTATTGTTGTTATGATCATCATCACTGCTTATTCCTGTTACCATAATAATATTTATTATCATTAATATAACCTATTATTTATCATCATCATCATCATCATCATCATCATCTTCATTATTTATACAACTATAATTACGATTATCATTACCATCACCATTATCATCACATTAGTAGTATAATCCTCATACAGTAATTGTTATCATGTTGTTGTTGTTATTATTGTTGTTGTCATTGCTATTATTATTATTTATATCATCATCATCATCATCATCATCATCATCATCATCATCATCATCATCATCAATAGCATTAGTATTATCATTATCATTTCATCTTTTTTATAATTATTATTGCCGTTTGGTTTTCATTATCACAATCAATATTGTTATCATCATCATTACTATTTAGTTATTTTTAATTGTTCATATCATCATTATTATTATCATTATTATTATTATTATTATTATTATTATTATTATTATTATTATTATTATTATTATTATTGTCATCATTATCACCATTGCAATTGTTTTTCTTCAATATTATCGTTATCATCATACTTGTCATGAACTGCTTCAGAAAAAAATTAAGATTTTAATTTTTTTTATGGTAAGAAATATTTTTTTGTAAGCTGAATAATGAATAAAAAGGAGACAGAGAAGTACACGAATAAAAGACAGACGATTGAATACCTTAACATTTCAGAGTGACAAAAACTGGAAATGAGTTGGCGTTTTGTGGGGGTGGTGTTGTTTTTGTGTGTGTGTTTTCTGTTTTTTGTTTGTTTGTTTGTTTGTTGTTGTTGTTTGGGGGGAGGGGAGGTGGTGTTCCTTCCTCGGCTTTATCTCCGAGGTAGATTTTGCGTATGCAATCTTTTTATCCATCATTAAAATAGTCGTAATCCGACATCCGGGATATAGACCTAATGGGGGAAAAAACAACATTGTAAACGTATGAACTAATTCATGTGACCACACATTGTCGTTATTTTTACACCATCAAACAGTTTTAAATTATGGTGTGTGTGTGTGGTGTGTGTGTGTGTGTGTGTGTGTGTGTGTGTGTGTGTGTGTGTGTGTGTGTGTGTGTGTGTGTGTTGTAAACGTATTACTGTATGCAAACAGCACCTTCCTTTCTTTTTCTTTTATATACCAGACCATTATCAACAAAGCTACTACTGTAAGCTTTCTCTCCCTATTACATCCACACCATTTGCGTTGGGGTGTTTTTGGAGTGGTTTTTTTTTGTTATCAACCCAAGGACACACATATGATATAGCCTACTTGCTGTTATTACGATAAACCGATATTTCTTTTTTGTTCTTTTCACATTATGCAGTTGTCTGGGTGCTTGTATACCTGTCAAAAGAAATAGATTTTCTCCGTCCAGAAAACGGTAACGGGTCTAGCTGCTTCGTCTGAAAGCATCTGCAAGCTGCCAAATGTTGCTAACTTGTGATCTTAACTGAAATGTTTTATCGGAAAAATGAATGTGACGGCGCTGTTTTCATTCTTTCTTTCCTTTTCTTTTTCCTCTCCGTGAAAATTGGCTGCCAGACCGCGTTCTGTCTCTCTCCGTGCCTGTCTCAATCTCTGCCGCTCTCTCTGTGTCTCTCTCTGTTTGTCTGTTTGTCTGTCATCTGTCTGTCTGTCTGTCTGTCTCTGTCTCTGTCTCTCTGTCTCTGTTCTGTCTCTCTCTCTCTCTCTCTCCCCGTTCCTCTCTAAGCTATTGATTTATGCTTGATTACCTTCTCGCTTTGCATCAAAAAGCATTTTCCACTGCTGCTATGATTCTGGTTTATTTACTAAATATTTTCCTTTTTTGTCGCTTTCTTTACTATTATTTCTCCGATTGCTTTAGCAGCTTTCGTTCACTCTCTCTCTCCTTCTTTAACCTACTCTCTCTCTCTCTCTTCCTCCCTCTCTCTCTCTCTCTCTCTCTCTCTCTCTCTCCTCCTCTCTCTCTCTCTCTCTCTTCTCTCTCTCTCCTCTCTCTCTCTCTCTCTCTCTCTCTCTCTCTCTCTCTCCTCTCTCACTCTCTCTCCTCTCTCTCCTCCTCCCTCCCTCTCTCTCTCTCTCTCTCCTCTCTCTCTCTCTCTCTCTCTCTCTCTCTCTCTCTCTCTCTCTCTCTCTCTTCTCTCTCTCTCTCTTTATAAATGTATAGACATATATCTGTGCCTGTCATATCGACTTTACTGGATGACAAATGAAACTAAGCGATTTAAACTGACAACAATCTAAAGATAAACCGCAGCAGCACGGCACAACTGTATAGAAATGCATAACTATTCTTTCTTTATCTATTGATACAGTTGTTGTTTTTTTATAACACTGTCAGCCTATTTATACGGCTTATTTTTATAACCTTGTTTGTTTAATTGTTGGGTTTGTTTGTCGGTTGTTTTTTTTGTTTGTTTTCGTTTTTTACTTCACTGAGTTTTATTATGTTTTTGTGTAATTTACTGATTCATCCTTTTTGTTTCTGATCGGTTGTGAATCTGTTGTTCACATGCGCGCACGCGCGCGCACGTGTGCGCGCACACACACATACACACACACACATACACACATACACACACTATAAAATCTTATTACTGCATTTCAGTTATTTTACACAATCTATTTTTTCCCATATCCTTACTCATCTTTTCTGCATTAACTTCGTCTCTGTTTGTGAATTATGTCATATCTTTCGCTTTGCATGAGAGCTTTCTTTTTCAGTTCTGATCAATAGGTCTGTGGCGGCTTTGGTTGTTGTGTTGTTATTGTTGTTGTTTCTTAATGAGAAGTGGAGGGGGTGTTTGTTTTTGCTAGTATTTGTCGAGTTTCTATTTTTCTTTTAGGTCTTTCGGGTCTTTTTCCCATTCTTTGTTTTCTTTCTTTTGTTTTATTTTGCTCCACGGTTAATTTTTCATCTTTAAAAAAAAGTATTTTAACTTTTTAAAATTAACTCTTTAAAAGGTATTTGTTATTTATTTTTATTTCTTTTATTTAATATTCTGTTGTCTTCCGACTTCTTGCTATGAATGATTTCCCTCTAAAACTGATATGTTGTGTGCTTCTCTCTTTTGTTATGTTATCCTTTCTTTTAATCTCTCTCTCTCCTCTTTTCTCTTCTCTCTTATCTCTCTCTCTCTTCCTCTGTCTGTCTTACACACACACACACAACACACACACACACACAACACACACACACACACACACACACACACACACACACACACACACACACACCGGGGAAAGAATTTCAAAAACAAACGGGCAACAAAAGGGAACCTAACATTTTTGCGTATGCGACCATTTCTCTTCCCTGCCAATAATGTAGCTCCATTCTAATATCGGAGAAAAGGGAACCTCCTGATCGCAAAACAAAAAAAAACAACTGTATCTTTGTACTGAAACAGCGTCATTGTAACGTATTTCGTCAATCACTATAATGACAGTTATCAGATCATCACGACGATGAAAACGATTATGTCTTTGAAGTTGATCATGTTGACGCTATATACATCATTGTCGTATTCACACACTCCTGACAACCAAACAAAATGGACAAGGAAGACTACAGTAACAAAAAATTTAAAACAAAAAACAAAAAAGCAAACAAGCGAACAAACATAATCAGATACTGAAAGCAAAATTTACAGCCAATAATTACTCCTAGGATGTAGACAGAAATGAAACAAGTGCAAGCAACAACACCAACCCCCCCCCCCCCCCTTTAAAAAAAACACACAAAAAAACCCCTAGCCAAACAAACAAAAGACAAAAACATAAACACATATATATAAACATCAAACACTACAAGACAAACACTAGAAACAGCAGCAGAAATAAGAGATCAAATAGTAAAACAGAAAGAAACACAGAAGTAAACAAAGGAAGAAAGTTACTTGATAACTAATCCAATATATAGCGAAAATAAATTCGACAAGTGCACATGTGTTTTCCTCTCAGAAAAAAAAACCAAAACAAGAAAAAGTCACAACAAGAAAAGAAACACACACACACACACACACACACACACACACACACACACACACACACACACACACACACACACACACATTGCATTTTGCGCGTACGCATGCACACACACACACACACACACACACACACACACACACACACACACACACACACACACACACACACAACACACACACACACACACACAACACACACGAGAGGAGGGGGCAGAGACAGAGACAGAGACAGAGAGAGGTTGTTGATGTTGTTGCTAATTGTCTCTGACACCAGTCAGACAAGGTTTAGTTTCAGGCTCTGTTATCGGCTGAAAAACTTGAGTCTTGCAGCCGATGAAATGCTGCCTCTTGGACCGCGCATGCGCAATGACAAACTGCATCGTTTCTGGAAACCAGAGCTGAACGAATAATTTACAAACAAGTAAACAAATAAAGAAAAACAAGTCAACAAACATCACCGGTTGAAGAAGCGAAAGACGCGCCGAATAAAAATACTATATCAAAAAAGCGTCCGAGTTGAAATATTATCTCCTCAATGTGTGTGTGTGTGTGTGTGTGTGTGTGTGTGGGTGTGTGTGTGTGTGTGTGTGTGTGTGTGTGTGTGTGTGTGTGTGTGTGTGATCCGACCCCCACATCCACCATCCCCGTCCAACCTCCCCAATCCCCCCCCCCCCCCCAAAAAAAAAAAAAAAACTGTGTAAAGAGACAGAGTGATGGTGTCAGTTCAAAGTCGCCTTGTTTTTATATCCTAAACGATTTGCATTTTTGGTGTGTATGCTTTTTATTTCTTTTTACCCTCCCTCTCTCTTTTTTTTTCTTTTCGGGGGTGATTTATCAACTTAATTTAGACGATTTTTTTTGGGGGGGTATATTCTTATAAAAACCCTTGTAGACCTCTATCCAAGTTTTAATTGTACATGAAAAATGTCTGCGCAGATCTATGTTTTTGTTAAAATTGGGGTTTATGTTATAAGTTGAAAGTGCTATTTATTCATTTTACTTTTGTATTAGATCTAATAGTCGCTTAATTTTATGGAAAGTGAATATATTTATACGTAATAGGAATAGCTATTTGAAACAATAAGCGTAACTGTAAGAGGATCTTTTTTTTAAAACAAAAGATTGAAAGTTAAATCTGATTTTTTTATTTGTTAGGAAAAGGGTAAATAACGGTAACACAGTATTGGTATGTAATTGAAGATATAAATGGATAAGAAATATATTCATGATACATTACACACATACACACTATGATATATATATACATATACACATACATACATACATACATACATACATACATACATACATACATACATACATACATACATACATACATACATACATACATACATACATACATACATACATACATACATACATACATACACACACACACACATATATATATATATATATATATATATATATATATATATATATATATATATATATATATATATATATATATATATATATATATATATATTATATGTTGTGTGTGTGTGTGTGTGTGTGTGTGTGTGTGTGTGTGTGTGTGTGTGTGTGTGTTGTGTGTGTGTGTGTTGTTGTTGTTGTTGTTGTTGTCTTCAATTTTACGTCTGTTCACTTTTAGTGCTATTAGACGATAAAAAAAAAATACAACAACAAAAAACAACAAAAACACCCCCCACCCCCCCCCCACAAAAAAAAGGGAAAAAAAAGTCATCCTCCACCCTTAAAAAAAGAAAAAGAACTACAGCCCACAAAGTAATTTGGTTATACAATAGAAATAATAGAATGTGTGTGTGTGTGTATATACATACAAAATAAATACATAATATATCTATCATTTATATATATATATATATATATATATATATATATATATATATATATATATATATATATATATATATATATGTGTGTGTGTGTGTGTGTGTGTGTGTGTGTGTGTGTGTGTGTGTGTGTGTGTGTGTTGTTGTTGTTGTTGTTGTTGTTGTTGTTGTTGTCTTCAATTTTATATATATATATATATAATTATATATATTATATATATATATATATATATATATATATATATATATATATATATATATATAAACGCATGACGTAAACGTATTTTATTTTCATTTGCACTGTCCTTTTCCCCTTTGATATTTATTCACCCCAGCTTTTTTGCTTTAAACTGTATTTTGTTGTGCTCTTTCATTTGAATAACAACAACAATGACAGAAACGAGAGTAAAAAGGTGGCAAAAACAAATCAAATGAACATTGTCATCATAACAATAATAGGGATGAATTGTTTAGATTTTTGGTCAATGAATAATTGTGTAAAAAAAAAAACAAACACATACACACACACAAAAAAAAAGAAGAAAAAGACCTCAAAACGAAAACAAAACAAAGACACCCAAGGCAAGACTACCACTACAACAAACAGAAGAAAGCAAGCAAATCTGTGCAAAGTTGGTTTGTTGCTGGAAATAACATTCTGCAGTATCATATTTCATATCATTTTATTCATCCTTTTTTGCTGCCGTACGTTGTGTTGTGTTACGTTGTGTTTTATTGCGTTACGCTGGTTGTTTGAATGTATTGTTGGATTGCATGTGTCATTTGGTTGCAGTAGCTATTATGTTCACTATTGTATTGTAAATGGTATGGTATGGTATGTACGGCAGTACGATTGGTACGTACGGTACGTTCGGTACGGTATGGTTGTACGTATGGTATGGTATGTATGGTATGTATTAGTATGGTATGGTAGGGTATGGTATGGTTGTATGTGTATACTCTGATTGCATTTTTGTATGGCATTTCTATATATAACTGTCTCCTCTGCACAGATCTATTTTGCATTATTTTCCATCGTGTACATTACAGTACGATCGACAGTCATTGTAATACATAGATTGCATCGGCTTCCTTGTATGTATGTAGGTATGTGTAGTGTAGTGTATGCTCTGTATTGCATTGTATGCATTCTAATGCACGTGCATTGCAAGTCATGCATTTCCATGTCATGCATGATCGCAGATGCAGTTGCATCGTGTAGTGTATAGTAAGTTAGCAGTACGGGTTACAGTATCAGTAACAGTGACAGTACAGTACAGTACAGTACAGTACACAGTACAGTCGACAGTACAGGCAGCGCAGCCAGCGCAGGCGCAGTGCAGTGTAGAGACAAAACTGCGCTTAACTTGTGTTACATTTAATCTTCTGATCAATTCATACTTATTTTCAAGACGAATAAGATTCGCACTGCTCTTCTTAGGTGGATAAACAGCGAACTGTCTTTGTTTTGTTTTTTGTGTTTTTTTTGTTTTGTTTTGGTTTGGTTTGGTTTTGGATGTTTGTTTTGGTTTTTTGTTGTTGCTGTTGTTTTGTGGATTTTGTTTCTAGTTGTTTTGTTGTTTTTTGGGAGGGTTGGTTTTGTTGTTTTTGTTGTTTTGTTTGGGGTTTTTTTTGTTTTTTTGGTTGGGGTTTGTTTGTTTGTTGTTGTTGTTGTTGTTTTTGGGGGTTGGGGGGTTGTTTGGTTGGTTGGTTGTTTTGTTGTACTTATTGTTTTGTTTGGTAATGTTGTATTGCACTTTTCTATCCCCGTGTTTGTGATACCTTATTCTTTGCCATGAGTTTTGTCAATCCAGTTATATAATACACGTTACAAAATAAACGTCGGCTTCGATTATTGTCTCGTCTGAAACGCTGGCACCCGGTGTGGATTTATTGTCAGTGGTATTTTTTGTTCAAATATAGGCTTATGTGTGTAAAGATCAATATCATACATTTCTTCCCTTTTTGTTTCCTATTGTCGTGTAGTCTTTGTTCATGCTCTTGTTTAATGGTTCGTTATTCTTGTTGACCTCCTCTGCTGTTTTTAGTGTAATGTGGTGATTGACGCGATGGATGTTCAAATTATCTTTCTGTTACAAAAAAACACACCAAAAAATCAATAACGATTTAGACTGTATAATACAAAGATTTTGTGAAATGTTATCTCCTCAATGTGTGTGTGTGTGTGTGTGTGTGTGTGTGTGTGTGTGGTGTGTGTGTGTGTGTGTGTGTGTTGTGTGTGTGTGTGTTTTGTTTTCCTCTCAGAAAAAAAAACCAAAACATTTCTTTCCACATTCATTTTGTGATAAATATCCCCAAAGTCGGAATGCGGCTACCTTTATGGTGGGCAAAAACGGTCGTACGCCCAAAAATTCTACCTCTGGTAATCCTCGGAGCTCTATTGCCGAGAGCCAAAAAAACTGTCCAAAAAAAAAAATCGATAAATATAAGTCACTTGCACATCAGCTACCACAACGATATAACACAAAAATAAACGAATAAAGAGATAAATCAATAGAGAAAAAGACAATAGCAACGACAAAAAAAGAAAACCTTCAACAGAAATAAACTGAAGAATCTTTGTTACGGTTTAAAAAAAAAAAATTCAAACAAAAACTTATCATACTAACAACATCATAACAAAGAACAATAACAGCACCAAAAACTTCTACTACTACTTACTACTGCTAGTATTACTACTTCTATTACTACTGTGACATCTTTTTCTTCTTCTTATACTACTATCACCACTACTGCTACTGC
Organism: Stramonita haemastoma; assembly: GCA_030674155.1. Taxonomy (NCBI): domain Eukaryota; kingdom Metazoa; phylum Mollusca; class Gastropoda; order Neogastropoda; family Muricidae; genus Stramonita; species Stramonita haemastoma. Next base: position 46,152,907 of record CM060320.1, on the reverse strand, counting down.
TTCTTCTACTTCTACTTCTACTACTACTACTACTACTACTACTTTTACATACTACTACTACTACTACTACTACTACTACTACTACTACTACAAAAAGAATGATATGCTTCAATGCTAATTTCAAAAAGATATAAAAGCAATTTTTAAAAAAGCGATTCTGCAGAATATTTTTGATTTCAATAATAAAGTGCAATAAACCTTAAGAAATCAACATTTTCAGCAAATCATTGTGAGAATTAACCATTCACTGTGTGATGTAAGGCATTATTTTTCTTGTTTGAGAATTGAAATGAACAGCATTATTTATTTTGTTTACATATTTTAGCTTAGCACAATTTTCCTTTCTGACCCAATCTTCCTGTAGCTTTTGTTCCCCTGTAAAATTGGCTTTAGTAAAGTAAGTGATTAAACAATGACTTTAGATGATAAATTACAAACTGTATACTTCATGAATCTAAGAGAAACAAGTATCCTGTAACATGTTTAATTCTCTTTATTTGTACTGTTATGTTTTCATTATAATCACTGAAAAATAAATCAAAAGGAAAGATTGGTCATTTCTTCATCGGTAAGCATTGTAAAAGGTTGTACATATTCACGCGCATGGGAAACTAGAAAACAGATTTTTTTGTGGTTATTTGAATACACACCTGTTTAAACAGAGTGGTAAAGCGACGATTCTCAGCTGACTGACTAGATGTAAAAGTTTATCGGTTAGCTGGTTGACTTATTCGTTATGGGTTTACAGGTAGGTTTATTGGAGTGATCCATATAAAATATTTCCAGAAACACTGTTTAGTTGTGCAGATGCCATGCAATTTTACTTAAGTCTCACTCATCATCCAGACAATGGCTCACACAGTTATTAAATTTAATAATAATTAATAATAATAATAATAATAATAATAATAATAATAATAATAATAATAATAATATAAAAAACAACAAACAATCACAAACGAGTTAAAGTGGAAAAAAGCAATTTTTATTAATAACTCAACACCCTAAATCGATCTATTTACCCGTGAACTGTAAACAGGCTTTTAAAAAAATCTTATGCTGTATAAAACAAGCAAATAAAGAGAGAGAAAAAAATCAAAACAAATAAAATAAAGGAACAATAGTCGAATGAAACTCAATGAATTTCTAATAGACTTAAAATCAATGCTAAAGAATAGATGTATTTTTAAAAAAAGAAAGAAAAAAATCACGAAGATATGAGAATAAAAACAATGAATGAGAGAGAGAGAGACAGAGGCAAAGAGACAGAGAGAAACAAACAGACAGAGACAGAAAGACAGAGACAGAGAGAACTCATAACGGTTTTTTAAAAAAAAAAATAAAAACCGAAACAAATCAGACTTTCCCCATGACCAAATTTTCGCCTGAAAATCAAGCTGGGTAATGGCTACGTTTTGAATGTAATCATCTAATCTGACACTATCACTAATCTGACACTGCACCTCCTTCGATGATCGCAAAAAAAAAAGAAACAATCGGTATCAAAGAGACAGGCACACCGTTCCTAACATTTACACCTTGCGCTCACTTCAAAGTAGTATAGAGACTGGCCAGCCAGCTCTGTTGTTAAAGGGGTCTGGCTGTTGCTATAATACCAGCGAGAGAAGACAGCACATGGGAGGGAGACAAGACAGTTCTATAGATCGTCTGTGACTACACTACACTACTCTACACACAGGGAAAGAAGAAGATCGATTGACCTGGGTTCTGTGGATGTCTGTATAGTTTTGTGTGCTATCTATCTGTTCCCCTGTTTCTTTCCAGGATGGAAGGAAAGAAAGGGAAGAATTTTATGTAGGTATGGACTTCTATTTGCGTTGTTGGTTTAGATAATTTGTTCATCCAGGATATACATTTACACACTTGCACGTACTAGCACGCACGCCCCAACGCGCGCGAGCGCGCACACACGCACGTATAAGCTTTTCACATATCTTACACATTTTTTATTCTTACCTTTTCGATTTGAAGCATGACATAATGTATTGAGTTGTGTTGAAACAGATCGTATTGGATTACATTCTATTGTGCTGCATTGTATTTTGTTTTTACATCGTGTCGTATTCCATTGTTTTGTGTTGCATTGCATTGGATGATGATAAGCTTTTTATTCATTATATAGTATTTACTCCCTTGCTTTCCATTGATTTGTTCATTCTATATCGATGACTAACTAGAGTTTGTTTAGACCTTTGGCTTTACTCTTTTACTCTTTACCTTCATTCAAAGTGCTAAATTTCATGTCACATGTTACTGTGGCAAAAACTAAAATCTGAATTCTGGTGTAATGTCAACAAGTCTTCTTCTAAAAATTAAAGCTAAATGGAGACACGGCACTAATTGTACCTACCATGAAAACTGAAAAGAGAAGTATGGAATACGAAGTGTGGAAATCATTCAATGAGACTATTAACGGAGGTTTCCATGTGTGGGAATGATAATATTAATGATGATAAAGTAACGACAATAATAATGGTATTGATGATTATTGATTGATTTAACAACCATCAGCAGAATCTCCTGCGCAGGCGTTTAAAGTCCCCATCCAACTGTCGTAGAAGAATAGCCTTGCTATGGCCGGGCTCTGGATGACATCAACATACCCAGCATGCAACTTTTCATTTGAAGAGGAATGGGCTCCGTCAGGTTTAACCTGCTATTGGCGTAAATGACATGAACATAACCGTTTTGCAGTTTGCGACTGGAGAAGGATGGGCTTCACTAGTTAGTGTAAATATCAAAAAAATACAGTAGGAATATACACTTTTGTTTTTTAATTTGGGAAAGGAAAAATACATTATAATCTGAAATTGGATATAAAAGTATCTTACGAGGATTGAAATTTATATTTATGTTCAATGGCATTTAATTTTATTATGGAGAAATTATCCTGATGGTTGTTATAATCATATCATAAACAAACATCAATACCATTATTATTATCGTTACTATTATCATCATGAATATTATCATTATTATTACTATTATTGTTGTTGTTATCATTTTTATTGCTGTAGCAATAGGTATCGTCAATTCTCACCCACCCCCCCCTTTTTTTTTCTTTTGTCTTGTCTGTTTCTCGACACACACACCATTGCCACACGTACCCACGCATGCACGTATACGCATATACATACATATGTGCGCGCGCACGCACACACACACGTACGCCACACACACACACACACACACACACCACACACACACACACACACACACACACACCACACACACACCACACACACACACCATTAACGATGGAAATTGCTTCTGCACGCCACATTAAAAAAGATCAAATTTGCAAAGAAGCTCAGATCGTTTCTGACAGAGACCCCGGAAACAACATGAGTCGAATAACTTCAACACCATCTTGTGTTATCACACACTCGCATGGTCTCATGAAGCAGAGAAGTCTGCATGAAATTCGCGCTGATCTCCCCGTGTCGCCATAGTACGGCTCCATTTGTTTTCTTTCTGTACAGTTTTTTGTCAGGGAGTTGATTTGTCTTTTCTAAAGAATTGTGCCAGGAATTGCCAAAGGTTCTTTAACGTGCATAACCTGCAGGTCATTCACGGGACCTGTGGCTTGTTTGTCTCATCCGAAAGTCGGGCACATAGTCTAGACAGCTGTATAGAAAAAAATAGTTGTAGATCGTTTAGTGCTTTTTTTGTGAGGTTAAACATTATACAAATAATTCAGTAAGGAATACAGTTTTGATAAAATGAAAAACAAAAGTGACGTGACACAAAGATATATCAAGTTTGCATACGTGATGTGATACAAAAAAGTTCATACGTGAGAACGTGACACAAAGTTCACACACAATTTTGAAGACAAATGACTCATCGGACAACATCTTTAATGGCAAAACGTGACTCAACAATTCACCAAATCGGTATAAAAACAGTGTGACTTTTTTTTTCTTTACTCCAATGTGTAAAACTTGACTATTTCATTCAGGAGATAAAAGTCACGAATCCACGGAATAATTTCACGGACAAAAGACTAGTGCAGCAAATCACAAAAAAAATTCATTCGGTGCACTGACCCCAATACATTACATTGCTGCCACACTCTGCAAGGTTGTAGTCGGAACAAAACCTGTTGCCTTTTACTGTTTCTCTTAAACTGTGAGTTACGACTACGACTTTCCTTCGGGTGAGGATGGAGGGGAGGGGTAGGAGCGGAGAGGAACGAAAATGGGGTAGATGTTGAGGATGGAGGTATAAGTGGGGGACCTAATGGTAGTGGCGAGAAAGGGCTTTTACGGTAACGGTCACAGCACTAAGAACTAATACTGGAGAAGGAATATACGACCACACTAGTGGCTGTTACTGTTAGTGCGTTTTTCGATCCAGTGACTATAAACAGTGACTTGGACAGCGATAGATCACATGTTGCACACACGTCAAGACTTGAAATAGTGAAAAACTTTTACCGAAGTTGAACCATACCAACGCTGCCTTTACCGCTGTTTCCTAGTTCTAAAGAAAAATAAAAGTTGGGAACCAAAAGTTACCATTGAGCTGCCGAGCTTCAGAAGCTAATAGACCTATACAGCTGAAGAACAGGAGAAAAAAAAGAGATAAACTGCCCCATGAAAAGTGGAATAAAAGAGATACAGAATCAAATTAATGACAAGATTTGAACAGAACTTCCAAATCCATATTTCTTAAAACATTTAACTGATAAAAGAAGAAGGCAGGGAGATGGAAAGAAGACATAACATCGGCGACAGGTGGAGACTAAAACAGAGAAAAAATGTAATTATTTACGTCCTAGCAGATAGCGAACAACAGTTTAATGCCTGAAATATTATAAAACCAACAAAATATCAACTTGTTTGGGTTAGTTTGTTTTGGTTTGGTTAGGGGTTTTCTTGTTGTTGTTTTTTTGGGGGGTCCGTTTTGGATTGTTGTGTGTTTCTTTGGTTTTCTTTGTTTGTTTTTTTCCAAAAGACTAGTCTATTTCTTTACGTATGAATTGTAAAACAGCAAAAACAAAACAAAACAAAAAAAAACCGTAAGCATCCATCACTTTTGAGTATACATCAACAGACAGTACTTCACTGGTCGTCTTTTCATGTTTTACACGTTTAAGCAACTATCAGCCATGCAAAAGCCGAATATTGTTGATGCACAAAACGAGGTTGTCAAATAATGTCCAAAGTCGTGGACCAATGGTGTATCGGTAGTTTCCTTGACCCCACTATTTCACCAAGCTGCCACACACTGCAGGACTGTGACCGAACAAAACCTGTTGGCTCTTTCTTTCTCTCGAACTTGTTCATTACGACTGCAGCTTTTTCTGTCTCTGCTTCATTTCGCTTTATTTTATTTAGTACGGGACCAACAGTAGCGCTGAGAACAGGCTTTTAAGCTAATGGTCACAGCACTGACAATTTATGGTACTGGAGATGGAATATACGAGGACCGCACTGCAGTTACTGTTAGTGCGTTTTCGATCCAGCCTCGGTAAACAGGACTTGGACAGACAGTAATACATCACATGCAGCACAAGCCACTGAAAATTTAAAGAAAAAAAGGTTACTTTGGGTGGTCAGACCATTGCTACATTGATTCTGACGTTCAAATCGAGTGGAAACATGGTTTATAAAAGAATAACCTTTTACGTTCTCTCTCTTCTCTGTCTCTCTCTCTCTCTGTCTCTCTCTCTCTCTCTCTCTCTCTCTCTCCTCTCCTCTCTCTCTCTCTCTCTTTTCTCTCTGTCCTCTCTCTCTCTCTCTCTCCTCCTCCTCCTCTCTCTCTCCTCTTCTCCTCTCTCCCCATCCTCTTCATCTCCACTATCCCTCCAGTCCCCGACAGTAACAATGGCACTAAGATACGGTCTCCATTCTAGAGAAAACAAGTGATTCAGTGACTGAAGGACACTAGCATCGGCTGTCAGGGCAAAAGCTTTATCTGTCCGCCTGCTCATTTGTCAGTCAATCTGTCACTTAGTCACCGGGATCAGGGATCGAACCGTCGACACGATTCTCCTTCAGAGCCGCTTAATGAAGCGTGATAAGGATCAACTTTAGCGCCGCTGCAGATGACGCGCGCTACATACAGACACGAGAAGAGTTGGGGGGGGGGGGGGGGGGGGAGGTTGCTAGAATATCAGTAGACAAGAGAAATAATTATGAGAGATAGAGAGATAAGTAGTATAGATAGTATAGATAGGTAGGTAGATAGTAGATAGATAGATAGATAGATAGATAGATAGATAGATAGATAGATAGATAGATATAGATAGATAGATAGATAGATAATAGATAGAAGATAGATAGATAGATAGATAGATAGATAGAAGAAAGAGAGAGAGACTCTGTGTGTGTGTGTGTGTGTGTGTGTTGTGTGTGTGTGTGTGTGTGTGTGTGTGTTTGTGTGTGTGTGTGTGTGTGTTGTGTTTAAGAGGGGGAGGGGGTGATACGCGATACAGTGTCTGTATGTGTTTGTGCTGAGTGTGTGTATGTGTGAGACAGACATACACACACAGACACACACTCACACGCGCGCACACACACACACACTCACACACACGCACACGCACGCGCGCCTGCGCTCTCTCTTACACATACATACACACGCACACACACATACACGCACACGAGAGACAGAGGCAAGGCGAGACAAATAGAGAAAGAAACTGACAGATAAAGAGAGACAGACAGACAAAGAGAGAAAGAAAGAGTAATAAAGATCATTTCTTTTATTTCTTTTTTTTAGATTCTCTAAACTAAAATAATACTGTTCCGCACGGGTAGATCGACCGACACTCTCACACTGCCCACCTCCACTCTCTCCTTCCCTGTGCACCCTCTTACTTATCCCCACCCCCCTCTCCGCTTTTCCTACACTACGCCCTCTCATTAAAATAATGATGATGGGTGGACCGGCTGCGTGTTGGGGCGACTTTTTTCCCTGGGCACTCGGACATTTAGCCGGCACCAAATCCCGATCACTGAAATGAAGCGTCTCTTCTTTGATCTCCCGACATGCTCTTTTCATCCTCTCACCTGTCTGTCTATCCGTCCGTCCACCCACCCATAAAGGCAGGTACCGCGTGAGAAGCAGACAGTGTGGAGAAGAAGAAGAATGAGAAAAAAAAAAGAAAAAAAAAATTGTGATGTGTGAAGGATGACGACACTCAGGGGATGGAAGATAGAGAGGATGGATCGAAGGGGGGTGAGGAGGAGAGTTTGAGAGGAAGAGGGTGGGCGGGTGCGTGAGTTATGGATGACACAGGATGGTGTTGTATTGAGCCTTTACAGGTCGAAATAGTGAAGGGGGAGGAGAGAGACAGATATATCTAGATCTATTTATTTATTTGCCGCCGCTGTGGCCTAGTGGTTAGGGCGTTGTACTCGTAATCTAAAGGTTGCGGGTTCGATCCCAGCTATTCCGCTATGGCGTTGTGCCTTGGAAAAGGCACTTTACGGCTATTTCTCACCCCACCCAGGTGTAAAAGGGGTACCAACCTTGTGTTGGGGTTAACCCTGCGATAGACTGGCGTCCTATCCAGGGGGGAGTCTATGACTCTCAGTCGCTTAACGCCACAGAAACCGGATAAGCACCGCCTGATGAGCCTTATGGCTCGGGACAGACTTTAACTTAACAATTTATTTATTTATTTACTTATTTATTTATCTATTCATTCTTTATATCGAGGATAATGCAATAAACATGGAATAAATACGTATGTCCTTTAATTACTTCCAGTCCCTGTGTGTTTGCGGTTTTGTAAAGTTTGTCATCCGTTCCCAACCGTACACAATGGCCTACAACGAGACAGAGACAGAGAGAGCAGCTGATGTTTATCGTGCTGTAAAAAGTACAGATAGTTTGAACAATATTTCTTTGAAAACAACAACTGGCAACACCAACGCAAACAAGGACAAAATTATGAATCAATTCAAGAATATCAGGAACATTTTAAAACTAAACGGCTTTGTATTCTTTCGTACTGTACTGAATATATGACAAATGCGCAACAATAGATCAGTAAACTGTCGAAGAATTTATGAATGTTTAGGTCCTTTAGTTCCAAATAGATAAACCAAATGGGCTTTATTTCATACAACATGCAAGTAATCATCAGATCACACTTTTAAGACCACATCAGCTAAGTTTAATTAAACAACCCTGGCAGGTGAGAGAGACAGACAGACAGACAGACATACAAAAATAAAGAAAATGGAACAGACGGATGCAAACAATGCCGATTAGAAAAAAGGCAGAAACATTAGCATTATGAAACAATAAATTACAGAAGATACGGACAAAAAATATCCACTAACATTAACTACATCTACAAAAGCCCACGTTGACACACAGAGAATCTCTCTCTCTCTCTCTCTCTCTCTCTCCTCTCTCTCTCTCTCTCTCTCTCTCTCTCTCTCTCTCTCTCTCTCTCTCTCTCGCAGCTAGCTGGCGCACACACACACGCACGCACGTAGGCACCACACACACACACACACACACACACACACACACACACACACACACACACACACACACACACACACACCACACACACTTTAACCAGTAGGACAATGTTTTTTCTGCCTTCACTGTATTTTGATGTATGCACCATAGATTGATGTGTGGCGGAAAGAGCCACAGACAGTTTTGTATTTATGACCGTCGTGAGTTTTCATACTTTTGTTTTGCACACTGTCTGATATATCTTGCTTGGAATTCAACTGTGCGGCCAAACACACAAACGCTCGACGTCCGTGCATTACCTCACTAAGTATACACGCGTTCGTGTGCACGCACGCATACAAGCATTCTTGCGGGCAGACATATAGACAGGCATGCTGACAGGCAGGAAGAAACACACACACACATGCATAGATAGACTCGGACACGCGGGCAAAATTCGTATCCACGCCTATGTATATGTTTGTGCTCTTATCAAGGCGCGAGTAACGCATATGTGCGCACACATTTGTATTTTGTACCACTTTATGTCACAGCAGAGTTCTCTGCGTGAAATTCGAGCTACTCTCCCCGGGGAGAGCATGTCGCCACAAGTGCAGCGCCTACCCTTTTTTTTTCTTTTTCCTGCATGCAACTGTATTTGTTTCCCTATCATCATCACGCGCATAACAATGCTAACAACACAGGCAGAGAAAGATACAAACACCTACACACACACAGCATAAACACACACACGCATACACGCGTGAGCACAAACACACATGCACGCACAAAAAGAGACAGACACACGCACGCACATGCGCACACACACACACAGTGGATCAGTGGTGTGGAGGTTACGCAGCTGATCGAAAGCGAGAGAGGTGGGTTTGATCTCCGTTTATGCTCGAGCTCCCCCCTCACCCATTAGACCTTGAGTGGTGGTCTGGTTGCTAGTCTTTCGGGTGGGACAAAAAAACAAGTTCTGGTGTGACTCATGCACTGACATGATTAATAAACAAAATAATAGAATTGAAAAAACACAGCAACAAGAGTTGTTTCCGGCAAAATCCTGTAGAAAAAGCCACTAAACATTTCTTTGAATTGGTGGCGTTGTTCTTGTGGCGACACAGCATATCCGGAGAGAGCATCCCCAATTTCATGCCGCAAAATCTGCCATTCAGAAAGTTACAGGCAATGCAATACACTCTGATATGATACAATTTAATGCAATACATTCAACACACACACACACACACACACACCACACACACAAACACACACGCGCGCGCGCGTGCGCACACACATCTTAACCCATTAATGTGCGCTCGTGCACCTATAAATACACACTCCCACAGAATCCAGCAAACCATTGGTCCCTACAGAAACCTATCAATCGAAAAGAAGCGTACATATAAATGGTACCGGCATGCCACAAGATCAAAAGGACTTGCAAAAACAATACTGCAAGGCACTGTCCAAGGAGGAAGAAAAATTAGGCAGACCAAGGAAGAGATGGGAGAACACATCATCAGCGAATGGACAGGCCTGGAACTCAAAATTTCGAGAAGGGCAGAACAGAGAGAGGAATGGAGGGAACTGGTTGCAAAGTCTTCAAGGGTGCCCCCACGGTCGCCAGACCAAGGGATGATAGATAGATAGATAGATAGATAGATAGATAGATAGACAGATAGATAGATAGATAATAGATAGATAGATAGATAGATAGATAGATAGATAGATTGATTGATTGATTGATTGATTGATTGTGTGCGCATGCGCACGTTGATTGATTGATTGATGTGCGCATGCGCACATGCACACACACACACACACGCACGCACGCACGCTCGCACGCACGGACACACACATACACACAACGCGCGCGCATGCGCGCGCAAGCACCAGGGCTTTTAACACCACGCACGCACACACACACACACACACACACACACACACACACACACACACACACACACACACACACACACACACATATACGCCTGCGCGCTCACAGGGCCGCAGAAGGACACATTGATGCACACTACACACACGCACATGGAAAACAATAACAAAATAAAAAGTCTGACTTTAACCAGATGTGGGGGGAGGTGACCCGATACGTCACAAGGTCGAAGGTCAGGGAGGAGAGAGGATAAATGGATGCGCGCGATGCGACGCGATGGGGCGCAAAATAAGATCAACGTGTCACCCATGTACCTTGTCAAAGACTGGAGAGAGAGAGAGAGGAGAGAGAGAGAGAGAGAGAGAGAGAGAGAGAGAGAGAGAGAGAGAGAGAGAGAGAGAGAGAGAGAGAGAGAGAGAGAGCAGACAGGACAGACAGACAGACAAGACAGACAGACAGACAGACAGACAGACAGACAGAAGACAGGACAGAGACAGACAGAACAGACAGAGACGAGAGAGACAGACAGCAGACAGAGAGACAGAGACAGACACCCAGACAGAAAGAGAGAGACATACAGGCAAAGGTCGAGGAGGAGGAAGAGTGACGGGACACATACACACACACACACACCACCACACACACACACACACACACACACACACACACACACATTCACACCACACACACACACACACACACACACACACACACATTCACACACACACACACACACACACACACAACACACACAACAACACACCACAGATAGGATTTGAATTATCTTGTTTTTTCTCCCTTTATTTCGAATATGATGAATACGCATCCCTGTGCATTTTTTTCCATCTAATCCCCTTGTGTCCATGCAGTTTTCTAAATGTTTGTCATCTGTTCCCACTAGGACACAATGGCCTACTCTTTCAGAAAAAAGCAGAACATGATATAACGTGTTCGTAAGATATTCTGCGATACAGACCTAGGACAGGAGAGAACACAAAAAGAGAAAACGTCATCATAAAGCAAACTTGTGTCAATATCACAGGTGTGAAAGCCGAGTAGATAAGATTACAGGTGTTTGATTCTGATGGTCATGAAGTCATGGGCTCAAAACTCGGTAAAGCTGTTTACTGCAGGGATTGGTTCGATCTTCATGATCTTCATTATCTAATCCAATCGACTTTGTTTATAGCTCCACCGACCACAGAGGGTACATGAGGGCTGTCACCTTGTTTGATGCTAAAACGCTCGGGTTAAAACTGTGCACCATGTAAAGAGATAAGGGCAACAAGATCAAAACCAACTTTTCTCTCATTCTTCTTACCAAAACCCTTAATCCACCATGTTGGTCAAACTAGAATGGTCACTGCTTTGTAGAACTTTAAAAACGATCCGAAAATGGGATAAATGATTTGAGGCTTAAAAAACAAAAAAAAACATACCAATGAAATAAACAAAAGAATCATTCTCATAGTGAAAAAAACCAAACTATTGACAGGTTAACTCATATTACACAGAACATTCCTCTCTTAGAGTCAACTAATGATATGTTTAATGATAATGAATGGTTACATTTTCATCTCTCACTGTGGGGGTGGAGGGGGGGGAAATAAGGCCGATAGATCAGAGGTTGCCTCTCAGTGTTGGAGACCGGAATTCAAATCATTGACGGTGGCAATTTCATGAATACATCTTAAAAACATCTGAATACAGGAATACACCTCCAAAGGGGTAAATTAAACCAAGCGTGAAACTCCTGCCGTCGTCAAGACCTGTCAAATCGCTCAAATCGTCAAAAAAACCAACACTCGCTCCACTGCGCGCGCAGTTTTTGGCGCATGCCTATTGAGCTTCTTTGCACGCACGTGCGCGCTGCGCCCTACCGCCGGGAAAGCGAAAGCAGGACCTGCGGGCATACGCGCGCCTGATTGTGCCCGCACGTGTAAGAAGTTATCAAGCGTGTGCTTGTGGTGTTATTGTTATCATTCTGGGTCTATGCTTCTGTGAACTTGTGTTTGCACTTAACCGCACGTTCGCCGATGCAGTGGCAGGGCGGTGGGAGGAGATGAACGTACCCCGGGGTGCCATTTGATGTCGAATGTGGGGGGGGGGAAATAAAGGAAAGTAATTGGTAAAAAAAAATACACAAAGAAACTGACAGTAAATGTGTCGATGTTTCCGCTCAGCAGTCAAGACTGACAGTGACTGAGGGGCGAATGGTTTAGCTAGACTATTTCGTGTTTATATCTGGCTTACTCAAACCCTCCCTTATTTCCGTCTCTTTCATCTTTCTTCTAGCATCATACATATCAAATCCCATAACATATTATATTGCAAACTGTGTGTGTGTGTGTACGGCGCGTGGTGTGTGTGTGTGTGTGTGTGTGTGTGTGTGTGTATGGCGCGCGCTGTGTAGTGCGTCACGCGCTGCTCATCCAGCTTCCTTGGAACACCTGGTGATGAGTTATTTACTTTACTCTTTAATGATGGGTATTAACACAATTTCATTACTTTTTAAAAGAAAGGGTACAACTATCATGGACACTGTAACACTGATGGTCATTCGCATTATTTCTCCTGCAGGAACTAACTGCATATCGAGATCTCTTCATGACAACTTAAAATTACCTCAAGACATTATTTTTTTTTGACTACTCCAATAGTCCTTGTCTGTCATTTAAAATTTGTCCAAATAGACCTTGCTGTGTGGAATTATTTCATACACACCGCATGTAGCTAAAACCTCCATTTGAAAGCTATTTTCTGAGCTCCAAGTGTTGACGAGCTGACAGATAGCTAGCCCTGATATGGCCTCTGTGGTTGGCAAGATGGGTTAGAGGTATCTTTGCCAAAGCATAACTAACCCAGTGCGCTGGTCAAGGCTTGGGTGCACGATGGATACGCTCTTACAAAGGCTGACCTGAATAATTACATAAGACTTAATCTTGTATTTGATTTTCTGCATGCTTGCATCTCACGGGAATTAAAGTACTGGTTGGTCACCGTATGATATGACCAGGAAGATAAAAAAAACAAAACAAAAAGCGCATTTGAGTCCACATAGCTTCTGAAAACTCGAGCCTGTGACCTTAGGACTTTTAACATTATAATAGTCTAACGCACTACTGTTCTGTAGTTCACTTATGGTCGAAGAAACAGCCTGATAAATCCTGTTTTCCCTTAACTGCTTGCTGACAATATCACTCCGAAATAATCCAGCCAAGAAATATCAACAAATAACTTAATCAATATTATACGAACGTTGATTGGCTCGTTGCCTAAAATAATAATCTAGGCCTGGTTGGTCGGAAAATTGCTCGGAATAATAATGGTCTGACAGGTCGGACATTCGTGTCAATA
>CM060320.1:46131699-46136699 GCA_030674155.1 Stramonita haemastoma | reverse complement strand
CAGGTATAGAAGTAAATGAATTAATGCATGAACAAATACACGAATATATAGGTAAACAAACAACAGCTACGAAAATATCCTTTGTACGTGAAAATGAGTAAACCTAGTTTTCTGCTTAACATGATCAGGCATACCTACAGTTTTGTAAAAAAATGTAAGCTCGGTGGTGGGGGGTGCTTTTTATTGCTATTTATGTTTGTTATGACTGTAGTTTCTTGGGTTTAACTTTCGTATGTTCCTGCCCTACATGCGTGACTGTTTTCTTGAGAAGAGTTCATGTAGACTCTAACCAAAGTGAAAAAAACAGTATTCAAATGCATAATGTTATGCACAAAGCAAATATCGAAAATCAAATTTGACTTGTTTACTTTCGAGGTAGATCTAGATAAAAACAATAATGTTATTATGACAATGAAGTGTTGACAGTTTTTGTTTTCATTCCTCTTCTGTCTCCTTCTCTGTCTATTCATTTAATGATAATAACAACAACAACAACAATACAATAATAATAATAATAATAATAATAATAATAATAATAATAATAATATATAATAATAATAAAAAATCGGATTTATATGCGCTGAATCTTGTAGAGTACACAACTCAAAGGCTTACAGAAGAGATGGGAGAATGTGTGTCCTCTCTCTATCTGTGTGTGTGTGTGTGTGATGTGTGTGTGTGTTGTGTGTGTGTGTGTGTGTGGTGTGTGTGTGTGTGGTGTGTGTGTGCGCGCGCGCGCGCGCGCGCGCGCCACCCTTTCCCCCTCTAAGTAGACAGGAATGTAAATGTGACCGTGGTGTATGGACAAACACTTTAAAGTTGATTTTTTTAAAAAGCTGAAATATTTGATAATGGACGAGGGAAATGTCAATGATGGAATAAGGCCGGGGTAAAGCGAGCGCGATCTGACCACTTAGCTATCCCGTCCCCTAAACAGAAGTATAAGGTGGGAAAAAATGCTTCATATAGAAATGATTAAAAACTAAATATCTAACATTCACTATAGCTACAATGAGTGCAACTGCGATTTCTTCATGTTTGATAGCTAAAGCTTTTGTCGAAGTATAAACTATGTGGACATTTTTAAAGTATTTTTGTTGTTTTGTTTTGTGAATATTGGATTTATTTTTGTCCTTACATAAAGTTTCTACTTTTGTATTGAAAGTTAGGAAACAGATTATGCAAATGGACGTCAATGAGTAACATCTGTATCCATCTTTTTTTTTTGCCTGCCCTTTGGGGTGGATAGCTAGACCGATAGATGGATGGATGATGATGGATACATGCCTATGATAATCATGCATGTCTGCTTATCTTTTTGTCTGTTCATCTGTCAGTTTCTATCAGCCGTTCTATGTCTTTGAATGATTGCGTTTTATATTGGCATGTGTGCAGATGGTCTGTTTCTGTTGTTGTTTTTTTAACCGAAAAGAAGTAAAGTTGTGTCTTTTTTCTAATTGATTATAAGAATGTAAATAATTCTTTTGAAAATGATAATTGTGGTAATGAAGTTTATATGTTTGTTTCCAGAATGTATCCCGGCATGGCACCAACAAGCCCAGCTGCTTCGGACAAAGCATTGCAGCCATGGTCAAGATTCCGAAATCATACTTGAAAAGAAATTCGTGGAAAGCAGCTGTGTCTTCAGCTGTCTCATCTAATCTCTCTCCACGTAGACAGTGCATACCTTCGTTTATGGTGGGATCCATTAAATAAACAGGAAAACAATGATAAAATGCAAAAAACCTATCCCCAAGATTAGGTAAGAAGGATTGTGATTAATTCTTATATTTAGAACAGGGATTGACATACTGTGTACACGGAAGAAATGAAAAAAAGCGAACTGATCTTTCATTATGTATCATTATATTGTAAGCTACTGTCATGATGATTGAATCTTTTACAAACAAATTGACATTTGCAACGGTTCCTGTTTGGTAATTTATCTTATAGAGATTAAGACAACCTAAGAGTCTGTCAGCTGTCGATTTTCTGCGCCAGAATGCACACTGTTGGTCATTGTTCATGTTATTTTTTCGTGCTGACAGTAACGAATTGTATGACTGGAAAAAGTAGCGAAAACACCATCCATCTATAAATGTGTGATGCGATATGCAAATTGTTCGCAGTGTCGCTTTTTCAGACGTTTTTGATGGAACATAATTTCAATAACTTTTGAGCTAAGCAGCTGACCTACATGACAGGTGTGATGGGTTTTTTTTCACAGCATTCGTCATAAATAGACTATAATCTTTGCAACCGAACATTTCAAAATCAAAATCCATCCTGTTATACCGCTACTTCGTACCAGGGTGCTGTTTGAAATACTTTTCATAGATAAAACATTATTAAAATAGTGGACAAACAACCCAAATTTTGCCATAATTTCTCATTATTATAGATTAGCATATTATTTTGTTTTCATGACCAATCTTTGCTATCAAAAAGTGAAAATTCTGACAAAACTCCAAATATATTACTTTTCTTGGGAAAAAATTACCTACAACCAAACTTTTAAAAATATTATTTTTAAAACTTGTTCTAAAGATGAAAAATTTCCACAGCATCATACAGCACAATACAGATCTTTGTTAAAAACGAAAAAAAAAAACGAAAAAAAAACACCACATCTTTGTTCTCTCACACAAACACTCGAATACTTCCGATGGGAAAAAAAATCCTTTTTTCAACGAAAATAATTATATTATATAGATCTCAATTTTCTTCACAACATTCTTCTGAGAGAAAAGAGCACTTAAAAGCCTATGGATGGGGTGGAGGGCTTAAGAAAAGAAAGACTAGATAGAGAGATAAAGACAGTGGAGTACAGGAATGCTAGAAGGCGGCAGCGGTTGGCGGGGTTCTAGGGATGTCAGAGAGAGACAAGATAATGAGTGAGTGCACAGGTAGAATCACTGCTGCATGTCTTCGCCTGTTGACAGAAAACGAGGAGAAGGGCAAGACAAGCGACCTGAAACACCAAAATCAATGTGTAAGGGAACTGCCAAGTGCTCTCTCTCTCTCTTCTCTCTCTCTCTCTCTCTCTCTCTCTCTCTCTCTCTCTCTCTCTCTCTCTCTCTCTCTCTCTCTCTCTCTCTCGCTCTCTCTCTCTCTCTCTTTCTCTCCACACACACACAACCTATCGCTGTCCCCAAAACCTCAGCCTAAGATGTAACCAGAGGGAAGAGAGCACCTGTCAATGTATTAGAGCCCTAGTCGAAAAAGAAACATCCCCCATGAACTTTAAGGTCCTCCATGTTGTTGCTCCTAGTTCTTCTCCATGCTCTTTCTTTTCTTTTTCTCACGTTCTCTGTTCATCTCATCGTCTTTCCTGGGCTTTTCTCTTCCCCTTGTCAGTCAGTATCTTCCTTTTCTGTATTTTGGTATTTTGTTTCTGTCCTTGCACTTAGAGGTTGTCATTTGGCCGAGGTTGCGTTTGAATGGAGTAGTCTCTCTTCATTTACATCCTGTTTGTGCGTATGTGAGCGCGTTCACGCTTGTTAGTATGTGTCACAGTGATGAGCTGGAAGGAGGGAAGAAACGGGACCAGGTGTGTATTGGGAAGGAGTATAACTATGAAAGAAAGTTTACTGCTTGAAAGTTTTTAATCTATACCGGAATGCGATGCCCTGCGCCACGATTTCTTTGACATGGAAACCATAGCAATATTCTTTTTTTTTAAACCCGCATAGGCGATTTCTATAACTGCTCATATTTTGTCATCTGCACCGCCACTGACTTGTGTGGGGTCTGTAACACCGCACCATTATCACAAGTAAAACTGCAGTAGGGCATAAAGAACTTGCAAACCTCGAGAAAGAGATAGACAGAGAAACAGAGAATGATATATAAAGACAATAGAACCAACAGAGTCTAAGAGAACTAAAGACTCATGAAAAATGTAAGCGAAAAAGCGAAGATACAGAGACAGAAAAAACTGTGAGAGGCAAAAGTCTGCAAGCTTATGTATGTTGTGTTCATGTCTGTTCAACCAAACTGAGGCTTCATTTGACAAACCCCCGCATCATACACCTGCAAATGCACGCACATGCAACAACAACCACCACACACAGCTCACACACACAGAGACACACACACACATACAAACACACAATCACATACATGTGCGCACAAGCTACGCTGACAAGCATAATTTGTGCCTTTTCCTCAATCTCCCTCTCATTGAAACCTCATTACTATATCAAGTTGTCATCAGGAGGAAACGAATAATATAATGAAAGAGACAATGTGATGTGGTTGCACGTCAGGTTAACAGGAAAGCTGTCGAAAGAGAGGAGAGAGGAGAGAGAGAGAGAGAGAGAGAGAGAGAGAGAGAGAGAAGAGAGAGAGAGAGAGAGAGAGAGAGAGAGAGAGAGAGAAGAGAGAGAGATCAGAGAACAAATAGAGAGGGGAATTGCAGAGCAGGTGGACTAGCTTTTAGAGATAAATGACAAAAGAGAAGGGGACGAGTATGCAAGAGGGAGAGAGAGATGAGAAGAGAGAGAGAGAGAGAGAGAGAGAGAAGAGAGAGGAGAGAGAGAGAGAGAGAGAGAGAGAGAGAGAGAGAGAGAGAGAGAGAAAGAAGAGAAGAGAGAGAAGAGAGAGAGAGAAGAGAGAGAGAAGAGAAGAGAGAGAAGAGAGAAGAAGAAGACAGAAGACAGACACAAAAAAAGAAAAAAGAACAGAAAAGACAAGAACAGCAGACACAACCAGAGAGAGAAGAAAGAAGAGACAGACAGAGAGGACGAGAGAGACAGAAGACGAGACAGACAGACGACAACAGACACACACAAAGCAACACACAACAACACAAACACACGACACACACACAACACACAGAGAGAGACAGACAGAGAGGCAAAACAGATAGAGAGAGACATGGACAGAGAGAAAGAAAGATAAAATTATATATAAAAAACAGAGATCGAAACAGAATCAGGTAAAACGTGTCCAGCGGATATGACAAAAATGTAACACGAAATAAACGAATAATTACATTG
>CM060320.1:46116699-46126699 GCA_030674155.1 Stramonita haemastoma | reverse complement strand
TATGTGCCACTCCTCTCATCCACCCACTGCGCTTCGAGCCTGGTTCAGGCTTTGAGTTGTTGTTATGGACGATGATGATGATGATGATGGTGGTGATGGTGGTGGTGGTGGTGTTGGTGGTGGAGGTGGTGGTGGTAGTAGTTGTACATTGCTAGTCTTGGTATGGTTGCTGCTGTCGTTGCTACCAGTGGGATTATTGAATTTTTTGTCTTCTTTTCCTTCTTTCTTCCGTTCTTGTCCTTTCATACATTCCTTCACGCCTTTTTCTCTTTCTTTTTACTACCTGCATCTCTGTGTTCTTCCATTTCTTCCTTTTCCTTTTTTTGTGTTTTGCTTTTGCCTTGTTTTGTTTTGCTCTGCTGTTAATGTAGTTGGTTTCACTGTTTCTGTTTGTTGCTACGTGTTCAAAGGTGACGGTGCCAAGCCCTCGACTGGGCTATAGCTCCATAAGCATCATAAATGAAATCATCTCTCCTATCTGCTCAATTTCTTCCTTTTTTCATCGTTTCTTGTTGATGTAGGAACGTTCTTGTTATCGCTGGTATTGCCACTGTTTGTGCTGCTGTGGTTGTGTTTATTATTGTTTTCTTTCTCCATTCCTTATCTTGCTATTTCTAGCTGTTCCTCAGTTTCCACGTTGTAGTTTTCCGTCTTTTTCTTGCTACGAACTATTTTCCCACGTCTTGTGGCCTTTTTATATACCCTTTCCTACCTTCTGCTCTCACCCAAAATCAAAGTCTAGCTCCAGGATGACCATAATTGCCCTTGTAGTCACTGCCGAGGTCAGATTCCCCTTTATCAGTAAATCGTCTACAGTGGGGCTGGCATAAATCACTCAGAAACTACCTTTGATGTTGATAACACACTCCTTTTACAGCTAGCCCGCTGCGTCCCGTAAGCACTCGGTAAATTCCGGACTACTTACGATCGATTGTGCCCATTAGCAAGCACCAGGCAGGTACACTTGCCTGACTGTACCGAGTGCGCTGACCTAAAATGTCGCTGTTTTGGGCGGGATAAGATATAATTTGAGTTTCTAAAAATTTCTTTAAGGCAGATCATGGCCAAAATATGGTGTTCAAAAGTTGGTTTTGGTCATCTTACCTGATCCCTAAGAGTAGGATAAGTTCCTTAGTTGGTGTAGACACTTATCTTGCGAATGAGGCGATAGAGACACAACATACTCATGGTCTGTCTGTTTCTCTGTCTGTCTCTCTCTGTCTCTATCTCTCTCTCACGCACATATCACACACTCACGCACACGTGCGCGCGTGCGATACCGACCTATATCTGATAGGGCATGTGGGTGTTGGTGTGGGTAAGGGTGCACGTGTGCGAGCATATATGAACAATATGACACCTATCCACAGGCTGTGGGATTAAAAAAAAAAGAGATGGCAAACACAATGATGAGAGAATGGGTTCAGGAAAATTCTCTGTCTCTTCCCTAAGCCAGCCAGACCAGTGGCCACTACTACTCCCTTGTTTGTCCCCCCTTACAACCGCTCTTCAGCTCCACCTGTCGCTCTGAACAAAGCAAGGTGCACAACTCTAATCGCCCCCCCTGATAGGAAAGAGAGAACGCCGCGTTTCTTCCCATTCTGCCCGCCGCTGTACTTCAAACAAGGTAGACCTGACATCTCCACATAATTTATTCATATTTCAATACGGTAACGAGCCCTAGCCGAGCAGGGCCCGCTTTGAAACTGGAGGGTCGTGAGGTCCTAATCGTGGCCAGCCTTTTTGCTTGATAAATCACGGCGGTACCTGGCTGGTTGTCAGTTTACCCTCCACTTCTACTCCATTGCCCTCCACTGATCGTTTATGGCGAAGAGACCATGGTGTGCACTGGACACAACACATGTTTGAAAACGGGCTTTATGTGAAGGATAACGTGCGCATCGATAGGTAGAGAGTGACTATTTAAGGTATAAAAGACAGTATAAGTGAGACTGGATGAGTGTGGCATATGTGCTATCACTTTCAACACAAAAAAACAAATCAGTAAAGATCTATGTATTTCTTATATCATCTGGTTATTTTCTTGACTGCAGTAGATATATACGATATATTCAGCGCATCGAAGAAAGGTTACCTCCCTTCTCTTGAACAAAGTAGCTGGAAACGTTTGCGCCTCTATGTTTGTTGAAGGAAATTAAAGACAAAGGTATATTTTTCATGCATAAAATAAATATGGCTGGTAAATGATGATTTGGAGTATAGTCTAGTTCAGCTCCAACTATGTTTAAATCATGGCGTAATGCTGAAGCACTGTCAGGTAATTCAGCCACAGTTATATATATCTACATCATGCTGATTTGGACATAACTACAATTAATACAGATAGCCATACTCGATGATAAACGCACAAAAACACAAAATCCCCTGTGGGGATGTCGGGGGCCTGTCAGTATAAATAGCATCCCCACCTGGAAATTCTATGCTAGGAATTTCCTCTTTTCTATCCCTCTCTGCATCTGCTTTGTTCATTTTCTTCCTGTCATTTCCTTGTCTATTTTCTGCCTTCTTGGTCCAATCTGTCGCCTTTTTCCCCCAGAAAGACTAGAATATAACAATTGTGTCCCACACCAAAGTTGGATACTCTGGGGGTTGACTTGTCAGACGCTTAATTAATTAATGCAGCACAACGAATATTTGCTCACATCTGTTTTCTTTAAAAAAAAATTAAAAAAATTAAGCGAAGTAGACACTTGAATTTATTCATTATTTTCTTTGGATGTCTCGAAACTGCTTTTTGTCAAACATTCATCTGAGCATCATATGGTATACAGGCTGATATATATTATTGTCTCTATACAGGCTGATTTGTATCAAATGAATCAATTGTGTGCAGTTTCTCATCTTAATCTTATAGAAAAAGAGTATATAAAGAGTCAATGACTTTTTTGTTTTCACTATTTTGATATTGCTTTCCCCTCTACTCGACATTCATCCTGATTCTATGTTGTTGTTTTTTCTGGCATCAGCGTCAATTGTGTGATTTTCGAAAGCTGCCTGTGCATACAATGTCGAAAAATTGTACGGTTAATGCAGCCAGGATGCAAAATCTGATCTGCCCACCCGATGCAAAACATAGCCTTTTCGCTGTGTGTATATGTATAATGTACATATTTGTTCCATCTTTCATGCTGAAAACAGACCGCATGTTCTTTTTGTTTTTGCTTCTCAATTTACTGGATTTTCTCTCGTAATATCAGGTTCCCTGTTTGCCTTGCAGTGTGTTCAATTGTGTTCATGATCAAGTTTATCATATGGTATGTGCACTCTTTTATCATATGGATTTTAAAGAATCCTTCTGTAAATTATTACCGAACAGAAACAACGTGCTTCCGATATCAATACGCATTTGCTGAATTTGTTTCTCACAATAATTATATGTTTATGCAATTTATGCAATATGATGAGTATGAAATAAAAATGATGTACTATAAGAATCAGTAGTCGCTTTTCCTTTTGTTTTCTTTCTCCACCTAGTTTATTTGATAAACAGAATTTCTCTCTTTGTCTCTTCTGATGCGAATAGTTTGTAAATCGAGGGAAAAACAACATTTGAAGTCTACATAGTCTTAAGAGCGCGTGTCCATTAAAACTTCACATTGTACAATGTGCATTCCAACCTCGTCCTGCTTGTCTCTTAAACCAGTATTGTTACATTTCCTTCTGCTTCCGTTGCTCCTGATCACAAGTGATAGTTAGCAATTATGAAGTATGGATGACTGTTTTCCTTTAGTGCGGGGTGCATTTCTACCCATCAGTCTCTTTCGAAAAGCAGCCTCGCTGAACGAGTTTGATTTTGATTGTTACTGAATGTGGAAATTGTCTGGGAAATTCTGGAGGATTTGAAACGCTGGTCTGGCAGGGCTTTTTCGGTGCTTGCTAGAAGTGGATCCTCTCGTGTCAGACTCTGCTCTGATGGGGTCGGACAGATTCGAGTAGATCCTTCCTGTTCGCCTCATCTCCTTTCACGATGCCTGCTGCTCTCTGTCTCTCTGTCTTCTGCGTCTGTCTTTGTCTGTCTGTCTGTCTTTCTACCTCACACATTCTTCTTCCTCTTTCTCCTCCTCTGTGTGTGTGTGTGTGTGTGTGTGTGTGTGTGTGTGTGTGTGTGTTGTGTGTGTGTGTGTGTGTGCGTGCGCGTGTGTGTGTGTGTGTGTGTGTGTGTGTGTGTGTGTTGTGTGTGTGTTTGTGTGTGTTTGCGCATTTGTGTGTCTGTCTGTCTGTCTGTATGTTTCTGTCTCTCTGTCTCTGTCTCTCTCTTAATGGGGACAAGATATAATTCATAACTCCACGGCCATCCTGCTTCTCTCTTTTTCTCTCTGGAAACATCTGCGATATATATGGAAAAGAATCACCCATCCTGCGATGGCATAAATACGCCAGCTAAATAGAAAGACTCTGAATGAATAAATGAAGCTTTCAAAAAATACATACAATCTGCCATTTTGATGGCCTCAGTTAAATATGCATCACACAATCACTGCACACAGGAATCCGTATTGCCTATTTGATTTTTGTTTTGTAATTGTCCTAGACGTTTGGAATGCTTTTTGGTAAGACATCTTGAAATCTGTTTTCTATTCTTCCTAACTGAAAACTTTCTTCCTCCTTTGCGTATCCTTTTTGTCTACATCATCTTATTTTGATGCTTCTTTTCATATCTGTCTTTCTTTTCCCCCCCCCCCCCCCCCCCCCCGCCCTTTCTTTTTTAAATTTTCAGCTGCGGTTTCAAAACAAAATATCCGAAAACGCCTGGGTTTACAGTTTTTATTGTTATGCATCTTTTGACTTATCCATTCTTTTGTTTTTGTTATTTTTACAACTAGATTTCAGAAACATTTTCATACAGCATACGCTGAAACTGCATGAGGATGAATGACTAGAAAACAGTAAAGATTTACTCATAGATATTAAATTTTGCAAATAAAGATCTGATCAAGAACGCACATGTTTTTACAACCATTCCTTTTTTCCAATAACCTCAAAATTAATAGAAGACAGATGACTGTTTCCACGCGAGTATTATACACAGTTTGATTATAATATGAACGTGTTATTGACCGAAAATCTCAGCAGAA
This sequence comes from Stramonita haemastoma, assembly GCA_030674155.1. Taxonomy (NCBI): domain Eukaryota; kingdom Metazoa; phylum Mollusca; class Gastropoda; order Neogastropoda; family Muricidae; genus Stramonita; species Stramonita haemastoma. Next base: position 46,121,603 of record CM060320.1, on the reverse strand, counting down.
TTATTCCCAGTCTTACAAGTTTTGGACTTGGCTAAAAGCTATCTTTGCTGAAATGTAAAAGGGAACAACAACTTGAAGCCTTGATTAATCAAAATGTATCCTTCAATGTCGGGTGGAAACTGTCTTACTTGATGGTTTACTCTCTACAAAATAAAAAAAACGACTGCCGTCCGTACATATAATTATATTGGAGAGCTGCTTTACATGCTACTTCTCACCAAATGTATTCATGTGATTTCGCACTGTTGATGAATTGAATGGGATGCATAATTGGGCTCCTTGTGTTATGCAGGAGAAACCAAACCACAACACACAAATTTTTACCCCCCAAAGTATGCACTAATCTTAATATGACAGAGCTGGAAGAAAAAGGTGTTAGAAATAAGGAGGGAACTTCGATCACACGCACAACATTTTCTCCGACAAAAATGTGCCAAGTTCGCAGACGCAGAAATAATCATCTTGATCATGCTTCCTATTTACCATGACACCAGTGATTTGCCTATTATGGCAACACATCCCAGAAAGAAGTTTTGCGATCGTGTTCGTGTTCAGCAATAGGATCCGAGCCCCATGAAAGGCGAAAAATTTGCAGTCGGTGTAACGTGAAGCTGTAACCTACTTTTGGGATGACCACATTGTCAAAACTTGAGAAGAATTTGGCCTGCTTTCGGGATGGAAATGGGGAAAGAATGCCACAGCAAAAGAGAAAATTGGAGGAAGGAAAGGTGGTGTGCTGGTAAGGGGGAAGTGGAAGAGTTTGGGAAGAAGTGGGAAGAGTTTGGGGAAGGAAGAAGGAACACGGAAAGAAAGAGGAGAGAGAGAAGCGAAATGGAGATTTATGAGAGAAATAATTAGTTCCGAGACTCCGCATGCAGACCGCCATGGCGAGAGAAGGGACTGATATTGCACTTAGCACGCTAGAGAGCGCCCGACTAGCGGGAGGTAATTACGCTGTGCAATCTTCTTTGGCCGACACCCTCCGCGAACATCGGGCGATTTTTCACTTCTGCCTGGCTCAAGATGTCGGCGGCTGCTGTGTAGTGAGGCCTCCATCAGACAGTTTTACTCGCTAGGTGGCAGGACAGGCGCCATGCTGGACAACTAGCGTCATTTCCGCTTGTGTGATTGAGCAATCGACGAGCGCATGCGCAACATACTGTGCAATAACCGTCGTGGGGAGGAAATAAATCTGCTAGACAACACTTTTTTTTCGCTCTCGTTGGGGAAGGAGAAAAACCAAAGTGTGAATTCCACTGAAAATTGTATGAGATAGTCTGGACACCGGAAATCAGACGTTTTTGCTGCGATCGATACCAAGCAGAAACAATATGGGAAAGGAAATTGCACGTTTGTATCGTGAAGGCCGAGTTGTTATATGATACTGTTGTTGGGGAGAAGGTACACTTCTTCCCTCTGCTTATTTTCTCGCTGTTTTCTCTGTTGTTTTTTTTCTTTTTCTCTTTTCCTTTCATACTTCCTCTTTCTTTTCTTTTCTATACTTTGTTCGCAAGTAACATAAATTAACCTCTCTCTTCTCCTCTCTCTCTCTCTCTCTCTCTCTCTCTCTCTCTCTCTCTCTCTCTCTCTCTTTTTTCCACCCCCCTCACATAAATTTTCAGAAATGTACCGGACCAGTCATAGATCAGTAAAATAAGTTTTAAAAAAAAGGTGGGGGGGGGGGGGGGGGGTTGGCATTCACAGCTTGGATTTTAGGTCACAAAATGCGATTTTCTACAGTTTACAAAATAAGATTTTAAAAAGTTTTTCTTGTACCTTCTCTATATTTACCATGCCCCCCCCCACCCTCCCCTTCCTCCCCAAGCACACTTCTCCGTGGTCAATATATACAAACACAACGTGAGCCTCCGAATGAATGCGCAGGAGCGCACCACACACCACACACACACACACACACACACACACACACACACACGCACGCGCGCACGCACGCACGCCACGCACAGCACATACACACCACACACACACACACACACACACACACACACACACACACACACACACACACACCACACACACACACGTGTGAATGTATTTCCAAAAGCAGCTACATTGTCCTAAAGTCACCAACAGATAGCGAGGAGACATGGAGACGTTTTGCTTATGTATCCATATGATTATTATTCGAACGTTGGTAATGTAGTAAAGTGGTTGTAATAATTTATAAAGCGGACAAACTCTACAAACATATGAACTCATCTCTAGGTCTGGAAACTTCCTGCAGAAAAAGAACTACTTCCTTTCCTTTACCAGGAGGGCTGCCAATCCACAGACTGCAATTCGCAAGACAAAACAATTCCAGATCTGACAATTCTTACTGCTTTTGTAAGCGTGAGAATTGGGTGAAACAAGAGATTTTCTCTGAAAATTTGAAAGTAGTAGTAAGACATACTTATACAGTCCCGACTGAGTTTTTATTTGTGCAATATCGTTTTATTACCATGATTTTTGGGTCGTGTTTTCATGTGTGATGATTAAAAAAAATGTGCTAAGCAGTTGAAAAATAAAATCCAGTTACGTTTAGATCAGGTTTACGCAGTTGAAGGCTTTAATCCAGTTATCGACAAGAAAACCGTTTAACGACAACACGCACGTTCTACCCATCCTCCATCCTTTTCTATCCATCCTTTCTCCATACCTTTTTTCTCCACCTCTTCATGCTTTCTAACGCAAGGTGTCAAGCTATCAGCATAATTATCACCACGATGATTTAGCCTACGTCTCTCAGCCCTTGGTGTCGTACAAGGAGCGCAGAAAATAGAACTGGCGTAATCAGAGCATTAGCGGAACATGATAAACCATGTCATCGCTTTTCTGGTCTGGTCTTTAATAGGCCATTTTTCTGTCCGTGAGATTATTATGTCAGTTTGATATATCTGAGAGGCCACCTGAAACTGTGGGTACATGTTGCATGATGTAAACACTATGACGGTAGTACGTGATATGAACTATGGAATCAAAGGCAAAATACTGAAACAAGGTGAATTTTACATTGCATATTAACTGGGATAAAGTGCGCTGTATTGAAATGAGAAACAATTTTTAAAAGATATACACCAAGGGGCAGGGAAAGGGAAGGGGGTTAGAGTGTATGTCAGAACATGGTTCAAGCTAGAAGTATTTTAACTGAAGAAACTGAAAGATATGATTATGGTGCTGCATAACTTGTCTATTTCTTATTAACCACCAATGTCAACAAACATTTCCAGTGAATTTGATTATCATTAACAGTTCCCTTTTCTTTGTCAGCCAGTTCAACAAAAGACATTAAGTAGTCTGCACGAAGGCCCCTACAGTGCTAAAAAGTATTCTGATACCAAGTGGTGTTCTTTACTGCATAAAATGTTCATATCTTTGTTTTTTCTCTGTAATTCTTGTCTTCTTTTCTCTTTGAGATTTCCTTGTCATTGTCCTATTTTTAAAGCTAACGGTGATTGTGTTTAAATCACTTAAAAGACTTCAACCTCACAAGAAAAATGTCACAAAATGCACACTCCATGTATTACCATTGTTTTTAAAGTGTGCATACACCCCATTTAAAGTAACTTTCCTAAATTTTTTATTTGGTCTTACTGGCAAGCTTTTGACACCATTTGGACCCCCCCAAACTAAATCCCATGATATATGCTGTCACAGTGAACATCTGCTTACTGGAAAAATAAAACTTTTGTAACAAAAGAAACGATGGTCTTGAAGAAGAAAAAGAAGCTTTGTCTTAAATAAACATATCTTTAAACCAAGAAGCGAGGGAGGAGGGGGAGGAATAACAGCAGCAAGAAGGAAAAATATGAGAACTGAAAAGTACAGCTAGGAAAAATGTGGATTCAGCACCCAATCCGCTTTACTACACCCTAGTTCAGAGATCCCTGTGCAGACTGACGAACAATGCTTCCTGAGTGATTGAAGTCTGACAGTCTGCAGATATCCCACCGCAGATGTGTTGGGTGATGGGGATTATCTACCTCCAACCACCGATGCCAGCATGTACATATATTTACGCTTATCGCTCGCCCCACCCCTCTACGAGCATCTACGCATATTTACGCTTATCGCCGCTCTACCCCTAGCCCTAACCCCACCCTTTCCCACTCATTTTTTGTATGTTATCAGTAGAGGGCCCAGAACTCTTGTCTTGCTCTAGTCTTGCTCTTGGCCCTTTTCTGCCTCTTGAGACTGAAGAGTTCTTATCCCTGCCTCTGACTGGATCCTACCAATTAAAACTTTTCCACTGTGAGTAGTTCCCTAAGGCTATACACCAGCTTTAGATTTTGCCGCTTTTTCTTTCTATTTCCCTATATCATTCTTACAGTCATACAGCACATACTAATGATTCCACACAAAAAAAACCTCCCTATGAAAGACAAGCCCCTGCGTCAAAATTGATGTGACTTTTCAAACTTTTGGTAGGTTTAAAATCAGAATTTTTCAGCAAACACTGTACCCCTCAGTCCTTTGGTCATCTGTTAGCTTCCTGACCACAATTAGCTTGTTAAGGGTCAGCACTATTGGAACACAAGAAATCCTCATTTGATGATCCTTTCCAACTTTCTCATGAATACCTGGTATTGCTTATGTCTTCAAGCCCCAAAATAAGCACACAGTGGGTTTTTTTCAAATCTTAAGAATTTGCAAAAAAAAGAGCAAATAATGTTTTGGCTAGCACTCTATAGAAGACACTGTTGACCCAGAAGCTAAAGCTGGGGTGTAGCCTAACAGTGGTTCACAACCCTATATCTCCCTCTGTATATCAGCTAGTTTGTCATTTTGTGTGTCTTAATTTTGTGCTTTGTTTTGTTTATTGGATACAGACAGAATGTTTCTAGAGCTTTTCTCAAGTTGTCTGCCATAGTATTTATAATCCTCACAATGCTTTTTCAATGAAA
>CM060320.1:46074199-46111699 GCA_030674155.1 Stramonita haemastoma | reverse complement strand
CAGCAACTGAAGAAATATGATGAGTACAACATGCATAAAGTTTATAGAGAGTACTTCGAAGCAAGAATACATAAAAAAAAACCACGCACAAAAAACAGGCTGCAACTTAACGACATATCATATCAAACATAAAATAAAGTACACAACGTGCTTATACTGTGAAAAAGCATGAAAAAGAAACAATAACAGACAGTAAGAATGTTTAGTGTGTCGGTCTATCTGTATGCCTGCCTGTCTGTCTGTCTGCTGCCTGCCCTGCAATGTCAGTGGGTTGTGAGTCATAGACCGTATGGGGTGGACAGCAACTGAAAAAGAGATGTTTGGGTGATGTTGTTGCTGTTTGTTTTCTTTTCTGTTCTTTCTTTCTTTCTTTCTTCCAGATCAGTGTGTGTGTGTGTGTGTGTGTGTGTGTGTGTGGTGGTGGTGTGTGTGTGTGTGTGTGTGTGTGTGTGTGTGTGTGTGTTCTTTAAAAGTGTACTTAAAAGTACTACTGTTCTTGTTGCTGTTGTGCCTAAGTGTACTCTGTTTTAACGATTATGAAATTGCGCGTCTGTTTTCTTGTATTTACAAAGACATTTCTTTCAAGATTATGCATGTTCATAACTACTGGTTGTTTGTTGATTTTCATAGACTCTTTTGCTACAGTAATTTAAAAACAGTTCTAGAAAATACTGATGGTGGTGACGGTGACCAAGATGATGACACAATTATCATACATAATAATGATAATGGTGTCCCTTTAATTGAATAAGAAGAATGAGCCCTGAACGATTCGTGTTTTATGTCCACTGCTGTTTTCAAGAAAGACAAAAAAATCAGTAAAACGACGAAGACTGTAATATATGTCTATTAAAATAAGGACTACTATACGACAAAGAAGATGACGATAGACTGCAAACATTTTATAATGACATTTTCTTCTGTATTTCTGTTTTTACTTCCGCAGATGGCCTGGGCATTCAAAGAAAAGAGACTCCTCACGTGTGCTTCAGCAAGATACCATGTTTTACTCTGTTGGACTTCATAATACCACACTGACTACACATATTACACTGTTTACAAAGACTGTTTTCTCAAGGAACAGCATTAATTCTCCCCTGTTCTGCCAGATGTTCTGCCTCCTGGTACCATGGCCTTAAATTTTATTTTCACTCGACATAGCCTAGAATTCTGACTAACGCAATGCAATGCTAATGCAATGCCCAAGAAAAATCTACAAAAACCAGGATATTTTCTCTCCAAGTCTGTAACATCCTCCCCCAAGAATGTATCCTCTGAACGTAGTTTCACTGATTTGAAGGACCTGATCACCGTCTGACAAGGTGTAAGTAATCTGCCTCCTTCCTGACATGACCTCCCGAGTTCACGTGCCAGCGCGGATCCTCCTCCGTTCCATTTCCTGCAGATGGGTATTTGTGATGAGAACCCGGTCGAGTGGCTGCCGTGAAAAGCTCATTTTCTTATCTCCACTCTCCGTCAGCAACGCTTTGCGACACGTAGCGGACTCGCTACCCTGGGTGTTATCAGGGGATCAGGGTACCGTGGACAGCCCAGGAAACCTAGACCATCTGACCCTTACTTCTTCAACTGGGTTTTTTCAATTGCTTCTTTGGTTGGTATTTTTTTTCGTGTTTTTTTTCCTCCCTATTTCTTCTTCTTGCCATTTTAGGGGGTGGGTGTGGGTGGGGATGAAGTAGGGAGAGATTGTTTTGGGGTTTTTATTTCCTTCTGAGATTTTTTGTTTGCCTTTTTGTTCTCTTAAAGTTAGAATGGTTTGCACAGTAGGAAAAAAAACCGTCTTCCAACGTGACAGTAGAACAAACTTAACAACAATAACAACAAAACCAAAAGAAAGCAATCATAAACAAACAAACTCATAAATGTAGGTGCGCTCACAGGCGGGCACGCAAGCGCGTGTACACACACAGACACAGACACAGACACACTACACACACACACACACACACGCACGCACGCACGCACGCACGCACGCACACACACACACACCACACACACATTCACTCACTCATTCACCCAGAGAGACAGACAGACAGACAGACAGACAAGAGGGAGGGATGGAAGGGGAGGAGGGCAGCTGGTTAACTAGCCAAGCCAACTTGACTCTTATAAAGCTTCAGGTGCTTTTCATTCACGTCTGAAAAGTCAGAGAAAATAAAACAGCCCTTCTCCTCTTCTCAGCACGGCCCCCTTAACGAGAAAACAGCTCTCGTTAAACCTCGCCGCTCATTTAGTCAAGAGAAACCTATCTTGAAAGCTTGTTTTTTTTCCCCCTTCCTTTCCTTCTTTCTTTCTTTTCTCTTATAGCTTGTTTGCCTTTTTTCCCCCCTTCCTCGACAGCGTCGGAGATGAGACGAGGAGGAGAAGCGTGTATCAATGAACTTCGGGGGTTTCTTCTCCCCTCCCCATCCGACTCGAGTTTCAGGCTGTGGCATTTATGACACGGGGGAGGCCGGGGCTGATACTAGCGGACTTTTAGGTGCTAGACCCTTCTCCACGCAGGGGGCTTCCCTGGTAGGCAGACACCCCTTTGGCCCCAGATTTGTGTCTGCAGTCCTCCAGGACTGCCGGAGGATTTACTAACGGGATGGGAGAACTGTAGGTAGGCCTGTAGGCTATATAGGCCCTGTACATATAGCTGCAGAGTTATAGAATAGCAGCGCGTTTTCGTTCGTATGTTGTCTGACAATAGTTGCTGTTTGAGCATTCGAAGAAAAAGAAAAGTTTTTTCTGGGGTTAATGTAACGCTAGGTGAATAAATTCTTTTTGAGAAGTGATGAAGCTAGGAAATAGCCTGTGTTCAGAATTTAAGTTTGTAAGACAGTATATACTTTTTTTTCCTGAGAAGAGCAGTGCCTGCGACGAGTGAACTGAGAAATCATCCAACTGTTTTCAGAAGAAGAAATGTTGATAACATCAACAAAACTGTAACATAAGAGACCTCATAATCAGAAGAAGAAGAACAACAACAACAACGTCAACAACAGCAAGAAAATGAAGAAGAAGAGGAGGCAGAGGGAGAACCAGACTGTAGATCCCATCGTAGTACGAGGTATTACTGTTTTAACTGAACACCAAGCAGATATATTTTTACCAACAATCTACCATGGACTAAATTCTAACCTCAGTCTACCCTCCTCAGCCCTCCCCCTCCACCTCTCCAACTTCCTCCCCCCCCCTGTAATTCCACCTCCACCCTCCAACAACCTCCCACACATTACCCACTCATACCCTCCCATCCTCCCCTCCTCCTACCCCCATCCTCGTCACTGTCGTTCCAGCGAAGCTCCGTTTCACACCTTTTGGCGCCCGCTCAGCGAAACGCAAGCCATCTTGACGAAAGAGCTCATTACAAATTCTATTAGTAGGGATATGTTCAGCCTCGTCTTTTGTTTGACCCTGCTACCCCTTACCCCCTTCCCCTCCCAGATCCCCTATTCCTCCCCCCCCCCCTTCCCCCCAGGTTCCTGAATTTGGGGATTCATTCCCGGCCCAAAAACCCTATCCTACCATTGGATCCCACTTCAGTATCTGTCTGTCTGTCATGATTCTGTGTGTGTACTTCTGTGTAACTGTTTCTGTTTGTGGATGTCTCTGTCTGTTTGTTTGTCTCCCTTTCTTCTTCTTCTTCTTCTTCTTCTTCTTCTTCTTCTTCTTCTTCTCTTCTTTCTTTCTTTCTTTCTTTCTTTCTTTCTTCTTTCTTTCTTTCTTCCTTCCTTCCTTCCTTCCTTCCTTTCTTCCTCCTTCCTTCCTTCCTTCCCCCCCTCTCTCTCTAAAAGGGTCACAAGAAATCAGTCAGCTCACAGCTATGATATAATATAGTCTGCATTCATAAAATATTACTGACTGGCATATACTTCACATTTTCTGTGTCAAAGATGACGCTTTTATCTGCTTTAGGATGTATATCCTCAAAAAGAACTCAGGATTAAAAAGACCGAAATATGTATGCCGTGTGTGTGTGTGTGTGTGTGTGTGGTGTGTGTGTGTGTGTGTGTGTGTGTGTGTGTGGTGTGTGTGTGTGGTGCGTGTGTGTATGTGCGTGCGTGCGTGCGTGTGTGCGTGCGCGTGCGTGTGTGTATGTGTGTGCGTGGGGGGCGTGTGGTGTGTGTGTGTGTGTGTGTGTGTGTGTGTGTGTGTGTGTGTGTGTGTGTGTGTGTGTGTTTGACAAGAGCAAGAGCTGGTCAGCTTGGTAAATCAACCTGATGAGGCCTCTACAGAATGACCCAGTTGATGACAAATAACACCAATGGCACTAGCACTGACATTACCATAGACAACAAGAAATTCTAGATCACCCATAGTTTTAAACATCTTGGATCTCTAAAGTCAGATGATACACCAAACCCCGAAGTATAGCCCAGGATAGCTCAGACCACAGCTGCAATGACCTAACTAAGTCATCTGGAACGACAAGCTCATCGCCATTGGCTCCATGATCAGACTGATGCGTTCCCTGGTCATATCCGTATTAAATGGAAATACAGAAATTTTCTACATGCATGTGAAATATGGACCGTTACAGCAGACGTTAAAAGAAGGATTCAGGCAAGGAAATGAGATGCTTCCGCAAACCTCTCGGCTTCTCGTACACAGATCTTCAAACCAACAAGGAAGTAAACCCAGAATTTAAAATACCATAAGGTCGTATAGAGGCCTGCTGAATTGAGTGAAAAGGCGCAAGCTGAAGTTGTACACACGGTGGAAAAGCTAAGAACTGCGAGGAGGAAAGGAAGCTGGTTGCAAAATCTTCAGCGGTGCCCCAACGGCCAGCCTGACTACGGGATAGGTAAGAGGAAACAGTCAACAACTCCCTGAAACAATCTCACGTGATTTACTTGACTGACTGACTTCTCCCTCAACTCCTGGAGCAGTCAGTGAGGCATCACACTAAAACGCCTAGGCAGTGTGTCTTGGGCAAGTTGAACCTGGCTGGGCTCATCCCTTTCCAGAAGACGTTACTACATAGTGGGTATGTACGCACCCTCCACACTACCAGCCATCACTGGCCTACTCTCTCACAAAAGACAGGCTTTTTTTCTACGTGTGTGCAATACATTTTCTGTACGTTGGCAAAAGTAGCCTCAGATTATCATCTCCTGCAATCTAAACTCATTCTAGTGGGACACTCTAAACTCCTGGTGATTCTAGTGGGACACTCTAAACTCCTGGTGATTCTAGTGGGACACTCTAAACTTCTGGTTGTCTCTAGTGGGACACTCTAAACTCCCAATGATTCTAGTGGGACAGTCTCCCCAAATGGACATTTCAATGGTGACCTGAACTTACACCCTCAGATTACCGTCAGACCAGGAGTGTGAAGCTTTAACCACTAGGCCTTTCTGCCGCCAGTCTCATACACTAAACAATCTCTGAGTCAGATAAGGCTGATCCACGGCTGCCTCATTCCCATAAACAGCTAGTTGGTGTAAGCCGCTGGTCGTTTCTGCTGCAATATATCAGGAAAAATGACCGTTCAAATTGTGAGAAGGAGTCTAAACGACTGGCAGGAAATCGTAAGTTTCAACTTTGATGTTGACAAGATTGTGGAGAAAAGGATGACGAACACCAAACTATCCATGTTTTAGGACTGTTGAAGAAATAAAAACGATGTGAATGATCGGTAGATCACGTAAGTAACTTGGGGCATTTAGTTTACGGATCTTCCTCGTGGGGATACCGGGGGCCTGTCAGTATAAAATAGCATCCCCACATTCTGGAAATTCTGTGCTAAGAATTTCCTCTTTTCTATCCCTCTCTTTGTTTCTGCCTTGTTTCTTTTCTTCTTGTCACTTCCTTCTCGTCTATTTTCTGCCTTCTTGATCAAATTCTCTTGCTTTTTCCCAGAAAGACTTAAAAAGATAACAATTCTCTCCTATGCCGAAATCGGATGTGCTGGGCCTGACTTGTCAGGCGCTTAACGCCAGCGCAAAGCATTTTTGCTCAATGACAGACAACAAATAGTTACTGTCTGAGCGTTCGACGAAGAAGCAGTTTACTGATCGTCAGCTGTAGCTTTAGTTTTGGCAATCCAGTTAAATAGATTTGAAACCACCAGATTCTAGAACCTGACAAAACAACATGTGCCAGTATGGTCGAGAAATTCCAATTTTTTTTGTCACTATGGAACATGTAAAAACAGCTAGAAATAAACAGAAAATAAACATTCGACACGGACTGTACTTGCATGACATTCAGAGTCAGTTTATCCCTCTGTCATTATGGTATGCATTGGGAGGGAAAACCTACCGAAGAATATCCAAAGAGTAGATTATAAACGTCCGCAAAGCCTACCCACAGCTCTACACTACGGATACAAAAAAGACCTATGCCAGTATTTTTTTTTGCCCCAACCACCACCAGCACTCAAACCACAGAACGACTGAAACACAGACTCGGAAGCTGGCAAAGCAAAAGGTCCATAAAACCCAAGCTTCTTGTCCCCGCACATCTCAACGTAGAATAAACAATTCTGGGGAAAAATGTCACATAAATGCCACAGAAGAAACAGCTTCCGTCAGTGTAGCCCAGACAGACCCTAAAGTACACTGAGGGGTTGGCTGCTCCTTCGGTAAATCTGGCTTTAGAAGCTACCAGAGTACTGGCATGAGATTAAGACTTGGTGACTAACAGCAAAAAAAATAAAATAAAATAAAAACCAAAACAATACAAAACAAAACAAAAATCACTAACAGCAAGTATCGACGTATAGGATAAACCTTATCAAACTTACTCATTTTCAAGTAACTCATAAGGGCATCACTTTCTGTATAATACAGAGAAAATTAACAAGTATGATTCGACATTTTCCGTTTGTTTAAAGTTTAAGTGGCTTTTTACATTTAATTCATCTGCATCGCAGCATTCCATGTTTAAGCAGTTCCCCGGACGTCGAGTTATACCTCAGAATGCTGAGAGACATTCTTTGAAACGCAGGTTCACATGTCTTGATCATTATACTTGTCATGTGTCTGAACGTATTTGTTTTACATTGTACTGAAAAGACACCACATCAATCCTTGGATGCAACTATTCGAAAAACAGGTTGCGCGTGTGTTTTTGTAAATTATTATCTATATTATATATATACACAGATGCCTAGAGTAGACAGACAGACAAGCAGATGGACAGGTACGTAAGAGTAGGTAGGTAGGGAAGTACGTACGTTGGTAGATGGATAGCAAGACAGACGGACGGACAGACGGACGGATGGATGGACAGACAGACAGACAGACAGACAGACAGACAGACAGACAGACAGACAGACAGATAGATAGATAGATAGATAGATAGATAGATAGATAGATAGATAGATAGATAGATAGATAGATAGATAGATAGATAGATAGATAGATAGATAGTGTGGGTATGTGTCCACACACGTAAGAGCGCGTGTATGCATGAGTGCGGGTGCAGATGCACGCACTACCCTCCTAATATTAGCACTGCGTGAAGCAGAAAACCAAGTGTAAATATTAGTAAAGACGCCACTCCCAGAAGGCCATTTCGAATAGCGGTAAAGCATCTCTCAGACTGATTTATTGTTCATCAGCTTCTGCTTTTGTCTCCGGAATATCAGTTTCATCAGTACGTGGTCGACCGGCCATAAGCAAAATTAAAATAAATCACTCGGCCTGAGCTGGAGACACAATATCCAGGTGTAACAGAGCGATATTTATCATTACGGATCCATAAAATAACAAATTATTGTCACTGTGTGTCTCAACAGAGCCACATGATTCTGAAGATACGTCACGTAAACGCCTGGGATGAAACTGCTTCCGTCAGATGAGACTGCCCTGCAAGTCATAAACTGCCGGTCGGCGTTAGCGACTGCCCGTTTCTTCTGCAATTTGTCATGAAGCGGTCGTTTAACCGTCTTAGCCCCGTTGCGGCCGCAGCCGCCCGTAACAGCACCTGCTGCTAGATTCCGTTGCGACCGTAGCCGCCCGTTGGTCCTGACCACGTGGGCAGTACTTTTCCATCACACACATACCTCGTGGTTCTCACACAATGTGTCTGAAATTTGGTGGGGCCATGCAGGGAAGGTTTCAGATGGTGCCAGTGATAAATTTAGACCACTAACAGTGTGTACTTGGGAGGGAAGGAAGAAAGCAAGGCTGGCGATAGAAACGCCTTTCACTCATAACGCGTGGCGAAAAAAAATGGCGTCTTCGTTGGTAGCAGACGATTCATCTAACTAACTAGACAATAAAATGAACGTGTTTGCATTGGAAGTAGAAAAAATTCAATGATAAATATTAAGTGAGTCAGAAATAAAAAGCTGACGGGGGAGAAGAGAAAGGAAATAACGCAGTTAGAGAGAAGAATGAACCCGACTACACGGCACATTCCTGCAAGCGTGGCGACCTGTGCTACCCACACGCTGTGGAGAAATTTGACGGGGGGGAGGGGGGAGGTCCGCAGTATAAACGCCAGAAAATGTGACGCCTTTTGTCTATTTTCTAGTTAATACCACACTTTTTATTTGAAACTCAACGGACAGATTTGCTGATGACGAAAATACCGAGAAGGAAAAGAAAATAGACCTCAAGTCTGCCAAGATGCCACAGGTGACAGCGATAGGTACACCCCCGACACATCCACATTTTGTGCTTTCTGTGATGTGATGTGTCCCTGTGCCATCACTATGACTACTTTAAAGGCTATCACGATTAAAATTTTGTAGAATTACAGAAGTTCTGTGTTGTTTCATGTTTGTCACACCTGTGTGGTGACACTGGTGACAATGTGACACTTATGTACAATATTACACTTCTGTGCACTTAACAAACATGTGGTAAGACATAGACATCTGAAATGCAGTATATAGGTAAGATATTGATTGAATATTCCTTGTTTTCAAAAGACAAAAAACCAGTTAAACAAAAAGTATGCCTCATCAAGACATATAAAACAATAGGTGTTATGAGGACATTGTGTGACACATCCTTGAAGTACAATTGCACACAAACATTAATAAACACGTTAGCTAGGCATCAGTTCTTTATTCAACACTTACATGTATGAATTTGTGTCTATTCCATATATATTTTGCTGGTTTATTGTATACAACATACTTTTACCTGTGATTGGTGACAAATAAGGTGACAACGACACGACATTTTGTGACCAGACATGTAAACTTGTCTTAAAATGCAAGTACAAAGATATATCTAGCTTGTGACAAAATTTCAGCTTGATAGCTTGTCATGCACACAGACAATTGTCTCAGGAGTAGACTATGTCAGTTTGGGGTAGAAAACTTTAAAAGAATTCAAAATCTACAGGCAGTTTAGCTCTGTAGAATTCAACAACAAGAGGGTTAAACGGTTGGCAGGAAGTCGTAAGTTGAAGTCTTGTTGACAGTGATTACAGTGTAGATGGTGGGGAACATCGCACCTATACATATAGCGATGAATAACGGCAGAAGACTCGCGAATTTTCCATCGCTTTAGATGTTGGGAGGTGATAAATCTGTATTGTTTTGACTGCATCAGGTTGTGTTTTGAGGAGTGGTAATTTTCTTTTAAACTTTGTTTTTAAGTTTGTTTTTAACCACCATGACGCAGCGAGTGGCGTCAAAGAAAAAAAGATCTATGGTTTGGTTCCATAAAAATAAAAGACAGTTCACTGTTGTGTGGGAATTTTTTCTCGTCTTGGCCACATTCTGTGTTGCACTAAATAAACTTTGGTATCACCGAGAATACTGGAAGTACATTTTAGGTTAGTTTCACCCAGTTTTTCTGGGATGATTTGAGAACATTATTTACATTATCGTTACTGACTGTAGTAGCTTTCAACTTTCTCTTTGCCTGGTGCTGGAATGTGTAAAGAAATGTAGGGTGTCAGATTACATAAATGGTAAAGCCAGGACCAAACTGGGTATGCGAATAATCATCTTTATTTTTGCTACGTCAATAGTCATGATTTCACTTAGATAGCATGCACAATTATATTCTCTTTCACCACTCCTAGTTTTATCATCTTCCTGCCAATTCCATCTACTCACCCCCCCCCCCCCCCCTATCTTTTAATTTTAGAAAAGGCTAGTATCACTTTAAGATGAAAGACATAAAACTGAAGATTTGCTCTTTTTCTCAACATATGCTATATTCAAAATGACCTTAAGCTTAATTTCTCAATTTTTTTTAAGAAAACAAACTAAAGAATCCAAATCTGGGTCACAGAAACCTCTTCTGACTGTTCTAAAGAAGCGGACGCTGGCGTGGTTTGGCCAAGTCACGCATCATAACTCTCTTGCCAAAACTATCCTTCCTACAGGGGACACTTGAAGGAGGAAGCAGGGGCAAACACAATGAACTGGATGAAGCAAACATCAAAGAGTAGACAGGACCTGACATGATGCTGTTGCTGCAAAAGGCTGAAGACAGACCAGTCTGGAGAAAAACGTCGTTCATCGTGTCCCCGTGACGACCATTCTGGTCAAGGGACTGACTGACTGAATTCACGCTGAAATCCCCAAGCCTGTTCTTGAAAGAACATAGTAACAATAATTATTTTCTCCATACGCCATCAATTATTTCACACTTGTTCCAAGATGCCAAATCCCATAAAAATGACCCAAAAGCGACTGAGTTTCTTCTCTTTTTAACCCAGTGTTCTCAAAATATAATGAATGTGCTTCGTTCTGGTGACTCATTGTGGACATTAGATCCTAGAATTGCGATAGAACCTGCAGTGCTGTTGTTATGCATGGCAATTTGCAGAAGATCCGGGACAGTAAAAAAAAAAAAAAAAAAAAAAAAAGTTCTTAAAAACCCACCCAACCCACGCCAAATAAGAAAATCAAACCAAGCAAACAACAAATAAGACAAAACAAAAAAACCAGCAAAAAAGTAACTATGTGTTTGTTGTGATACTAAAATGCACATAATGACAATTCACATCGATAACTTGTTTCCGTTAAACTGTAATCCAAACATATTCCTAACAAACTCATGTATACAAAAGGCAATACACACAAATCGACAAAGGAAAAAAGCTAAAGCTTTAAAACCTACGTACTGGACTACAAGTGTCCGAAACGTTCTTGTACCAAGAGGAGGATAAAACAGGCATGGATCGACAGATGTAGACGAGAGGTGTGTGATCGATGGTGTCGAACCCAAACTATTTTCTGCGGACATGTTACTGCGTGCGCGAACGCGCGGGCGCACACACACACAGCGCGCGCGTGCGCACGCACACACACACCCCGCGTGCGCGCACACACACACGCACACCCACCCACACAGTCTCTCTCTCTCTCTCCTCTCTCTCTCTCTCTCTCTTCTCTCTCTCTCTCTCTCTCTCTCTCTCTCTCTCTCTCTCTCTCTCTCTCTATCTATCTATCTATCTATCTATCTATCTCACACACGCATACATACGCGCATATATGCGCACCCACGCATACATACACACATACAAACATATATACACACATATACACACACATACAAACATACACACACCCCTGCAAGCAAACACATAAGCACGCACGCATGTGCGCTTATCGTTAGCATGAACAACTGTAAACTTCTACAGTGTGGACAGTTACGAGCTTTTTTGTAATAAACTTTGCTTGTTAAGCGCACTTCCTCTCTCTGTCTCTCTCCCTCTCTGTCTCTCTGTCTCTCTGTCTCTCTGTCTCTCTCTCTCTCTCTCTCTCTCTCTCTCTCTCTCTCTCTCTCTCTCTTGTGTGTGTGTGTGTGTGTGTGTGTGTGTGTGTGTGTGTGTGTGTGTGTGTGTGTGTGTGTGTGTGTGTGTGCGTATCTACCAGTGATTGCACTGTATAATATTATATTCTTCAATAAATTTGGTATTTTTGCCTTCATACACAATGTGCACAAATAACACAAATCACACCGAAAAATGGTTTTATAAACCACCATACCCCTACCTCTACGTCCCCCCACTTCCCACCCCCAAAAATAAAGGTACACCAGTGCATATTGGACACAGTCACAAGAAAGTTGTGATGACGATTTTTTTTTTGATAGAGAGACGAGCAATAAACACAGTCTTCCCTCCTCCATCCTCTCTTCTTCCTCCCAAAAAGTTTATGCTTCAGCGTAACACGGCTGCCTGTCACGGAGACTGTGACATAGTGTGACAAATCACCCTGGCCAAAAAGGTCACGTACAACAGTAACTGTCACGAATGATTGACAACTGTACAGCCCTAGACAGAGCTCGCCAGACGCTGGAGCCATCAGAAATGGGCGTTTGATGTCTCGTACATAGTCCTACGCGTGCACAGGGCGCTTTGTGTGTGTGCGTAAGTGTATGTGTGTGTGTGTGTGTGTGTGTGTGTGTGTGTGTGTGTGTGTCTGTGTGTGTGTGTGTGTGTGTGTGTGTGTGTGTGTGCGTGTGTGTGTGTGTGTTTGAGTGTGATGTGTGATATATATACATATATATATGGAGATATATATATATATATAATATATATCTATATATCTATATATATCTGTGTGTGTGTGTGTGTGTGGTGTGTGTGTGTGTGTGTTCGCACACTGTAAGTTATTGTTATGTTTTCTTTCTCAATCCCTCACCACCCCTTCTTCCTGTATACAAGGACTATAATATGAAACAAAATCGTTGCAGATTTATACGTCAATTTGTTTTCGGTGCAAAGTTTGCTCTGATAGAACGCAAGAAAGAAAAAAGTTGTGATGATATTTATGACGAACAGGGAAAGTAGCTTTAGTCTGTGAAGTGAAATGCGGATAGTTGCAGAAGTTTTCAACTTTAAAGGAAAAGTTTTACTGTTGGGGAGCAGTTCTGGATAACGATAGGGAAGGACGAAATAAACACTAAAGTGTGACAGTAACACGACTACCGTGGGACAATTTGCTACCACAGCATGGTAAGTTACATGCAGCACACAAAAGGAATAAAAAAGAGAAGAGTGAATCGTCGAAATGTAACGACTTTTAACGCGCATGAAACGCGCTAAAATATGTGCAGAGACACACACTATGTGCACATGTGTGCACATACGCTGGTGCATGAGAGTAGAACAGAAATGTTTAATTCTATAAGGCAAATGAGGAAGAGTAATTTTTAAGACTGAGGTGCTAGCACAGCGAAAAGGGCATTTTTAACTGTTGGTTTTTCGTTTTTTTAAGGCAGAGGTGGTGTAGAATGCTGAACAGAAGAAATAAAAGAATAGTTCCTCACAGGAGATGTGAGATAAGAGGGGAAAAGTTTGCTAATTGCTTCAAAAATAGAAATAATGGCCCTTTAAAGATTAGAATTCGCAACAGAGAGAACGCTTCGTGTCGCTCCGTCTGTAGATATGAGTCAAGACAAGAGATTTGACAGAGTGGCATTTGTGAAATCTTGACAACATAGTAAAATTTTGTGGCATTCTTTGGTCAATTAGAATTCTGAGAACACGAATTTGTGAGTGGATTAAGCCCTCTGGGGACAAAAAACATGCTTGTGTCCAGACTATCTGAAGAGTCACAGTAATCCCGTCTACATAATTATGATAAAAACACAGATTCAAATTTTAGCAGCAATGTACACTGAGATGGTGGCAAATGGAGACTGTCTGCCTTAGCTATATACAAGTAATATGAAACAATTGTATTGCTGAAATCATAGCCATCATTGGTTACACCAGGATTGCAGATTGCGCTGGTGACGTAAGTGCACATCCATTTAGAGAAGTGATTTACTGAAGCATATGGATTCCCGCCTTTTTTTTCCTCTGTACCATAAATAAAATATTTTTGTTTTTTATCACTGTCCAGCTTATCTTGGTACATTGTCATCCATACTATTCTATTTGATATACAGCTGTCTCAAAGCGACCTAGGTTACAGTGAGATGAGAAATGTCTCCATGCACAAAATGTTTTATCATATTTCTGATTATGTACCGAAACTAATAGGAGCAGTATACAAAGATATCTGCTGCTCTCTATACTTGCAGAGTTTGCAAACAGAAAAGACCAGGTCTTCACTGACTTTTCAGCTCGGAACCCATGGTACAATTCTAGATGCGTTCCGTTAGCTTCTTTTAACATTTAAATATGACCCTAGGAAACCTCTGCCGTAGAAGATGCTTAGGTGTGCCACGACTCTGCTATTACTGCTGCTGCTTCTCTTGCCCTTATTCTTTGTAAAAGGCAGATAACCTTAGCGCCCCTTATATCCATCCAGTGATGCAGCATCTTTTTGCAAGTGCTAGTTGATGACTTGCTCCAATGGAAGCAGTAAGGAAGTGTTCCAGTCTTTGATTAGGTCTGCAGGAATCCCATTCATTGCCTGGCACCTTCCTCAGATGCAATGGTCAACTGCTTTGCTATGCCCTTCTAGTTCTACCTTGACTTTATATCTACTTCCATAGTGGGCATGTTTTCATAAGTGTCAAAAAACCAGTGGCATTTAGAGAATTTTTGTTTGAGTACTAAGCTGGACTACTGCTCCCTCCATCTCTTCTTGTTTGTGCAGTATCTGACAATCTGCTCAAGCTCATTTTTGACAGCTATTAAGATCTGCAGGTTTATCTTTATGGGTGTCTTGCTTTTACGAGACAAGAGCGGCACTGTAAGCTTCAGTGATGACAGCTTTTTTGTTCTTCGGCTGTGAACTCCGAGGTTCATCAATGGTGAGATTTATGCGTATGCGACCGCCCCCCCCCCCCCTCCCTCCACCATTTAGGTGGCCGCATTCCGACTGCATGCTGGACTTTTTCTTCTGTTATCCACTCCTACCAGCACTCAATGGCCTACTCTTCCAAAAGGCGGAACGGGTTTTAACATGTGCGCAAGATGTTCTGCGAGCGTTCGCTCGCAGGCCTCGGTTTATAGACTCTTTCGAAGGACTTTGACATTCAGTTTGAATTTTTCTTCAGCTTTGGTCTGTCTGCTAATGGCAGCCCCTCCCCCCCCCCCCTGTCCCCCTGCAAGGTAGGTAATGTCCTGGCACAGAATACTATCTAGATTGAGTGCAAGATGATAGGTAATCACCAGAGGGGTAACTAAACACTGAGACATGCCAACTAAAGAAAAGAAGTACAAAGAAATCCAAAACTGGAATGCTGGCCGATGACTACTAGCCTTACAAAGAACTTTTGGAACATCAAACATGCCATAAACAACCTCATACAGACGTACTTAGCCATTCTTTGAGAATCTCGAACTTCTAGATTCACTGAGAGAGGACCACATAATGTTACTGACTGGTAAATAATTCTGACAAACTCGGTAACCTCAGAGTAAGTTTTGAGATGAAGAACTTTGTGAACAAAAAAACCCATACAGCATCAGCTCAGACTGATGATTAATTTAAGCACGAAAATATCAGTACTTTCTAGATTAACATCTAGATCTATACACATTTTGAAACAACAACCCCCCCCCCCCAAAACAACAACAACAACAACAAAAACCAAACAACCAAAACAAAAAAAATCCTTCTTCCAATCCCCTACCCCACCCTTTAAGTTTTCGTTCCCTTGTTCTTGTCGCAAGACAGACACGCCAAGGCGAACGGAGGGAGAGAAGACAGCGGAGCAAGCAAGAAGACACTGGAAGACAAGATAATCATTTGAAGCCGTCTAAGAGTCCCGATTACAAGCCCCGGCGCGCAGCCTATCAAGTCAATGATCGTCGATTGGGTCCCTTCGGGCTCTGCCCGATTGTCCGATCGAGTTTCACGCCTTTGTTGCTGCTAGTTGCTGCTGCTTCTGCTGCTTCGTTCCAAGCTTTGTATCCGGCCGGAAGGGCAAAGAGGGGAAAAGTAGGAGAAGACGATAGTGATGAAGAAGAAAATCAAGGGGAGTACTGAGAGGAGGGGGAAAGGGAGTGTCAATTTGTGCAGAAGCGGCCCTGTCAATTTGTTATCGATCTCGCCAAAAGTGCTGTTCCAGTCATCTGGGATTCTGTTGGCTTCGTTTCCTGTGGCATGCCTCTCTGTGTCTGCCAGTCTGCCTGTCTGTCTGTCTGTCTGTCTATCCGTCTCACTTTTCTTTTTCAGAACCTCCCGCCTCCCAACTTCAATCTCGAAGTGACAGAAGCAAGGGCATTCTCTTAATTATGCCGGGTTCTTTTCTCTCTTTTTCTTTTTATTCCCCCTTTAGATTGGATAGAGTAACCAGACAGGAAATCATAAAAGTTTCCCTCTAAAGAGATGTCTGATTATATTTTGTGTCTGTGAACTTCATGATATTCTGAAAACTCTGGCACTGAAATTGCTAATCGCTCCAGCAAAACGCGACACGTGAGACGGGAAAATTCTCTCTAAAACAGATTTAGGATGATGCTCTCTATGGGTGTAGCTCGAAGCAAACAGGATTACAATTATTTTCAAAACTGCTTTCATGGTTATTCTGCGCTAGCGTAATTGTTCTTTTTCATCCCCATTTCTTGAGATAACTACAAGATGGAAGGAAAACTGAGTAAATAAAACTCATTGTGGCAAAACAAGCATAATCGACTAACAGCATAGTTTTGTCTCTTGTTTCTCTGATAAGGACAAGACGTGCTATTAGATTGGAAAATGGTTTGTCTTTTTTGTGTGAGAGCTAATTTATCGTGATTTATTTGAAAGATAATGATGTGAATGCTGTTTGTCCATCTGCTTCTCTGCCTCTCTGGATTTAAAAAAATCTGTTAATGCGTGCGTGCGTGTCGTGCGTGGTGCTGTGCGTGTGTGGTGTGTGTGTGTGTGCGTATGTATGTGCGTGTGTGTGTATGTGTGTGTTGTGTGTGTGTGTGTGTTTATGTGCATGTGTCCGTTTGTGTGTGGTGCCCTGTGAGTGCGTGTGTTGTGTGTTTATGTATATGTGTGTGAGTGTGTGTGTTTATGTACATGTGCCCGTGTGTGTGTGTGTGTGTGTGTGTGTGTGTGTGTGGTGTGTGTGTGTGTGTGTGTGTCGTGCTGTGGTGCGTTTTGTGACGTGCGTGGTGCGTGCGTGGTGTGGTGTGTGTGTGTGTGTGTGTGTGTGTGTGTGTGTGTTTCTATGTGTTAGCTGGCACGCATGCTCGAAATCCTGTATATGTCACAACTTTACCCATAACAGAATATCTTTTGTGATGCTCTTATTTTCTGTTTGAAATTCTACTGTTTCTATAGATGATAACGGGCCTTTTCTTCTCCTGTCTCACAATAATTGTACGACCTGTTTAGTTCCCAAACATCTCCGCCTTCTCTCTCACCTACCCGTTTGTTTTATACCCACAAAGTGTGCACTCCAGTTGGAACAAGAAGGGTGAATGAAATAATCGGGTAGACAGCTATATGCAAGGACAGGAGGGAAAAAGATAGCTCAAGACAGGCTGACAGACAGACAAAATGATGAACACATCAAGGATACCTTTTATGTGTCTCTACCACATAGACTTTGATGATGTTCAGAGCTTCGAGATTAGCTACAAATCACTGTCAGAAAATTTATTTACTTAAGGTCTGAACAAGCAATAATATAAAGTGTTATTGCTTTTTCAGAATGGTAAATCAACTTTTGACAAGAAAAGCTTCATGTAGACTTAATTTATAGATTAAGATGTTGTGACCTAAAGAGTGTTCTTCAAGTGAGATAAATGGTAGTCAAAACCAGTAATTCTTCACATAAAATGAATGTCCGTGTGCTCTTGCGTATTGCTAAAATGATGATATTGAGCTACTGTACTACTTCTATCAACTTGGAGGGACAACGCAGCGTACAAGGACTGTTCTCTGACAATTTCAACCAGCTGTTAAAGAATTATTAGTTATGGAGTGAATCATCAAACTGTGAATTTTTTTTCTTCTTAAATTTATACTGATAATGTAGACTTCATTCACTACGATCAACTACAACATTTTTCCCATGTTTTCTTTCAGTCGAACATGTATTTGTGAGATAAGCCTCCCGAATATGTCCATAAGAATAACAAAGAACGCCATCTTAAAACCACATATTCAAAAATGACAGCAAAACTATCAAAAACACAAAAAGATGCACAGAGAGCAACCAAAGTTACACCGTAGAGGAGTGGTACAGAATGATGATACAATTAGTGAGACAGAAAGAAACACAGATAGGCTGATAGGCATGCATGTAAGTGGGCAGAAAGACTGGACATGCAAAACTAACCATACAACACAGAAATGCATTACTAATAGTCAGGTATGGTTAAAATCCCAAAAATAATACCGCAGATGGGTGAGGTGGATAGAAGGAGAATCTGAATGTGGGGATGAAATGAACGGAGGGAAGAGATGTGTTGAAAAAGTGACTGAGACAAAGGAACCGTTTGTTTCTTTGTTTTTTGATGGGGGTTATTTTGGCTGTTTTTTCGGGGGGGGGGGGGGGGGGGGGAGGGAGAGAGGGCGATAGACTAAACTATAAAAAAAAAGGTAAAAAAGTAAAAACAAGCCACAAAACAATTGAAGGAGGGAAGCGTGGAACAGAGAGAGAGGGGAGGGAGGGAGGAGGAGGAGGAGGAGGAGGAGGAAGGAAAAGGAGAGAGGAGGAAAAGGAAATGAGAGGAAGGAAAGGAGGAGGAAGGGGAGAAAGAAAATGGTTTCTGGCATTGTGATGACTGACTTCTCTGTGGTGCCAGACGTGACAGGCATGTGGCAGCGCTGCTATCATCCTGCTGACTCCTCCCCCTTCCCTCCTATTCCCCCCTTTTTTCAACCCCCTCTCCCTCTCCCCTACCCTCAAAGCACACTCTGCCCTTCACCATCATTTCATCATCTCCACTCCCCCTCATCCTCGTGTCTTTGTTTGCTAGTCTGTGTCTATGATTGTCTTATTTTCGTTTGTCTTTTTCAATGTTTTTTTTTATCTTTCTTGCCTGTTCAGGTGTCTTTCCTCGCTCTGTATGTCTGTCTCTCTGTCTCGTCTCTGTCTCCTGTCTGTCTGTCTCTCTGTCATCTGTCTGTCTGTCTGTCTGTCGCACGCACGCACACACGCACGCATATGCGCGCGAGTAACAGATTTGTGAAAATGTAATAGAAATGTGAAGCAATGTAGCTTAACAGACCCTAGTTTATCTATGACGCAGCTAACCTGTAACAGAACTAAAAAAAAAAAAAAGCGTTCCATTATAATGAATTTGAAAAACAAATCGAGACTGTACAGGTAAAAAAAAAAGTGGCAAATAAATATAAGAGCCACAAAGGCAAACATTGCAAAAACAAAAACAAAACAAAACAGAAAATAACTCCAGTGAAACGGCCAGAGAGCAGAAACACTTGAGACTGCGCGCTCTTGCGTGCATGCTTTAGCATTGTCAAAATCGAAATCAAAATATTTCACCTACATGAACCCAGCTTTTCCATCTCTTAAAAAAATATCGAAATGATTCAGTCATTAACGATCTTTCAGCTGTTGACAAGCTATTAATCTCTCAATTAAATTCTCCCTGATTTGTTCATGGAAGATCTCTCATTCTATCAAAAAATCATTCATTCTATCGTAATGACTTCTAAATCTGAGTCGGGAAGACGAAGTATCAAGCAAACTTTTCTTGCATTTTCGGATACCTTACTAAAAGTTGGAGGCTTCAGTTAGAGATAAATCTCTAGGATGAATATATTCCCGTAGTCATTTGCTAAGGAAACATCCATGATTAACAGTTTTGTTGGAGATACAATATAAAAACATTTTTTAATCGTTGGCCAACATGACAAAGCTCCTTTAAAACTATCAGAAAGTGTCTGATATTTTTCAAATCAGATTCTTCAAAATATACAAATAAAAACGATTTTTTGAATCGTTGGCCACTATGACAAAGATTCTTTTAAAACTATCAGAAAATGTCTGATATTTCACAGATCAAATTCTTCAAAATTACAGATACATTTAGTTTTCAGTCAGTGATGCCATTCTTTCTATCATATTATGTGAAAATTTATTTCCAACTGAGTCACAGTTTCCAGGTAAGAAAGAACGAAATAGATCAAGATACATTCAATATTTTGTAACAAGTAAGCAAGAGTGTGCGCGCGCACACTCACACATCACTCTCCTCTCTCTCTCTCTCTCTCTCTCTCTCTCTCTCTCTCTCTCTCTCTCTCTCTCTCTCTCTCTCTCAGACAGAGATAGGGAGGGAGGGAGGTAGACTGACCGACTTTATTTGGTAATTACTTATTCGCAAAGTATGTGAAAAGTAAGAGAGAGAGAGAGAGAGAGAGAGAGAGAGAGAGAGAGAGAGAGAGAGAGAGAGAGAGAGAGAGAGAGAGAGAGAGAGAAGAAGAGACAGACAGACAGACAGACAGACAGACAGACAGACAGACAGACAGACAGAGACAGAGACAAGAGACAGAGACAGAGAGACAGAGACAGACAAGACAAGACAGACAGACAGACAGACAGACAGACAGACAGACAGACAGAGACAGACAGACAGACAGAGACAAAGAAACAGAGAGGGAGAGAAAGAGAAAAACACAGACTGTCGATATCAGAAAGGCAGACAGATTAGACAGAAAGACGGGCCATTTTGACTCTAAAATTTCAACATACACGGTAGCTCCAATACTTAGAGAAATATAACCCTGCATGCTGACGTTCCTATAATTATCCCTATGAAAATCGATAATGCACTGTGGATTACTCATACATAATTTAGCTACTGTGAGCAAGCACACAAAGGCACGGAGTAAAGCACTGGCAGGTATGCACAGTCGTTGAAATGGAGGATCAATCTGACCAATGTCAATGGAAATTCCAGACCAGCAACGTCAATGAGTTCCGAACCACTCCACCTACTCCAAGACCGGTACATCAGAAGTGAAACGTTTAGTCAAGTTTTTTCAAAGATGCTTTTCACACGCGTAGAGCGCGCGCGTATTTTATTTATTAATTTATTAATGTATTTATTTTTTCTTTTATATTGAGGATAATGGAATAAGCACTCATGTGCTTTTTATTTTACAACCAGTCCCCGTGTGCATGCACTTTTGCAGATTTTGTCATCTGTTCCCACCGGCACACAATGGCCTACTCTTTCGAAAAGCGTAACAGAATTTAACGCGTGCGCAAGATGTTCTGCGTGTGTTCGCATACGCGTATGTGTAAGGGGGGGGGGGAGATAAATTGTGTGCATGCGTGCGACCGTGTTTATACCCGGACGCAAATAGTGTTTGTCCTAGTATCTGTCTGTCTGTCCGTTAGTCCAGTAAGTACATGCGTCAGCATTCTTGCTGGGTTTATGTGATGAGAGATGGAAAATTGATGTCGTCGACAGGACATTTTGAATAAAAATATGAAGAAAATTAATCAGCAACATTGCGCTATGTATACAGAGATTCGTGATTCAGTGGATTGGAATAGATTTTTGGTGGTGGCGGAAAAGTGCGGGATTCCATCTCAATTTAAAACAATCACTTTGATCTTTTTTTCTTGTGATGGAGGTGATTTTCTTTCAATTTGGTGTTTCCTTTTCATCGCATATTGAACAGCTTTTTAAACAATAAAGAAAGCAACAACAAAAATAATAATTTTAACAAGAAAACATGAAAACAAATTTTCAAACACACTATATAGACAGCAGTAGTTTCTCACAAATAGAAAGGGAAGAAACTCCTAACTTTGCGTGGTTGGCTGGTTTGTGTTTTGTTTGTATTCTTTCAATTCGAAACCTTTTTGCTGTGCTAAACAAGCGATAAACCGCACTTGCATTAACAAGCAATGCTGTCCAAAGCTGCTTATCACATGACTGATAGGTGGAGTGCATAAAAATAAACAACGTAAATCAACAATGTTGCCACTTTGCGAGAAAGCGAGAAAGGACGGGGAGCGCCAACAAAACAAACTATAAATTTTAAAGAGCGCTTGCCAGACAGATACTGAGGGAGACAACCCCGGGAGCAGACGCTGACAGTGCTGACAAGGACCGATAACTCAACATCATGCAGCTGCCGCCAACTGCTCGCAGCCGCAGTTTGGTCTAATCTGCCCCATTAATATGACATACCCCGTGTCAGGCCTGTTAATGTGCGTTTGTCTGTGAAAGCTGATCGAAAATGCAAACAGTCGTCTCTAGCTAAACCTGCGTAAAGAGGAGGAGGAGCAAAGACTTAGACACAACATGTAGTATTGTTCTACAGCATTTTAGAAACAAAGGCGTGAAACACTTATCATGTGATAAGCGCTATTAAAAACCACAGCTGAAAAACATTGTGGTAAACTAAAATTACTACAGATGTTCTGGAGAACTGAGGCAGGCTACAAGTTACTCTTAACGTGTTACGTAAATCTGTCAACAGCGTTTCGTAAATCTGTTAACAGCGATACGAAGGTGGTATACAGTATAGATTTACACCTGACGACCTGGCAACGGAAAAAACTGTATGTCAGATTTTAATGCGCTTTTCAGTCCCAATACAACAGACGACTGAAAACCAAGAGTTGCATACATCAGATGAGCTACTGAAATGCTTTTGTTTAAAGCACCGAGCACAGCATTTTGATACATTATTATACAGTTCTGACTTAATGATATGCTTGATATTGTGTTTCATGGAAGATAAATTATTATGTAGATGAGACCTGAAGTAGGCTACCGTGTTAGCTCACCACAGCTCTGGAGATTTTAGCATGCTTGAAACGAACCTACGTATAAACCATGGTTTAAGACGAGGTCTGTTATGTAAACACAAATGTTTAGAAAAACACAAAATATTGAGAACTAAAGCAAAGAAGCCACCTCTGTACCACTTAGCAGTTATTGTATCAGATAAATTCTTAATGATTTCAAAACAAATATAATTATATGTGATATTCGAGACACCAAACATCATTGCCAAATAAGGTGCAGACATACTACGTTATACCGGGTAACAAAAACCGCGAAAAGCACACAGATCACTATAAAAAAAAAAGTACTGACCAGCCTTATGCATTTCGTACTGGATAACGATAACGATTAACCTGACTTGGAACTGAACTAAACGTTACAGCTAACGAAGTGTTTAACACATACTCGGTTGCCATAGTGTTTCGATTAAAGATACCAAGCACCCAGATAATGCTGAACACCAAAATCCAACCCACCTCAGACCTTATTAGAAATAATAACAGTTCACCTGAAAGGCAAAGATTGAAAACAAAATCTACTTAACTGCAGAACACAACCACACACAGAACAATGAGGACCATTGAAAACACTACTACAGATCATTAAACTTATAAGCTTATAGTAGCTCAGGTAAAAGAGAACATCAGAGCATTTTATTTTCAGTCGGTGTAAATTAAAAGTCAAAATGAGTTTAAATTCGACACGGCCACATAAAATCCTAGGGCTTAAATTATATACAATATGCACCGAGTTACCATCCCAGCCAATATTTTATGCCCGCTGTCGCCTGTGCATGCCCGTAATGAATTGGCACGTGCTTGCTACCGCGCTGCTAAATGGATGCCAGTGCGATTACATGATTAATTTAACAGATGTTTTTCATGAGAAATGAGAACCCTGTAGGCGCATGACTGCCATTAAAGCTAAGTGTAAAACCTCAGGCTGCTACGATGCATATACTTTTTGTGGCATGCGCGTGTACGCGTTTGTGCACGAGAAGTTTGTGTGTGTGTGTGTTGTTGTGTGGGGTGTGTGGTGGCTCGCGCGCGCGCGTGCGTGCGTGCGTGGTGTGTGTTTACACTATGTGTGTATGTGTATGGCAGTAGCAAACAAAACCCAACCCAACAATTAATCATGGTATAAAAAAAAAAAAAAAAAACTTTCATTTCAATGCATGCGTAAGCCGTAACAACCGAAACAAAATGCCTCGTCTTGCATACTTTTTTCGAACTGCCACACAGCAGCATTCTTCCTTATGCAACATACTGTATAGTGCATCAGCCGTCCTGGCACAATGACTGGCATCGAAATACCGAATGATGAACAGTAGAAGCATGAACAATAATCGGAATCGCACTGGTCTCTACCTAAATTTGAACGAGTGGAAGTCGGTTTAAATCGAGCTACAGGGATCACACAATTAAGCCTAATTCTTTTATGGATGCAACTTGGAAAATATATTGTGTATTTCACCTTGCACCACAGTGAAGTTATCTCTATCACCGGTTAATGCCATAATAGTCCCAAAGTCGAATGCAGCTACCTTTGAATGATGGATGAAAACGGTTGTATGTGCAAAATCTCAACATTGATGAAGCATGGAGCTGAGTCAAGGAAAAAAATATGGTGAAAAGCTAAAGGTTTCCCATAACCTATGCAGCCGTTGGGGAGCTAGTCTTTAGGGGCCAGCAGCTTGAGAACGGTGGCACAATCTCCCCCTTGCCGTCGCTGCTTTACCTTCCTTGTCGTTAAAGAGGGAGGTACCCATTTAGAACTGGGTGGGAGTGTATTGAAGCAAAGATGCATAAATGGTTTCCAATCCGCGAGGCAACCACGCTCAACGCTGCTTAACCTTAGTTTGGGAGTACGGGTGCTCTGACCACTGAACTATCATGTCCCCTTATAGTATATTTTTGTAAGTGAACTGGGGAACTGTACTAAAGCCAGGCGTCACAACCCGTCAACCCATTCCCACTAGGTAACTACCTCGATGTGTTAACATTGGCTAGGGGCAAGCGATGCTCTGACCACTGAGACTGATCCCGTCCCCCTATCCTCTTATAAAAAACATGGTGTGCCTGTCCAGCACTTTGAAGAAAAGCGTCCGTCATATTTCACTGTTATCATTTCGCGGACTAATGAAATATTTTCGTTGTCTTCTTCCAAATCATAAAACTCCTCCTCTCATCTGACCTATCGTCAGATAAAAGAAGAAAAGCTGCGATAAAAAGGAAAGAACCTCTTCAAAAACCAAACAGCAGCTAACAAAACAAAACAACATCACAATAAAGCAACACAAACAAGCAGCATCTACAGCGCTGATAACGACAACAAACACGGTGCAAACAAAAATAATGATGCCTTTGATGATGATTTCATGATATGAAGGAGGATGGACATCTTGATATCGAAAATGACAGACCACTACAACAAATTCAATCATTCATTCATTCACTCATTCGTTCATTCATTTTCTGAAACCACCAAAAACCGTTAAGTCAAAGTGAAACTGAATTTGCCTCTGTTGGTCTTGTAAGACAATGCCGACTTATACTGTTCTTATTCTGATATGGAACTAGAATTCGAAGCCTTTATCAAAATGTTCTTTCTAACATTGTGAAAATCACACAGAAAGGTATCGAAGTTCCATATTATCATGGCCCAACAAAGTATGGAACAGGAACTGGCCATATCAGTACTCAAATCACAATCCAAGACGTAGAGACTAGCAGCATTCTCCAGCATGCCAGACCATCACGATAAGGCCGAGGACCGCCTCTGCAGGCTCCAACAACATACAGATTCGTCAGATTCCTCGAGTGTCCTAGTGGCACTGTAGACATTGGGATGAAGCATTTTCCCCAATACTGCTCGCTACGCCCATAATCTTGGCGCAAAAATCTGACCGATGCAGAGGAAAATGTTAACCTCGCGGCTGCAAAAACTAGGATAATGGGGGGAAAGCGGGAAGAGAAGAGAAACCATATGAAAGAGATTTAAAAAAAAAGAGAGAGAGAGAGAAAAGAGAGAGAGAGAGAGAGAGAGAGAGAGAGAGAGAGAGAGAGAGAGAGAGAGAGAGAGAGAGAGAGAGAGAGAGAGAGAGAAAGAAAGAGACAGGAGTAGAGGAAGACGACGACAAGAACAATATACAAGGATTGGGAAGGGTAAGGGAGGAGGTAGATTTTTAAAAAACGATGGAATAAATCTGGTCATGTAACAAAAGGAAAAAAATTCTTCTCTAAATCATTAAAACTTTCACAAAGTTATTGCATTACAAAATTTACTCAGTTTCAAAGATCTGTTTTTTTCTGTTTTTCTCATCTGCTGTAACTTTTATTAGAAAACAGAAGTGGGAAAACAAGCGAAGTCACTTCAGACTCTTCTCCATCATTTTCAAAATCACTTCTCAAAGATTCAATCGAAAGAAAAGACACTCTAGAAAGATATAATTATCTTTCAATGACAGCATTTCAGGCCATAACTTTATGATGTAATTCTTCATGTTCAGCAAAGCCATCATGCTTCCTTATATAAAGTACACACACACACACACACACACACACACACACACACACACACACACACACACACACACACACACACACACATGCAGATACCAATCATACCATGTGTTCACAGACATACACTTACACATGTACACCTCTCTCCCCCCCTCCTCTCTCTCTCTCTCTCTCTCTCTCTCTCTCTCTCTCTCTCTCTCTCTCTCTCTCTCTCTCTCTCTCTCCTCTCACGGACGCGCGCACACACCCACCACAGCACCCAGCACATACACACACTACACACACACACAACACAACACACACACACACTGGTCCGTAAGAGAAAAGTGGGGGAATGGGGGGGGAGAGAACAGACCTTCAGATCAACACACAGATAGTAAGAAAGACACAGAAAGAACCTACAAACATTACACCAAAAATCCAAACAGTACCTCCCTCCTCCACCCTGACCCCTAAGCGAAAACGAAAAGAAAAAGGAAAAAAAACACAACACTAAAAAAGCAAACAAACGCCAAAAAAAAAATCTCATTTTCCCTATCACGTTTCGCAAACGGTTCCAGAATGTTCGGCGATGGCGGGACGCGCTCAGAGATAAAGATCGGAAGTGGAAAAAGAGACTGTTGCCTCTGGCGAGATCCTGGCACAACCGTGGAGAGAAGAAAAAGATGAATGTTGCGGAAAATTGCCCCTGAAGAAGCGCAGCTTGCAGGAGTCGGGTACTGTCTACACTGTACATGCGGAAACGGAGAGGATGCCGTTCTCACACAACATTTCTTTTTCTTTTAGAGATCAGTTTCACTTATACAGTACACAATAATATCAATATAGAAGAGAGAAAAGAAGGAGAGAAGAAACGGGGAGAGACTGACAAAAGAAACAAGCAAACCCCAAAACAAAAAATCACACCCGCATGTTCGGCTACATGAATCATAAACACGCAGCAAACTGCAAAACCGAAGGGAAAAAAAAGAAAAGGGGAGAGGGGATGAGGGCCTGATATGAAGGGGATGGTGGTTGAACTAATATGAAAACAAAATATCCCCCCACCCCTCCCAAACACTCGGAAACAAAGCAAAATAAAATTAACGCCCATATGATGAGAAAATCGTAAACATGGGCGTGCAAATCGTCAGTTTTCACAGAGGATCAAATTCACAGGAAACATCAAAGCAACCCAGTGCATTCTGTTGTAGATTTGTATGTAAAAAGTTTTTTTTAAATGGCTCATTTGATATTATATCTTTTCATCACAGGATAGATACATGTTTCAGCAAGCTTTGTGTGGGGGATATGTTGAAAAAAAACCAACAACAACATCAACAACAAACAGAACCCAAACATATTTTGTGCAGCGTTTTGATCTAATCCAATTTACCGATTTTGTTTCAGGCAAACTGATATCCTAAAATTCCGATTTCACCTGTATAACTCTTCTGCCTTACCAAAGTACATACACACCGCACACGCGCGCGCGCGCGCACGCACGCACGCACGCGCGCGCGCGCGCACACCACACACACACACACACACACACACAGTGCAAACACTGGTATAGTTCCATAATGTCTATGTCACTTTCACTTGTGAAATAATCAACTGTTATTCGGAGAAAATGCACTATAGATCTAGTTATAAATAAACCCCATAACCATGCTCTCTCTCTCTCTCTCTCTCTCTCTCTCTCTCTCTCTCTCTCTCTCTCTCTCTCTCTCTCTCTCTCTCTCCTCTCTCTCCCTCTCTCTCTCTCTCACACACACATATACACACACACGCACACACATAATTATTATATTATATATATCATTATATATCTATACATACATAACCATGTGTGTGTGCGTATGAGAGAGAGAGAGAGAGAGAGAGAGAAGAGAGAGAGAGAGAGAGGAGGGGGAGAGAGAGAGAGAGAGGGGGAGGGGGGGGGGGGGCTGAAAAAAATGTGAAAAGTCTTCAGAAGCAGCATTTATTTACAGAATATTGTATAACAGTTACACTTCTTGTTTACAGATCATTACAGCATTTATTTACAAAATTCTGGTATGTTTCTTTTTCCATTCCCATAGAATAACCTCACGTTGCTCTACAATGCTCCGACATTATTCCGATACTATCTACAAAAACAGTTTCCTGGAATCTCATACCTAAGTAGCCTTGAACCGTGTTCTAAACCAGTACGCTTTCAGAGCCAATGAACACTTGGATTAAATTTCTTCCCTAAACAAACTATTAGCCCAC
This sequence comes from Stramonita haemastoma, assembly GCA_030674155.1. Lineage (NCBI taxonomy): Eukaryota > Metazoa > Mollusca > Gastropoda > Neogastropoda > Muricidae > Stramonita > Stramonita haemastoma. Next base: position 46,083,401 of record CM060320.1, on the reverse strand, counting down.
TGAAGAACAACAATCATCAAAGCGTTACGGGCGAAGACTACGACCGTTGACCATTATCACAAAGCCTCTTTCCTTCGACTGCAGGTCAAACAGATCACAATCAAGTCAGACTCAACTGCCACCCTAAGATGGGCATCATCATGTCACTCTCAGCGTAAAGGGGGTCCTCTCCCTACCTCCTCCCCTCCCTCTCTACTCACCAAGCCTTTTGTGCTACACAAACAAACAAACGGAGAATGTACCTGGACAGTGAGGGGAGGGGGAGACTGTCGGCTAAGCTATTCAAACAAGCTAAACACCGTATCAACTTCACGACAATCGCGGCCGCTGAAGGCGGGTGGGACCCACGTACCCGATCCCCTGGTTTAAACCCCGTAAACGTCTTGACACTTCCTTACAACAGGCCCACAGGACCGCGGTCAGGTATTGTTTGCTCTACCCGGGTGCTAGTTTCTTGAACCATTTTCAGCCCCCCCTCCCCACCTCCTCTCACCTCTTCTCATACCCAACTCTACTGTTTAAACGTGCACTTAAAGGGGTGTCGTTATGGGCTAATTCACCTGAACCGTGGTGGTTGAGGATATTTTTGACTGGGAGCGTAGGTGTTTCAGCGAGCACACAAGCATTGTCCTGTATGTACTGCGTCTCTCTCAGTCAGTTTTCTCCTTGGCTTTTGGTTGGTATGCATAGGCCTAACTGCTTCTCTACCTATTCGTTGGTAAAAACCTGGCAATAGCATCAATTAAAGTGAATGATAGTCGTTATGCGATGTAATTCAAACTGAAGACATGGTAGGTATGAGGAGATTTGGATGGAGAGGAGAGTGTAGTGAGAGAAGAAGAGATTGAGGAGATGAGTAGATGTCTATAGTAGAGGTTTTCGGACTTTGGAGGATTGGGATGAGAGGAGAACGACTGACAGACAGACAGCACAGTGACAGAAGACAAAGACAACACAAACTACACAAACACAGCAAACACACAGAAACACACAGAAACCACACACAGATCACCACACCTACACACACACACACACACACACACACACACACAACGACACAAATTAGGTTGGTAATATCACTTTAAGGAACAGACGAAAATAACACACAGCACAACAACACACACAACACACAACAAACACACACACACAACACACACACACACACACACACACACACACACACACACACACACACACACACACACACACAACTCTACCAAAGAAGATCTAAAACTCATAGTGAAGACTTTCCTGCAGCATTCTATGAAACTGAGACTATTTCTTAATGTTGAAATTAAAGAGGATAATAACAGATAAATCAACTTCAGTGTTCAGTATTTGGTGGAGCAAAGTAAACGATACATTAATAACAATAACCAACTTCGTTTTCACCAAGAAAGAGGTTCAAGCTGACAAATGCTTAGAGCGGATTAATCAAAGACGAGAAGAAGAGAGAGAGAGAGAGAGAGAGAGAGAGAGAGAGAGAGAGAGAGAGAGAGAGGAGAGAGAGAGAGAGAGAGAAGAGAGAGAGAGAGAGACGAGACGAGACGAGACAGAGACAGAGAAGAGACAGAGACAAGAGACAAGAGAGACACAGAGACAGAGAGACAGAGACAGACACACAGACAGCAGACAACACGACGACAGACAGGCAGACAGACAGACAGACAGACAGAGACAGACAAAGAGAGACAGACAGACAGAAAGAGAAACAAAGAGAGACAGACAAACACAACACAGAAAGGCATAGTATCATGTACGGACGGATGGACCGAGAAAAACACTGAACACAGACAGGGCAGATAGGCAGTCAGCCAAAGTGGGAGAGAGAGAAGACGATAGAGGTGGCCAGAGAGACGCAGACCGAGAAGAAACTGAGAATGAAAGAAAGGGGGGGGGGTAATGTTTTATGCAGTAGAGGCAAAAACTGAAAGATGACAATTAGACACAAAGACGAGAAGAAAAAAGAGGGAAGAAAATGTGATGAAAAAGCTACAAAAAATATTGGACACACACACACACACACACACACACACACACACACACACACACACACACACACACACACACACACACACACACACAAGTACCTCCTGTCCTGCAAATGTACGACCAAAACGGATTGAGACGACCCTCGTGTCCATGTTCAAAACAACCGTTTGAATGTCATGGCATCAGACCAGTTCACAGCTTCTCGGAGTTCGCATTGAATGTCCAAATTCTGGTGCCTTGAAGCTTATTCCTTCTGTCTTCATTCGGTTGTCTTGAAGCTTGTTTCCTCTGTCTTCAAATCACTTTTTAGTCACAGGTGACACATTTTAACGGGGCTATAAATGTAGAAAGGGCATCATCAATGTGCTACTCGAATCAACTTCACGTCTATTTGAGGTGCATGTTGAAGCAAAAAAAAAAAACAAAAAAAAAACGGGGGTGGGGTGGGGGGGGGGGGGGGGGCGCAGTGAGAGAAACACAATGACTAGTGTCAGTCCAATATCACCTTTCTTTTCCTTATTGAATGGTTCTGTTGCTGGCCTCAAAAGTAAATGAAATAATGAGTACAATGACGTTAATGAAATGCCGATGTCTGTATTTCGTAAATTTGAACGGTTTTGGATTATTTTTAAAATAGCAATGTTTTTTCTTTAACTGTCGATCACCTTTGGCAAGTCTTTCTGTACGCACGCACACACACGCTTCTTTTTTCAAGTTTTTTTTTACATTCCTATGGGCATGATCTGCCACTAAATATAGTCTCACAGCTAACCCTATCAAAAAAGCTGGAGGTCCATTTGATTATTTTTCTCGGCGATATACTTGGGTTAATGTTGTGCACTTGATTCACAGTGTGTTACCCAAACAAAAGTGTGTACTTGACACTTCATAAGAAAATCAGCATTTCATCAGTTGGTTCATTCCACACCATTTTCATCAATTTATTGCTCAGATTTACAAACCCACGTCTTCTCAATTATTCTGTTTCACCACACGTACCGTTAATCGTACATTTCCATTGAATATTCCTTTTAGAACTTTTTTTTCCAGGTATGATAAAATATCCTATATTGCTCTTCACCAAGTCTGCTTTCAATCCTTGCACAACACGACTTTTACTTCTGAAACACTGCAAATGACTGAATGTGCTCCGACAGGGCACTTGTCTTGTTTTCAGAATTCAAGCTAAAAAACTTTTAATTTGATCCCCGAAGTTGGAAACAAAGTAAGATCGCGATTTTCGTCAAGTTTCTGCCTTACCGTACATACTGCTCTCATGCTTGATTGTGACAAACATCCTTTTCCCCTCGAAATGAGTCTTGCATTTTCTTGAAATTAAAAATGAAATCAAGGAAAGTGTGCACCAAACTGTCACGTCTGCCCAATCTAAAAATCATAATCGGTTGTTTCCCTTGTTGGGCCAATCGTTTGACAGAAATAGCCTAGCGTCGTCCGCTGATATTATTTATAGACTGCGACCTATTTTGTTGCTAACTAAGGAAATTGATCTTGTCATGCGAGGATCGAAATGCTGTATGAAAGATCGCTCAACAACGAGGGTAGTTAGTTATACTACCTGCTACTATAACGACGACGACGACGACGACGACGATATGATATGATGATGATGATGATGAGGGATGATGATGATGTGATGACGACGACGACGACGACGATGACGATGATAAAAAACAGAACGATCATGATGAAGAAGATGTGATGATGATAACAGTGATTGACAACAACAACAATAATAATAATAAAATGATAATAATAATGATAATAATAATAATAATAATAATAATAATAATAATAATAATAATAATAATAATAATAATAATAATAATAATTGTTTCTGTTTTCAATGGTACCCTTTTCAAACACACACACACACACCACCACACACACACCACATACACACACACACACACCACACACACACACACACACACCACGCACGCACGCACCACACACACACACACACACACAGTCATATTCTCGTTAGCTTTTGTTCCTTGCTTACTTCTATGGCGAATTCGATCATATAACTTTATTTTCTCTCCTCGATCAAAATAGCCTTGTTGATGAAACCAAATACCAAAATTAATTTAGTATCTTTATCAAACAGGTGTGTCAGCTACACGAAAAATAACAAGGCACCACAGTGTGTGTGTGTTTGTGTGTATGTATGTGTGTGTGCGCATGCGCGCGCGTGCGTGCGGCGCGTGCGTGCGTACATGTGTGTTTGCGTGTAGGTGTGTATATATAGTGTGCGTGTGTGTGTGTGTGTGGGGGGGGGGGGTATGAGTGTGGTGTGACCCATATTCCTGACTGTGGATATGGTGACTTCTGAGAAGGTTTATAAAGGCCAACAGGCTTTTCTTCGTTCGTTACTATTTCAGTATGCTTGTGGATAGGGCAACGTAGTCTATCTAACCGTAATCCATCATCCTCAGTACAGTTGGAAGTCGCGGTTCGAGTCTCTATGGTGTCTGGTGAATTAAAGACACACAATTTGTTCCCTCATTTTTTGTTATGATTTTTCAGGCAATATTGTATTGGAAGACCTGCCAGTGCTTTGGTCTAACTGTATAAACAGGTGAAGATTAAGAAAGAAATTAAAATATTACAATTCATGTCAGCGGTCTGTAGGTTGCAGAAATACAAAAAAATATACGAACAGCATGCATGCCCAAAAGGTTTTACTGGCACCTGGATATTCAGCAGGTGAAACAGCTGCTGTTTGGATCTTGATTGATAAGGGGGTGGGGGGAGTCTAGTCTATTTGGAATGGCCTAGAAGCATTGTCAACTCACTGAAATGCTGAAAAGTACTTAAAAAAACAAACTTGTTTGTACTTAAAAATATATTTGTTTGAAAGTTTTTGAAGTTGTTAGCTTATTTCTTTCTGATTAAAGTCACACCACAACACACACACACACACACACACACACACACACACACACACACACACACCTCTCTCTCATCTCATCTCTCTCTCTCTCTCCCCCCTCCTCTCACACACACCACACAACACACACCCCACCCACGCCACAACACCCACACACACACACACACACACACCACACACACAACACACACACACACACACTAAAAGAACCCAATTATGATTGTCTTTGGCTCAGATACCCACTGGTACATTCACACTTTTGCAGGCCTATAATATCAAAGATTAATACTTTTAAAGAAGTGAAAGGTCAAACGTATCATATCAATGCGTAACGGATCATGAATGTTATGGGGAGGTTTCTTCTCAATGACTCTAATCAAAACCTATCAGCTTTTCCTAACTAGTGATTAGAAGATAAGGTCTAAAACAGAAAATAAGACAGTACAGGAAAGAGAAGGAGAGGAGTGACCAAGTTAGTTACACAGTCACTGTCAAGGAAGAGGGGGTGACTGTGGAAGACATGGAAGGTGGTAATAAGCTTGAGGAGGAGGGAGGCGCAGTTTGACACCAGGGCTATTTACCCCAGTCCTTTAGTGACAGGAGTGCCACCCGCTGTCCGCTTGAGAAACCAGAGATGAAGTGTGTCGTTGTAGGGGAGAGAGAGAGAGGAGAGAGAGAGAGTGTGTTGTGTGTGTGTGTGTGTGTGTGTGTGTGTGTGTGTGTGTGTGTGTGTGTGTGTGAGACACAAAGAGAGAGAGAGAGAGTAGTGTGTGTGTGTGTGGTGTGTGTGTGTGTGTTGTGTGTGTGTGTGTCACACAAAAGATGAGATGTGGTGTGAGCGATGTGAGAGTGTAGAGAGAGAGAGAGAGAGAGAGAGAATCAGTGCTGCTATCAGAAAGGAAAATCCCCACCCCTCTCAACACACCCAGGCAGGCGGGTGACAAGCGGTAATCAGACAGTTTACCAATCTTAACAAGGATCAACAAGATCACCACCACCACCACAACAACAGAGCCAAGACCTCAACCAAGGCACTGATTCCTCCTTCATGTTTACCTGTCAATCTAGGATTTCGGACCCGAACACGCCAACAGGGAGGCGATACTATGGGAGAAAAAAAAGGAAAATTTTAAGACTGCTTTTGGGTGGAGGGATGGGGGTCAAACACACAGTTTAGTGGGAAGAGCGCGTGGTGTTGTGGAAGATAATAAGGGTAGGTTTGGAGACAGCACAAAGGCTGATTGGACACGATTGCACAGCGTGTCTTTGCTTGACACTGATTGTTTGTTTATTTGCAACAGTTGGTTAAACTTTTTCTGGAAAACTAGAATGGGGGAGAGGTCAAAGTAGGAGCTTGAGTGGTGATGATTGTAGAGAACGGGATGAGAGGGGGCGAGTTAAAGGAGTAAGCTATCATTTAGGGCAGTGTGGTTGGAAATGATGGTTTGAGTCGAGCAAATCTTCCTTCCTTAACTCTCTTTTTCTTTTATTTCTGTCTAAATATCTGACGTTTTCTTTACTAATAGATCATTCATGGTTTCGAGGTCTTCTGACGCAAACACCTTATACATAATCACTGGAAAACACGACATGGAGGCTGAAAGTTTTAGGTTTCTGTTAACCCTTTATTGTTTTGAATAAACGTTTCTCGAAACTAAACCCCAAACAAACAACAACACAAACCCTTCTCAATCGATTTGAAACAACTTAAAACGCATCAACAAGGATTCTGATCAATTTCAGGAGTAGACTGCAGCATGAGAATAGAAGGAAGAGCAGTGAGAAAGTGAGGAAAACAGCAAGGAGTAGATAAGGCGGACCTAGTTGCCCATTCTAAGGGAGTTGCATAACAAATATGTCAGGAAGGTTGGTGACGAATTGTCTCGCGACTAAAGGGCGGGGGGTTGGAGTGGGTGGGGGTGGGGGGGGGGTCAGGGTAGGGGGATTGGGCTGGGTTGATTGTTTGACTGTTGCGTTAACTGGCTAGCTTTATTAGTTGGTCAGCTAGTTGGTTGTTGGTCGGTTAGTTGGTTGGTTGGTTGGTTGGTTAGTTGGTTTGTTCGTTCGTGGTTGATGAACTGACTGACAACATTGTTCAAAAAGAAAACATCAAGTGCCTGCATCAGTGTCAGCTGAGTCGAAAGATGATACATCAATTCCGACTCAAACTTGAAGTATTCAATTACTTTCTTTATTTTATCTATTTTATTTTTCTATTCTTTTACATCGAGGACAACAGAATAAGAACTCATGTGCTTTTTTTACATCCAGTCCCCTGTGCATACAGTTTTGTAAATCTCGTCATCTGTTCCCACTGGAACACAATGGCCTACTCTTACTTTGATTATGTGAATGCACCAGTGACATCCGGAAGTATTCAACTGTCGAATGGTTAGAACAACAATAGCCATAACAGCAACAGAAATAAGTAGTTTCAGAAGCAGTGCTGTCAACATGCACAACACTGTTGGAGGGTTGTATTGTATTGTATGGTATGGTATGGTATGGTATGATATTGTATTGTATTGTATTGTATTGTATTGTATTGTATTGTATTGTATTGTATTGTATTGTATTGTATTGTATGTATACCACTCTAAGTCACGGCAGATTTTTCTGCATAACATTTAGGCTGCTCTTCCCTGGGAGAAATGCGTCACCACAAGAGCAGCACCAACCTTTTTTTTTCTTTTCCTGTCTACAACTTTTTTTGTTTTCGATAAGAGAGGCTTTTTTTCAACATAATTTTGTCAGAGACAACTCTCTTGTAGATGGTTCTTTTACGTGTGCTAAATAATATGTGTAACACACGGGACCTCGGTTTATCGTCTTCTTTGAAAGACTAGCACCCAGACCACCACTCATGGTCTAATGGATTGGGCGAAAGTTTGGGGCCCAAACGGGGATCGAACCACCATACACTTCGAACCCGGTCTTTTCGCTTTCTTGGTAGGTGCGTTACCTCTAAACCACCGATCCACAAGTAACAACAACAAAAAGTAACAACAAAGACGATAAAAGCAACAACAGCAACAACAAAATTAAAGTCATACAAAGCAACAGCTTTTTAATCAGTATAAACACTGTCAAAAATAGGTCAAACAGAAGTGTCAGTTGTTGAGATGTAGAAAGGGGAGTACGAAAAATTGAGAAGAGAGAGAGAGAGAGAGAGAGAGAGAGAGAGAGAGGAGAGAGAGGAGAGAGAGAGAGAGAGAGAGAGAGAGAGAGAGAGAGAGAGAGAGAGAGAGAGAGAGCTGTCGGTATATAAAAGACTGTGACCGAAAGAGAAACAAACACACAGACAGTCAGAGGAAGAAAAGGACAGAAAAAGACAAACACAGACACAGACGCACACAAACGGACAGAAAGGTATTATACATAGACAGGCAATAGATAGAAAGACAGATCCATCGCAGTCTTCACCTAAGTGTACGTCAAGCGGCAGTCACAACGTATATCAATCTATAATGAGGATCAACAAAATCCACGGGGACAACACTGTCAGAATTTCCGCAATTCTTAATCCCATTCCTTTGGAGTATATGTATGTACGTGCAATTGAAAATGTTATAAAAGTTGGGATGAGGTGTGTGTGTGTGTGTGGGGGGGGGGGGGGGGGGGGGTTAGTCATTCTCCTGTTTCCAACCCCTCAGATTTTGAACTTTCATTTCAACAAGTACAAAACAAACAACCTCCTCCCCCCGATCATATAAAAGAAAAAAAAAAACGAAACGAAAACAGCACCCCCCCCTCCCCCCCCCCCCCCCACACAAGAAACAGGGAGCAACGGAGCTATCAAGGTCGCCATTAGGCCACCAATCTGTAGAAGCCCCGCACTACTGCTGAGTCCCTTTTAAATAAAGAACTATGATATCAGCTCTGATAGAATATAGACAGGAAATCGCCCGCTTACTAAGGACAGAAATAAATGTCTTTGTCATAGAGATATTTTTTATTTTTATTTTTATTTTTATTTATTCCTTTTATATCGAGGATAACAGAATAAGCAATCATGTGCTTTTTTCATCGTCCCGTGTGTATGCAGTTTTGTAAATATTGTCATCTGTTCCCACCGATAGATGTAATGAGATGATAAGTGTTTAGATAATTGATTTTAAAAAGAAAAAAAACTCAGGGTGAGAGGTTGTATAAATAAATGGAAATTAAATGAAGAAAATGTCTCCCAAGTCGAATGCAGTTATCTTAATGTTGAGCAAAAATGGTTGCATACGCAAATTTTCACCATTGCTCAACCTCAGAGCTTTATCCCAGGAACACACACACACACACACACCACAC
>CM060320.1:46062552-46065052 GCA_030674155.1 Stramonita haemastoma | reverse complement strand
TCTCTCTCTCTCTCTCTCTCTCTCCACACACACACACACACACACACAATACACACACACACCACACACACACACACACACACACACACACACACACACACACACACACACACACACACACACACGCACACAGGATACGACAAGTATGCAGTGTTTGTTTTTATATCAACTCTCTCTCCTGGTAATGGACTCGCTTTTTGCATAGCCAACGATGGGGGGAGGGGGGGGGGGGGGGCGTTGTTTCTTTGCTTTGGTTAGGTTCTACTTCTCTCTTTTTTTTCTTCAGAGGGAGGGTGCCTTATTTTTCTAAGATCGTGGATGGGGCGTAATAAAATTGTACATGAGGTTTATTTGTTGGTGGTTCCTCCCCTTGTTTGTTTCATAACCGGTTGCACTCCTGCTTTAGATTGCGGGCCATGTAGATCTAGTGTCTTCTATAGAGTGCTAGTCACACAAAAAAAACTGGTGCTGATTTTCCACAGATTTTTTTAAAGTATGAAAAAATGCACTGTGTGCATGTTTTTGTGATAGGGCACGCTGCAATACCAGGCAGTCACGAGAAATCTGGAAATAATTATCAAAATAAAATCATAAGGATTGCTTGTGTACCAACAGTGTTGACACCACTCATGCACATTGCGGCTAGGGAGCTAGTCTAGCACACAACAAAGGACTGAGGTGTTTACTGAAAAATAAAAAAACCCCACAAAATTGAACCAATCAACTTTTGGCAAAATAGTTTTGAGTCAAGAGTCTAGTCTTCCAGAAAAGGTGGTTTTATTTCTGTGGATGCCTTAGTAATTTTGGTACAGACGCAAGAATAATGACAAAGAAAAACAGAAAGGACAGGGGCAAAAACTTAAGGCGGTGTGCAGTCTGTTAACACCCCATGTGTTTTTGCAAGGGCGTATTTTAGACATGTGATGGCTTAGTTTTGGGGCCAGTATCATTGCTGTACTTTTTAGAGCATCATAATTATTGAAAACTATGTTTGTCACCCGCTTAAAATTTTTTTTTAAACCTCTGTTGGACTGTTAACCTTAGCAACAACCTTGCCAAGAAGGGTATGAGCCAATCTTGAGTATGAGCAGCACCTCAGAATGGTGTCTGTCAGTTATTTAAAAGTAGCCCTGTGTCACGTTGATACATGATAGTCAGATTTGGGCATTGAAAAGCCCTTTAAATAACCAGTTTTCAGTTTGTTCAGTTGGCATGATGTCAACACAGGATATACAGTGCCTTGTATGTGTGTGCCACATCAGCATGCATGTTTTAGTTTCTCTTATCAGTCAGGTTTGAGCTCAGACCCTTCACTAGTATAACAAGAATAAAATAAAACGAAGGGAAGGGAAAGGGTAAAGGATTTGGTGGGGAGGGGGGGGGGGGAGAATAATGTTTTGTTTAGATATCTTCTGTAAGTGAAACTGTAAAAGAACATTTTGCTGAAGGATGTAAGTTTTTACAAAACAGGGGTATTTTTTTCCCTCATTTTTTTTTTTCTAAACAGCAGGTGGTTAGGAAGTTACATTCAAGCCCTTACATAATAAGCTGGTGAATGAAGCACAATGAGATTGTGTGTGTGTGTAGTGGTGAGCAGCAGCAGCAGCAGCGCAGCAGATAGTAGTAGTGTAGTAGTAGTAGTAGTAGTAGTAGTAGTAGTAGTAGTAGTAGTAGTAGTAGTAGTAGTAGTAGTAGTAGTAGTGTTGTAGTAGTGTAAGTTAGTAGAGTAGTGTAGTAGTAGGTGAGTGGTGAGTGTGTTTTAAGGGTTAGAGGACAGGACGAGCAGGAAAAGACATAATGAGACAATGACTGAAGCCTGAAAGAGACATGTTTTAAGGTAATATTGAACAATATCAACTGCTTACAATTTCTTTCCTTTTTATTTTGCTTTGTTTTGAGATGGTTTTTGCTGATAGTTTTTCCTTCACCCACCTGGTTCCTCCACCTCCTGCCTGCTCCTTCCCCACAGGACAAGGAGGAAGTCTTGGGAGTTGTGGCAGAGAAAAATCTGGTGAGATCCAAAAATCAGCAGGCAGGGGGTGAAGGCGGAGGGGGGGGGAGGGGGGGGGAGTGGAGAAAGGAGGGACATAGAGTCTGTCTGTAGCATGATAGTAATGCACAAAACAATTGAAGGTATACCTGCATTTCATATGTTTATCACTTTATGTATGTATATTTGTGCATTTCCACACATACATAGGGGGAGGGGGGCTATGTGTTATGGATGGGAGTTGGTCAGTGGGTGAGTAATGGGTGGCAACAGATATTGATATAAGAAAATAGCAAACTATCTTCTTTGTTTTGTTTTGATATACATTTGCTTGAAGACTTATGATTCATTCCCACCTTTTTATGCAGTACAGTTACAAAGTGGAGAAACTTTCAATGCTGTCAGAGGAAGCAAAATCTGAGCCAAGAGGCACCACTGGGTAAATACTCAGCTTTTCACAGACACTTTGAATCCTCTTAGTTATAAAAAAAATGTGTGATACTATTACCT
>CM060320.1:46025052-46050052 GCA_030674155.1 Stramonita haemastoma | reverse complement strand
AGGGAAAGGCCGGCAGGCTACTGCTACACCAACGGTACGCTACTTGCTCTCTCTGTTTGTATGGCTGAACCGCTTGGCAGCTGGCCTGGGGTTGCAACATGCGCTGGGAAAAGGGTGCATAAAACATAAAGCTGGCTTACGATTTACATATGTTGTTCCTGTCATGCAAATGCGTATGTGTGTGTGTGTGTGTGTGTGTGTGTGTGTGTGTGTGTGTGTGTGTGTGTGTGTGTGTGTGTGTGTGTGTCCCTCTTGTCTGTCTGTATATTCTCTGTCTCTTTCTCTCTGCTCTTTTGTCTGTATCTTTCTGTCTGTCTGTGTTGCCCCCCTCTTTCCCCAAGTCTCTTTTTCTGTACATAGATATCTGTTCATGTGTCAACTTTGCTTTTTACTGTTCGAGAGAATCTTTTTTTCTGGTTACATACTAGACCTAGATACACTTTCCTGCTTCTTTGCTTTTTTCTTCACATCTGCGCACGCGTGCACGCACGCACACACACACACATCACACACACACACACACACACACACACACACACACACACACACATACACACACACACACACACACACACACACACACACATTATATATATATATATATATATATATATTATATATATATATATATATATATATATATATTATAATATTATACAAAAACACGCACAGGCACGCACGCAGTATTGATAGACGTACTAGCCGACAGATCAGAGAGAAAGAGGGAGAGGGGGGGGGTGATGGATGGATAGATGGATGGATGGATGGATCTAACGAAGACTATTAAAATGATAATCATGTATGGAAATTATATAGCGCTGAATCTTTTAAAGTGCTTATATTTGGCAGAGTTTGAACAGAATAAGTAGAATAAACGCACACTTTTATAGTCTGTCTCATTTATGTCCCTTTATCTTTGAGACTTTTAGGGGAGGACTAAATATTGTGGCCATCCTTCATCATCCCTCTTTGTTCTCTGCTGCTCTCTGAGTCGGTAAACCTCAGATCAGTGTACCTGTGATGATGTGCCATATGTATTTCTTCAGCAGTATTCCATATTTGTTGTTGTTGTTTTTTTTAAAATTTATCTGAAAGGAAAACCGTGTTCATTTTTGTCGTTCAGGCTAATAAAGAAAAAAATGTCTTTTCTGGGGCATTGTGAGCCAGTATGTTGAGATAGTCGGTTTGAATACCATATCAAAGGTTGGTTTCACCGGTGTATTTCTCTCTGAACGTTTGCTGAAGTTTTGCATTTTTATTTCGAGATTTCTTCGATTTTTCACAAAACTCCGAATTTTATGCAGTGTATCTTTGAATTTTGAAAAAAAAATTCGAAAAGAGCATTCATTTTAAAAGAAAAAACGGAACGTTTGACAATGTAGGAGAGACAACACTCGTACGTGGCGAACCTTTATCTCTAATGTAAGTTAAACATAGCAGTCGTAGTAGTTGTTTCACAACCACCACCACCACCATCACCACCACCACCACCACCGCCGTCGTCGGGGTAGTCGTATCTTCATTGTTGTTATCATATTCATCGCTATTGATGGTGTCATTATCAGCAAACAAAAATAGTGTAATGCCTTGACGTCACAAAAATGAAGTAATAAAGAAAAAATGCAAATCGTTACCACTATGATTATCAAATTTTCCTAATTATTGTTGCTGTTGTCTTTCAAATCTCAAAATCTCAAATGTTCTTTTAATATTTTTTTTTTACTAAGTAGAACCATGGTAGAAATGTATCAGAGGAAGTATTGGGATAAACAATTCAGATTAAAAAGTGGTTTCTTATTAATTTTTGCAGGCATGTAGTCTGCATGAAAGACTTATACTTCTTTCTTGAACGTGTCTTTTAAAGTTTTTGTAAAGGAAAATTACAACTGAAAACAACCAGACATCGTCTCTTTGACTTTACTGCTTTTGTGTACTGAAGTGTTTTGTTTGCCGGCCTGAAAGTTAGACCAGAAATGTCCACTCATTGTGACTTATTACATTCTTCAAAGGCGTGATTAGTTCTTCACTATTTTGCTTATTTTCAAACAGTAGGCTCGGTACCCACAGACATAGCCATTGAAAGTCACCTTTTGGTTTGCGACAGCTGCTTGATATTGCAGATATTACAGATTACTGATGTAGACTATAATTTTTTCAGAAATTTTGAAAACTTTTTGCCTAAACTTTAAAAACTTATTGCCAAACCCCCGACGAGATATTATATAATGGGCGAACCAGTGGGTCAGTTTTGTTTGTAAGACCAAAAAAAAGTACATTCTATAAGGAATAACATCTAGACTTGTGTGATACAATGGTCTCCTAAAATTAAGGTTCCAGGAAAGCGCTTTTTGGAAGGAAGTTTCTTTCGGAGACAGCAATTTGAAACGAAGATAGAACAGTAAACCAGTAATATAGACTAAATACAACATGCTTTGATTGTAGGCAAAAACAAAAAACAAACAAAACAACAACAAAAAGCTACAATACCATAATGGAACTTATAACACACACACATACACACACACATGCAAGCACGTACACACACATGCACATTCATACACACACACACACACACACACACACACACACACACACACACACACACACACACACACACATACATTTTCAAGACAGACAAAAAATGATTCAACACACTCACACATAGACACAGACAGACAGACAGACAGACAGACAGACAGACACACACACAACACACACACACACACACACACACACACACACACACACACACACACACACACGAACAATCTACCCCACCACCACCACCACCACCACCACCATCACGACACACCAGCAACATAGGACGTGAAGAGAAAGAAGACAGACCAACTGCAGAGGTAATCGATATTCCCCCAGCCCCACCGACCGCGCAGGCGCAGACGCGGGGGGAGACCCCGTGAAACCCCGCACGCGGCTTGCTGTCACGTGACCGGATGGGGCGGGGCGGGAAGACGTTGCCGCGCTGATTGGCTGAACGTGCGTCAGTGTGGCGTCACAAGCCTCTACCCTCCCCCCCCTCCCTCCCTGCAGCCCCGCCCAATCGGACTCGCATTTCATTCAATTAATCGATGTCGGAGAGTTAGGACTGCTGCGGCAGGCGGACAGGCAGACAGGCAGGCAGGCAGACAGGCAGAGGAGGCAGAGGGCTCCACTCCCTTGATGTGACTGACTGACGGACAGTCCTCTGACTGACACAAGTGGGTGGGGAGGAATAGGGAGGGGGGGGGGGTGAGAGGGGGAAGGTGGTAGGGGGTAGACACACAGAAACCGTTGGCAGGTCGATTGGTTGGACCAAGGAGCATCTGTATGGTTGGGACTCTTAGAGGAGGGTTTTTTTGTTGACAATGAGGTACAGAGAAAGATCTCGTACTTCCACAGAGTTTGTTAAAAGTTGTCAAAACTTTGGTGTATGTGTATCATCAACCCCCAGACCATTCTGAGTTTACGGGTGGACAATGGCCAACATGTGGGCCTTTCCCTACAAGCACAAAGAAAACAAAACGTGCACACTTTCCACATTAAATTTCTAAACCACAAAACAACAGCGGAGAAGTGGGGATTGGGCTAAATATATTATTCTTAAGAACGTGAAGTTGTTTAAAGAGAATTCAGATGATAGCATTTCTGAAGACACAAAAATATAGGCAGACGTTTTCTGTCAACCACAACAGAGGAGAAACTAGACCTATGAGACCGTACACAGCCTGCAACTGCGAAACATTCTAAACTGTATTATCACAAACGCAGTGTTAGTCACACGAGTGACTTTCAAGAAAATACGTAGACACAGTCAGTGTACATAGTAGGCTGGTGTTAAAACACGATTCCGATTCGGGCTGCATGAAATAATGATGACGGTCTGTGAGGCTGAAATACCACAGTGTCAGTCTGAAGTGAGAGAGGCTGGGCATCAGAAACAATCTTTAGGAGGGTACTGGACCACAGGACCAGGAAGTGTAGCGCTTTTTTACCCTTTGTTACATTTGCCAGTCACGCTTTTGCAGTGTTAGTTCCATTGCCTGCCTTCCACACTGTGGGATTGTGAAGTTACAGTCATCTGTCGCGCTTTTAGACTGTCTGTTAAGTTAACCAGTCATGCTACTTTCAAACCCTATTGCCTGTCCTCATTTTTGACATCTGCATTTTTTTTATACAGTTAGTTAATTTTTTCCCAGTCACGCTTTTAGACTATTGGTTGATTTCGCCAATCACGTTTTTAGATGGTTAGTGTGGCTGTCACGTTTTAAGACTAGGAGTTAACATGGCCAGTCACGCTTTCAATCTACTCTATTTGCTTGACTCGCTTTAAGACTAGTAGTTACATACATATAGCAGCCACACTTTCAGTCTGTTAACTATTGTGCCAGTCATGATTGCAGCTACAATGACAGTCACGGTTTCGCACTGTTGTTACATATTATGTGCCTGCCACACTTTCCTTAGGAATGCAGTTGCACTTGCCAGAGACTCTTTAAGACAACTACATCTACCAATCCGTGTTTCAGCGAGCTACATTTGCAAGTCAAGCTTATAATATTCCTTACACTTGCCAGCCTTGCCTTTTAAGCAGTAACACTCTGGCAGAATCTTCAGTGGAACCCCAAGGGTCTTCTAGACTACAGTATGAGTTAAGCTGAAGGTAAAAACACTGGCTAGCTGCATTATCTGTTGGCTTGTCCTACTTTCAACACGTCAGATTTTGATTTTCATTCTGTTTTAGGCAATGTCACACACTTCTACAGATGCGATGAGTGCACATTCATTTTGTATACACATGTCTTCTTTGTACACTTACATGCTTTTTAAACGAGATCGCAATATAGTGGACATAAACAAATCATCAAAAATGAAACTTTACAATTCAGAACAAAAACCTAAGTACACTAGGAATCAGAAAATGCATTGCTTGTGTGTTTGTTTTTGTGTTTGTTTTTATATACTTAAGGAGTTATTAGCCAATATAAAATACCAACAAATTTCAAATGATTATGAAAGCTTATACTTGCAGGTACCAGGTAGATACTTTCCCACCCGCATAGTTTTTGACAATACAAACTGGCGGCTGCAAACTGTTACCTTTCAGCTGAAAGAGAAGCAATTTTAAAGACATGTCAGTGTTTATAAGACACAAAAGAGGTTTGGAGATACACAAGGATTTAAGGGAACACACCGGTTTAAGAGACCTAATTATAAGTCAAGAGTATAGAATGGTAATAATGATACCAGAGATGTTTCATTCGAAATCTACCCACTCTTGGTGGTGAGATTAATGATGCCAGAGACAGAAACAGTAGAGACCCCAAACAAAAGGAGAGAAAGAAGAGCCTTTGCCGATCTCCACCATCTTTCTTCACCCTCCATCCCACACACCCTGATTTTCTTTCCCCCTTGCTGGGTCCTTATCTGCAGTTGCTAAAGTTCTGTCCCAGCGGCTGACACTGTCGGCCTCCTGACAACTGAACCCTCCGGTTCATTTGGAGAGTGGAGGTTCTCGCAGCACCAATAACCAGCACTCTAATCGCTCTGTCAAGGAAGGGATGGGAGTGATGTCCCTCGGAAGCGGTGGCCGATGTCCAGTCGTGCCCCCAGTGGACAGTGTTTAATTGGCAGGCAGTGGACAGGCTGGCTGCTGTGTCCCTCTCCCAGGGCTGATAAGGTCTGGCCTGGCCACCTACCCACCCACCCCTCCTCCTTTACTTCTCGCCTCCTCTTCTGTCTTTTCCTCCTTTCATTTCTTCCGTCCTTCCCTCCTTCCGTCCATCCTTCCTTTCTTCCTTCCTTTAGCAGGCAGTCTCTTGGTTTATGGTTTTAAATCTTATGTTGTAGTTATTGTATTGTATTGCATAGTATTGTACTGTATTGTATTTGATTGCATTGTACTGTATTGTATTGCATTGTATTGCATTGTATTGTATTGCATTGTGTTGTAATGTATGGTATTGTGTTGTATTGGATTGGATTTTATTGTTTTTGCAGTGTTTTTAACGGGATTTTACCCAGGATAGAATCTATCAGGTTTTCAATTGTTGTTGTTGTTTTTTACTTTCAGCAACTAGTCTAGATTTTCTAGATCTATGTTGTGATAAGATTAGATACGTATCCCAGGGAGTACTGAAGTGAGAATATTTTCATAGGAATGTATTGTATTGTATCACATTGTAGTGATTGTATAGTATTGTGATTATTGCAGTGCGTTGTATTAAAGACAGTTACAAAGGGTTGCTGTCTTTCCTTGCTATTGTGTTTTCTTGTGTTGTATTAGGTTGCATTGTGCTGTATTGTTTTGTATTGTTATCTGTAGTTGCGACAGATTTCTCAGGATGAATTTTGTGCTGGTTTCTCCCAGGGCAGAGCTCTTGCGTTGCCTTAGTACGATACCATCTTTATTTCTGTTTAACAGTATATTTCTTGGGTTCTAGTGAAGGGTGTTTTTTTCCAATTCATTTTTCAAGAGATAGACTATATGATCTTTCATAGGGAGAATAGTTATTTACATCAGGGGTGAAATAATAGGTACACATCCAACGTGACGACATAAAGGTACCATCTTGCTGCCAATAGGCCTCAAATATTGGGGACCATGTCAAGTAGCGTGACGTATTCTACTGGCGGCGGCCCTTTGGAGGGCAAGAAAGCTTTTGAGGGCATCCTACCTTTTCTCTGACACTGGCGCCCTTAGCATCGTCATTTCCTCATCCCGCAACAGGAGTACTTACTTAGGCTACAAGAAAAGTGGATAACCATTATCCGCGGATTTTTTGGTGGTACAACTGATGCTTTCGTGACTGCGAAAAACTTACTGAAAGCTACTTCTGCTGCTTTGATTACTACCGTCGTTACCATCGCTGCTACTACTCTATGCTGGGTTTATTATAACTTCTATTGTTAGTCCTCATGTCACCTCTGCTGCTTGTCACACTATTGTACTACCTGTACCACTACCACTCTAGTTCAAATACACTTTTCTACTGTCTCACCTGTCTCACCTGTCGGCATCACCCAGTTCGGTGAAAGTCGCCGCACACCATGATAATGACACGCATGGTCCTCCTTCTCCATTTGCTCCTGTCTTCGCTGGCCCTGCTGACTTCATGGATTCCCATGCCATAGTACTAAGTAATGTTGCCATTAAGAGAAGCTGCAGGTCTGCCTAGACTAGTATTTTTTTCCCACGGTACTTGCCTTGAAAAACAGTTTTCGTGAGGTCTGTATAGTGGTTTCATAGCGCAGCCTAGATAATTATAATAGTCTTCGTTCATTATATAAAAGTAAGAAAGTTTACTTGTTGGTCCCAGTTTGTGTAATAATATACTTTCATTTAATCTTGACTGACTGACTCTGGGCAGCCTTCTAACAACACCACATCCCCCCCCCCAATATCTCAGCTGCTTCGATTCTATTATAGTACAGTGTAAATACTGCACAGTTTGCTTAGACACTATTTTCTTTTGGGGGGAAAAACAAGAAAGAAAGACAGAAAGAAAGAAAGGAGCGCAGCTGCGGGTGGGGGGGGTGGGGGAGGGGGGTTGTTTAGGTGCGTGGTGCACACTGTAACGAATTGCAGCGAAAACTGGAAACAGACGAGGGACCGGAGAATTGATAGATAGATATAAAACATGGGTAGCAGCATCTCCTTCACCTATTATTGCTTTATCAGCAAAGAATTCAAGTCTGGGGATAAAGCCTTTTGACAAACTGAAACGTACCAAGATGCTTTCCGGATAAAGCCAAAAAATGACGAACTTGGCGAATAAACCAATAAACGTAACTAGTAAAAAAACAAAACATTCCGTGTTTTTAACTCAATAAATAAATAAGTCGGTCAACAAAAGGATAACTGAACAAAAACAACAGAAAGAAAGAAAAGGAAAGAAGGTGAATAAGAAGATGAAAAAACATCTAAATGAATGATGGATAAATAGATGAACATTTGAATGAATGAACAAATGAATGAATGAATGAATGAATGAATGAATGAATGAATGAATGAATGAATGAACAGATAAATAAATGGCAGTACGAAAGATTGACAGAAACGGAAGCAAAATTAATGTTATTTTATTATCTAGTCTGGTATGATAAATGAAAAAAAAGGATGAGGGGGTATAGGGGAGGGTTAACTTGCAGGAAGAGAGGGCAAAAGAAGGGTGGTGGTTATGGAGGTTATGGTGGTGGTGAGGGGACTGGGAAAAGGAAGTAGGGATGGTGGAGGTGAGCTAAGCCCTGAATGAAGTGGGGTAGGGTGTGTGTGCACGTGTGTGTGTGGGCCTATGTGTATGTGTGTGTGTGTGCACGTGTGTGTGTAGGCCTATGTGTATGTGTGTGTGTGTGCACGTGTGTGTGTGCACGTGTGTGTGCACTTGTGTGTGCGTGTGTGTGCATGTGCATATGTGTGTCTGTGTGTGCGAGTGTATGTGCGCGTGCGCGCGCGCGCGCGCGCGTGTGTATGTGTGTGGGGTGTGTGTGTGTGTGTGTGTGTGTGTGTGTGTGTGTGTGTGTGTGAAAGCGCACTTTTTGCGTGCACTTGTCCATAATCGCATACTGTGTGTAATATGTCTGTAAAATTGAAAAAAAAACTAAAAAAACAAAGAAAGAAACAAAGTGTTGAAGAACCAGCAAACCATTCAACCATACAGACAACGATACGCTAACATCGCAACAACAACAACAAAAAAGGAAGAAAGAGGGGGAAAAAACCCCAGGCAGAATATATTCATAACCAGCACCAGCAGCAACAGCAGCAGCAGCAGCGGCAGCAGCGGCAGCAGCAGCAGCATCATTACAGCCATCGGAGTGTATCATTTGTTGGTGATGTCATTTGCCATTCGTTTGCACGGAACCGCGAACGCCTTGCCTGCAACTGGCGCCAGACCTAATGGCGTCCCTCATCTTCCGTCCTTCACTATTGCTTCTTCCTCCTCCTCCTCCTCCCTCTCCTCTACCGCCACCCGGTGTAGCTTGTAAAGACGACCTCCCTCTATCTACTGGGGTGAAATTCACTCCTGTACTGTGATTTTAGCAACTTGTACATTGTGTCAACACTTGGAATGAAGTGTCCAAGGTGGAGAGAGAGAGAGAGAGAGAGAGAGGAGAGAGAGAGAGAGAGAGAGAGAGAGAGAGAGAGAGAGAGAGAGAGAGAGAGAGAGAGAGAAGCAGAGATAGAGACAGACAGGCAGGCAGGCAGACATGGCATACATGTATACAGACAGAAAGACAGACAGATTCAGATAAACAGACCGATAGAACGCGCAAATTTTATTTGACAAAAGCTACAAAGCCCGTTTTACTAGTTTCAAGAAGCTAATTCACACTGGTCACCTAACAGTTTTACACCACGACTATCAGCACAGCTTCTTGTTCAAGGATCGTGGGGACTGGTTCCATACTTCAGCTGGTGCATGCCTAGGCTGCCTTCTGTCCTCTATGCTCTTCAACTTCTTTTTGGAGCGTATCATTATGTGATTGTTCACTTGAAGACCATCGGCACAGTCTCAGTCAGTAAAAGAGGGAAAACACGTCATAAGTTTTCAATGTTGAAGATGCTATTGATAGACGTGCAGTAAAGGAAGAGGAGCTTGTCAGCTAGGTGAAGAGCCCCAGTGAAGCACTAAAGTTCGGCCTGAAGAATAATCCCTCCCAAGAAAGAGCCAGCTGACAGCCAGTAGCCAAAATTCAACTTCAACCATGATCACAGTCAGCAGACAGAAACTTATTTATTGCTTTTTTTTTATATTCTTCTTTTATATCGAGGATAATAGAATAAACACTCATGTGCTTTTTTTTTTACATCAGTCTGCGACAACTTCAGACAACGAGCAGTCTCAAATACTGAGACTCCATATTTCAAGAGAGGTGAAGAAAGAAAAACAACCACCACTACCAATCCAACAACTATAAAAAAAGAACAAATAAGGACATATTTTTATATTTACTTACCAGTTTGGATGAAATCATGAAATAATAAACCCTTCCAACTCATGAAGAAAGGTTTGAGAAAATTCCGCATACCTTGACATAGGTAAATGATTCCAAAGCCATTTTGCTGTCGAAAGGCTTTTATTCTACTTACCTAGTTCACATAACCTCGATTATCTTATATAAATAACATTTTGGATATGTGCGGTGTGTGTGTGTGGTGGGTGGGGGGGGGGGGGGGGGGGTGGAGCATGCATACGTGCGTGCATGTGGGTGTGCCATGAGTGTGCTCCCATGTTTTTTTTTTCTTTCTCTGTATTTCTTTCGCTTGTCTTATCTATCTCTGTGTTAGTCTAGATCTATCTGTCTTGCTAAAGTTATTCCATCTCCTTTGCTTCGCGATCATTCTCTTTCCTTCTTCATCCTCTTCAGATATTCTACGGTATCAAATACACTGTCATATCCGCGGAATTTCCCACACACCAGTCAGTGGAGCAGCTGACAACACCTTTGAGAAAAAGAATCCCAGGCTGGGTACGGTTTCTGTCCCGTAAATCTATCCTGCTATCCTCTTTCTCTTTGGGGGGGATGAGGCAGTAGTACACTCTTTCCACGGAGCACCGGCAATTAATTTCACCTGACGCTCTACCTTTTAATGAGCCAAGCCTGAGCAGGATATTCCCCAATCCTCACCATCAACCCCCCTCTCCCCCCCCTTCCTCAGGTCTTTAATTGCTTCTTCGTAAACGAGCTAGGGTCGGGCTTGGGACCTCTGGCTGCGGCTGTCACTGGCCTTGATATCCCTTGGTCCGTTGCTGCTGCTGCTGCTGCTGCTGCTGCTGCTGCTGCTGCTGCTGCTGCTGCTACTGGTGCCTCCTCCTCCTCCTCTTCGCCCCATTCACAGAGATGACAGATGACCTTTATCATCGCTGATGAGCTGTTAAGAGCCAAGGTACGGGCCATTAGGCGGCTTTTCTCGTGTCGTGGTTTAGATGTAGATATAGATAACTCTGTGATATGTTATCATTATGTGCATATATATATATATATATATATATATATATATATATATATATATATATATATATTATTGTGTGTGTGTGTGTGTGTGTGTGTGTGTGTGTGTGTGTGTGTGTGTGTGTGTGTGTGTGTGTGTGTGTGTGTTGCCCCACGGAAAGTTTATATGTAACAGACGCATATTTTTATATATATATATATATATATATATTATATATATATATATATATCATTGTGTGTTTGAGAAATAGGACCTGTTATGCATTTCCTTTTTTTTCTAATTGTTTAATTTTGTCCCATACTTACATCAAGGAGGCAAAGTTTCAGTGCAGTTTATTTCACAGAATTATGTCCACTAAGCTGTTTATCATGAACGGTGCTCTTGAACGTAGTAAAACACAAACCCCTCTATTTTAAAAAGACATTTTTACAGTACTTAAATCAAGATGTATGGTTCCACCGTTTTAAAATAAGACTAGTTTCAGATCAAGACAAAGAGCAAAAAGAATTTAACCACAAGACAAATAAAATTCCAATTGAAAACGCACCAACAACAGACACCAGAAGACAGTGACTGCGTTACTAACTCCACGTAAGTGTGAACCATTCAGCGAAGTCAATACAAAGATGGGATAAATTCCAAACACAATGCTTTTTTTCCAACACAATACTTATTCTTGCCTACAGATAACAGATCTGGAGTGTGCTTTTGAAGAAAACTGCATTGTTAAAGTCACACACACACAACACACACACACACACACACACACACACACACACACACACACACACACACACACACACACATCGGAGACGGGGAGAGAGGAAGACAGACAGACAGACAATCAAAGAGAGAGACAGAGGCGGAGAACTTCTTCATATGAAAATATACACCAGAAAACCATTCCAGACAAAAACATGCACTCGTTTTGTTTCCCTAAGGTAGCAAAAAACCAAACAAAAGACAAAACAAACAAAACCCCTAAGGGATCAAACAGTACACAAATGTAAAGAAAACACAAGAAAAGGAGTGGAGGGTAAAAGCATTTTTCCAATTACGGTGGGTAGAGAGGACGTGTACTTGGAGTCTATCAGGTCCTGCAGGAGTGGATCAAGGGCCACGGTGAGAGAACTCTCACTGGTCAAGTGGTGCCACTTACATCCCGAGTAGGTGACTTGGAGAGTGCTGCTGACTGAAGGCATCTAGCTGACTGACCACTACTGCAGGTGTCAGGCTTTCTCGGGGCTGTCTGTCTGTACTGGTGGAGCGCTGGAAATTGAGGATGCTGTCTGTGCAATATTATTACTCTACTGATATCGGTTTGAATTTTTTTCCCTATACCTCCACACTTGTGATTAATTTGTGCAAGACCTTTTTGTCTGTCTGTCTGTCTGTCTGTCTGTCTGTCTGTCTGTCTGTCTGTCTGTCTGTCTGTCTGTCTGTCTGTCTCTCTCTCTCTCTCTTCTCTCTCTCTCTCTCTCTCTCTCTCTCTCTCTCTCTCTCTCTCTCTCTCTCTCTCTCTCTCTCTCTCTCCCCCTCTCTCTCTCCCCTTTCTGTTCCTTTACAGGGCGGGGTGCGTAGTACTGGTATCAAGTGAAAGGCAATAGTCTTGCAGATGAAAAACAGTATCAAAAGTGTAGAGACATGGCTCTAGAGGAGGCTCCCTCGGAACAAACTGAACAGAAAAGACGTACAAGTCAAAGTGTTTTGGGAAGGATTGAACTAACACCCACAACGTTTTGGAAAATGAAATATTTTGGACATTGTATGTGAGACATGACAGCTCCTATGTCGTGAAGACTCCATCCCAGAGTAAGAATGAGGTCAAGAGATGACAAGGGAGACCACTGACTTTCTACGTAGAGAGCATAGCCAAGTGACAGCCATAGACCTGAAGACAGAAGGAGATGGAAACAACTGACGGGGCATGTCACAGCAGATTTCTCTGCATGAAATTCGGGCTGCTCTCCCTAGTGAGAGTGCGTCGCCAGAAGAGCAGCGCCACCCTTTATTTTTCTTTTGCTGTCTGCAACTGTATTTGTTTCCCTGTCAGAGTAGCTTTCCTCTACACAATTTTGCCAGGGACAAACTCTCTTGTTGCCGTGGGTTCTTTTACATGCGCTACATAATGATGTGTAACACACGGGACCTCGGTTTATCGTCTCACCCGGAAGACTAGCACCCAGACAACCACTCATGGTTTAATGGATGGGGGAGAAAATTTTGGGGCTCAAACGGGATTCGAACCACTGCACACTTCGACCCGGACAATTCGCTTTCTAGACAGGCGCGTTACCTGTAGACCACTGATCCACCAACAAAGTCAGGGACAGGAGAACAGGGCTCAGAGGACTTGACTTTAGCCTACTTCTTTGCGTAGTCCACCAGGAGAACAGGGCTCAGAGGACTTGACTTTAGCCTACGTCTTTCCTTAGTCCAGCAGGTGAACAACTCAGTCACTGCAAGGAAGGCAGTAGAACGCTGCGTGGTTAAGATGACAGAGACCTAGCAGACACCGCCACACGTCTGTTGCCAGCCTGATATTGTGGCCAGGAAATTTTTTTTTATCCAAGTCAGCGGCGTGAGTGGGTCTCGTCTGTAGGGTGGCCTCACATCAACCTGGCTCCGTGAGGTGCTCTTGCAGGCTTAAACAGCAGTTTAGACAGACTGCAGATTCGGAAGGGATAAGGGCCTAGACTAGCGCCTGTGGAAATTAAGATGGGAAAGTTGGAAGTAATAAAGGGATGCTTATGAATGCCAATTACATTTAAAAGAAACAGGCACACATACATATAGGCGTATTCACATACGCCTGCTCGTGCGCGCACACATACACACATACACACCCACGTGCGCGCACGAAAGCAGTTTCGCACACAACACACACACAACACACACACACACACACACACACACACACACACACACACACACACACAAACACACACACACACACACACACACACACACACACAACACACACACAACACAACACACACACACACACACACACACACACACACCACAACACACACACACCACACACACACACACACACACACACACACACACACACACACACACACACACCACACACACCGGACTCGCCTCTTACGTTCAATCTACATAAATTTCCCCGACAATCCAACATGCACTAGTGTGCATTTGACCCACTCCAACCACCACCACCCCCTCCTTCACCCCCACCCCCTTCCTCCACCCACATCTCTCTCATACCCTGAAAACAATGATATCCCTAATATTCTCAGTGCTTTTTCCCCCCCTTTCCCTATTTCTGCGGCGGATGATATTTTCCAGCCTAGCATTCTTTGCACTTCCTATTACGCAAAATCGCACCTGGCTAGTCTCAAAACAGGAATAAGGCCCCCCTTTTATTTATAGGCTGAATAAATAGTGCAGGGAGGAGAGAGAGGGATGGCAGGCATGCAAACAGAAAATCGTATTCCAAGCCGACAGTATTTCCATGTTTTGATTACAACTGCAGCGATCGTCCCCGCTCATCATTATGGAAATTTCACTCATCCCCCTCTCTGTCAATCATGAAGACAAGGGCATCATGGTAAAAAAAAGGGGGGGGAAGAGGGTGGGAGGGATGGAGGGAGGGAGAGGGATACCTACTGTTGGCTTGCCATGTGATTGGACTCACATGTCAAAAATTTGCATGGCAATGCGCGCGAGCGATTGTGTAATTTTATTGCATGTCAGTGTTCCGCGCCGATTATTCAACAGTAATGCCAAGATTTGCATTGTAATGGTTTCAGGCCACACGGGCGTGAGCGCCTGCGCGCGCGCGCACGTGCACACGCATACACACGAACAGTGTGGTGCACTTAAAAGTGCGTAGGCATGCGCGAGTGTAAGGCCCGCGCGATCGCACACACGCACACGCGCACCCAGCCTCGTGCGCGTACGCGCAAGCACATACACACACACACACGCGTGCGCGCAAGCACACACACACACACTCACATACACACACGTGTGCACACACACACCGCGCGCACACAGAGAGGGAGAGACAGGGGGGAGGGGTAAAAACTGAGAAGAGATCTTGTTCCTCAAAAAGACGCTCTTATTTCCTACAGCAATAGTCATAATTATTAAAAAGTATTAATAAAAACAAGAACAACAATGACAGTGTTGCTACCACCACCACCACTAATACTAATAATGATACTGGTAATAATAATGATGACAATAATAATGATAAATGTAGTAATGATCATAACAACAACAGTTATGATAAAGCAATCATAGCAACAACAGTACAGAAGTAGATATAGTCGTAGTTGTAAAAGTAGAACAAGCAGTTGTAGTAAATACCAGTAGCAGCAGCAGCAGCAGCAGCAGCAGCAGCAGTCAGTAGTAGTAGTAGTAGTAGTAGTAGTAGTAGTAGTAGTAGTAGTAGTAGTAGTAGTAGTAGTAGTAGTAGTAGTAGTAGTAGTAGTAGTAGAAAAGTAAAAGCAGTGGTTGTCATCGCTGTAGTCGCGGTAGCTTCTAGCTGTTATTGTTGATATACATTGTGGTGGTGGTGGTGGTTGTCACAGCAGTCAGCATCAGACAGACCTAACAATGCAGCGAGCCTGCCTGCCTGCCTGCAGAGGACCAAGCCTTTTCTCTCTCTTCTCTCTCTTTCTCTGTTCAGCCTGACACCACTGCTTCAGCTCTGATGCTGAGTGAGGGAATATTAAACCGATAAAGGAAGACAGAGCGCTGAATGGATGAATAAATAAGTGAACATTTCCAATGAATAAATGGCTTCACAGAGAAGAAGAGAAAGAATAAAACAAACAAAACAAAAGAAACCACACCACACAAACCTCAGAATGAATTCATGAATCAATCAATAGAATAATGAATTGAATGCATAACAGTGACAGTTCATGTGCTTGCTTTGCTTGCTAGCACGACGCACACACGTACCAGCACTTGCCCGCACACAGACACCAGATAGAGATATAGACATAGATGCAGGACACACACACACACACACATACACACACACACACACACACACACACACACACACACACACACGCGAACACACAACACACACACCACACGCAGTGCACGCTTGCACGCACGGGACACAGATCGAGACAGAGAGAGGAGGCACAGAGAGAAACAGAGGAAGAGAGAGAGACAGAGAGAGAGAGAGAGAGCAGGAAAAGACAAACAGAACCGCAGCGAAGAGAGATAGTCATAATAATGATGATGGTCTGTACTTTGTAAGAATAACAAGTCAGTGATTCCATGTTGATGCTGAGGATGATGATAGCGGTGATGTAATTTAAGGCTATAAGCTTAACGGTGGCAGCGAGACAGTTGAACAACGACGACGATGATGAGTGACCTTTGTTAAAATATGAGAGTGTGAGCGGTTCCATGATGATGATGATGATGGATGATGATGATGTGATGATGATGATGATGGTGATGGTGATGATGATGATATACACACAGGTGACAGCCATGATATGACTCTTGTGGTCGGCTGGGCTATTAACCTATAGTCAATGTATTGTTGACAGAAGGGATAGTGGTTTGGAAACGAATTTCATGAACTGAAGGTGACTTGCCTTATCATGAAGTGCAAATATCCACATCAAAATGTTATTATGTTTTTGCTGTTCATGAAGTGCAAAGATCCGCATCAAAATGTTATATGTTTTTGCTGTTGTTGTTGTTGGGATGCCTCTCAGACAATTTTATGTTTCTGCTCTGCTTGTGATGTTCTTCTTGCCTGTCGTCTTTTCATCTGTCTGTTTCTGTATCCTCTTCTGCGTCCCATGTTCCTCTCTTTTTTCTCTTGTTTTTGTCCTCTCGTTCTCGTCTGTCTCGTCGTCTGTCTGTCTATCTGTCTGTATGTCTCTCTGTTCCTCTTCTCTCTCTCTCTCACACTCTCTCTCTCTCTCTCTCTCCCTCTCTCCCTCTCTCTCACTCCTCTCACTCTCTACTCTTCCTGCCATTCCTGTCTCTGTTCTTCTCTTCTTCCGACTCTCTCTCTCTCTCTCTCTCTCTCTCTCTCTCTCTCTCTCTCTCTCTCTCTCTCGTTTTGTGACTCTGTCTGCTTCTCTGTCTCTCTGCTTCTCTCTCTCTTTCTCTTTGTTGTCTCCTTTTCTCTGTCTGCCTCTGTCTGTCTTCTGTCCTGTCTCTGTCGTCTGTCTGTCTGTCTGTCTGTCTGTCTTCGTCTGTCTGTCTTCTGTCTGCTCTCTCTCTCTCTCTCTCTCTCTCTCTCTCTCTCTCTCTCTCTCTCTCTCTCTCTCTCTCTCCCCCCCCCTCTCCCTCTCTCTCTTTCTCTCTCTCTGACCCCTGTGTCTCCTCTCCTCTCCTTCTCTTCTCCTCCCCTCTCTCTCCTCTCTTCTCTCCCTCTCTTCTCCCTCCTCCCTCTCCTCCTCTCTTCTCCTCCCCTCTCCTCTCCTCTTTTCTTCTCTCCTCACCCGGTCCTTTCTGCAATTCCAGTTGGTAGAAAACATTTCTCCTCTTCACGGCTACTGCCTCCCTGCAGTCTCGTGTCGGGGCCAATCATCTTCAGCGGGGAGGCTGCCGGCTGCCAACTCTGTGTCACTTAGTGTACTGTACTGCTTCCAGTGCTCTGCTTCGTTTCGCTACTTTTTGGTGTGTTTTTTTGTCTAAGTTGGGTTTTTTTTTTTTTTGGGGGGGGGGGATTTTTGTGTTGTTGTTGGTTATATTAATTCGGGTTTTTTTGTTGTTGTTTGTTTTTAACGTTTTTGTTTTGTTTTTTTTCTTTCTCGTTTGTGTGTGTGTTGTGTGTGTGTGTGTGTGTGTGTGTGTGTGTGTGTGTGTGTGTGTGTGTGTGTGTGGTGTGTGTGTGTGTGTGTGTGTGTGTGTGTGTGGTGTTTCAAAATATTCTTGTGTGTGTGTTCTTTTTATTTCTTTTATTTTGTCTTCTTTTGTTTTTCTATGTTTGTTTGCTTCTTGTTTTTTTTTAATTATTATTTTCTAAAAACTGTTTTTCGTGTTGTTCTGTGCTGTGTTACCTATGTTCGTTTGTTTTCATATGTTAGTGTCTGGGGTGGTGAGCTTTATCGCATCGTTTTTGGTTACTGTTTTTTCTTTGTTTGGTTGTTCTTTCCATATTTTGTTTAAACTGTGTACGCCATTTTTTCTTGCTTAACATTTTGTAACTTTAAAAAAGACAACAAAACCAGAGCAAAATTCCCCTCCCACCTCCCCATCCAAAGAATCCTCACACACTCACACAGACACACAGACAGACAGACAGACAGACAGCAGACAGCGCATGACCGCAGACAGGACAACACACACACACACACACACACACACACACACACACACACACACACACACACACACAGTACTCACACACACACACACACACACAAACACACACACACACACATCACCAGTCACTCACCACCACCACACACACACACACAACACACACACACTCACTCACTCTCACTCACTCTCCTCACTTCTACCACACACACCACATCACCCCCACTCACACACACTCACAGAGCACCAACCCACTCACATGCTCCATCCCAAAGCCATCAATCATGCACAACCATCTCCCACTCCTACTCCTCCTGTCAATTAAATTTGAACCGGTAGACGTCAAACTGACCATCGATTTTCCAATACCTTACACCCTGACAACCACCCCCTCCCCACCCCATACCCCCACCCCACCCCACCCTACCCTCCCATCTTTCCACCCTGCTTGTCTGCAACCTCTAAAATGGCTTATTCTTTTGCCTCGTTACCCCTTCTTCATCGCTACCCCTTCCAGATTGCTGATACCTTTTTGGAGTCAAACTTGTTCGCTTTTTTCTTTATTTTTAGATATTTTTTCTTCTCTTTTTCTTTCAATCCTGGAGCAAATCATTCACACGCTTTCCCCATTTGGCTGCAACAAATGATTGCCCCTCCTCTCGCTCGGCCGTCTCGGGTACCTCGACATTGGGCTTCAGTTAACGGGTACCTGGGGTCGAGGCTGGTGATCAGTCACGGGTACATCATTCACGGGTACATCATTACCCGGCAGGGAGTGATGAGGAGGGGAGGAGTCGGGGGTTGTAATGGAGAGAGAGAGAGAGTTGAGGGGTGGAGGGGGTGGGGTGGGGGTGGAGAAGTAGCTGCTGGTTTGTGGTGAATTGCGGTTATTAGTCACAGCGACCCCGGCTGGCAGGTTTGAGGCGGAGCTGTCCCTTTTGATGCAGGCTGAGTTTCGCGCTGTCAGGACTGCTCATTTAGCCGCCTGTGCGCGTGTGGAGATTGGAACGGACAACCCCTGGAGTGATTACCTGACGTGATAACGTTAGTGAGGGGGTTGGGGGTAGGGGTGGGTGTGTGGGTGTGTGAGTGGAGTGGGCGAGGAAAGTCATTTATTCTGCTTCTAGTTTTTTAAAAAAAGAGCTTTTTTCTCCACTCTTGTTACTTTTTTTGTTGTTACTGCTCTTCATTTTTTGGCCACTTCTACTCTGTTAGTTTTTCTGTTCTTTTGTCTGTGTGTTGAAGACTCTCTTGCTACCTTGTTTGAGCTAGTTATTGCTGGTTTAGTTTTCCAGCTTTCCATATTTGTTTTTCCACTGAAGCACTGCTCGTACACAGGTGTTTTATACAAGGGTGCTGATTTTCTCTCAAAAATAGTTTTTACAGTAATGTTTTCTTAATTGTCATGCAGCATGTATTCATTAATAGTTCTAGTGTTTTTCCTACATTTTCTTAAGCCCAGAAAAGTATACACCATTCACGTTAAGCATGCATTCTTGGAGTATTCCAATCTGCACAAAGCAATATGTGTAATATATATATATATATATATATATATATATATATATATATATATATATATATAATATACATATATATATATATATATACAGAAAAAAAAAAGAACAGAAAAAAATGTAAGGGACAAGAGACCCTGTGTGTGTATGTGTGTGCGTGCGTGTGTGTGTGTGTGTGCGTGCGTGTGTGCGTGCGTGCGTGCGTGAGTGAGTGTTTGTGTGTGTGTGCGTGCGTACGTGCGTGAGTGTGTGTAAGAGAGAGAGAGAGAGAGAGAGGAGACATGCAGAGAGAGAGAGACAGGCAGAGAGAGAGAGAGAGACAGGCAGAGACAGGCAGAGACAGAGAGATAGAGAAGTCATATACAGACAGACGGACAGACAGACAGAATATAGCCCTGCAAAAAGAGGAAACGATGGCATGAGGGGATGGGTGATGGGGATGGGGATGAGGAGGCCAAAAGAATTGTTGCCATATCCCAGGGAAAGGCAGACCCCAAGCCACGAGGTGCAGGCAGGCAGGCAGCAGACATGACAGGGGCAGATAAGCGGCTCACAGTCCACGCTGGCATTCCTGAAAACACACACACGCAACACACACACACACACACACACACACACACACACACACACACACACACACACACACACAGAGTGCAGCAACAGCACAGTACAGCAGCTGTCATACAGCAATGACAGCCATCTCCACATACACACACACAGCTGTCAGACAGAAAATGGCGTAGCAATGCTCGCACATGCACGTGCGTGCGTAATGGACATGGACGGACACACACACATACACACACAGGTACACAAACACACACTCGCGCGCGCGCGCGCCACACACACACACAAACACACACACAGAGGTAAATATATACACTCGCACACACACACACACACACACACACACACACACACACACACACACACACACACACACACACACACACACACACACACACACACACACCGAGAGGTTAGCATAAACAGGCAGGCTTGGGGCTCACACACACACACACACACACACACACACACACACACACACACACACACACACACACACACAACAAAACACACAAACACATACACAAACGCACACATACATATACGCACGCACGCAGGCACGGGTACTATGCATTCTACCACCCAATACAGACATTTACATCTTTGTCATCCGTTCTTTGCAGTAGTCTACTCCTGTCAAGGGTAGAGGATATACTGTTTGCTCCACATCACATCTTTATTCTGTCACACATACACACACATATATACACGCACGCACGCACAGGTAGGCTTACTGTGCATTCTACCACCCAATATAGACATTTACATCTTCGTCATCATTTCTTTGCGGCAGTCTACTCCTGTCAAGGGTAGAAGATTTACTGTTTGCTTCATATCACATCTTTATTCTGTCTAACTCGGTGTCAGAAGGCGAAGTCTCCATATGTTGCGTATTTATCTTGGTGTTCTTCATCCTCTTCTGCTCGTCTGCTGTTGCTGCTTCGTGATCGTATATTGTGTGTGTGTGTGTGTGTGTGTGTGTGTGTGTGTGTGTGTGTGTGTGTGTGTGTGTGTGTGTGTGTGTGTGTATGCGTGTGTGTGTGTGTGGTGTGTGTGTGTGTGTGTGTGTGTGTGTGTTGTGTGTGTGTGTGTGTGTGTGCGTGTATGTGTGTACAGTGTGAGAGAGAGAGAGAGAGAGAGAGAGAGAGGGGGGGGGGAGAGAGAGATAGAGATAGAGAGTGCGTGCGTGTATGCGTGTGTGTGCGAAAAATGAAGACTATATGAACAAAGTAGGTGGCTATCGATGAGCGAGTTTCTTCCTTCCCCCTTTTCTTGGCATTCCGAAGAGTGCAATGGTAGGTCAGGTATTAATTACTAGGCTGACGAAACTTGAGGGTGTACGCAAAATGTTGCTTTAAATGAAAGTTATGAGCGTAAAGCAAGTGATATTATATCCGTGAAGTCCGAGTGTGGCTACCTTAATGGTGGGCAAACGGTCGCATACGCAAAATCTCACCTTTGGCAAACCTCGGAGCTCTGATCGAGGAACTGAGGGGGGAGTAATGTTTAGGCTCTCTCTATCTCTATCCCTTAGTCTGGCGACCGCGGGGGCACCCATGAAGACTGGACAACCAGTTCCCTCCATTCCTCTCTCTGTTCTGCCTTTCTCAGGGTTTTTGTTGAGTTCTAGGCCTGTCCATTCGCTGATGTTGTCCTCCCATCTCTTCTTTGGTCTGCCTCTTTTTCTTCCTCCTTGGACAGTGCCTTGCAGTATTGTTTTTGAAAGTCCTTTTGATCTTGTGACATGACCATACCATTTAAGTTTACGCTTCTTTACGATTGATAGAAGATTGTTGTTGGGACCAATGGTTTGCTGGATTCTGCTATGCATGTCTTCGTTGCTTATGTGGTCTCTGTAGGAGATGCCAAGGAGTCCCCGGAAGCATCATTTTTAGGCTATCAACGAAAAATCATGTAGACTAGGTAATGCTTTTTTTCTTTTTCTTTTTAATTGATGCTATGGTTGTTTACAATCAGTAATATTCTGATTCTACAGTTCTGTCTTTGCTTCCCTTTGCTTTGCCTCCCTGTTTGTTTTTACTTAGTCTTCCTCTCTTTCACACACAATTCTCTCTGTCTCTGTCTCTGTCTCTGTCTCTCTTTCGATGTGTGATATAATATATATATAATATATATAGAGAGAGAGAGAGAGAGAGAGAGAGAGAGAGAGAGAGAGAGAGAGAGAGAGAGAGAGAGAGAGAGAGAAGCCTTTTATTCGCTTTTATTCGTTAGACAGTAGTTAGTTACTCTTCTGGATCCACTTTTCACAAACATCACTAAAACTGATCTGATCTGATCTAAGAGAACAGAAGAGAAGACCCTCCCTATCCGATTACAGCACACCGGAACACCGCACCGGAAGACATCAAACGCCCGGTAGACACACAGCAGCCGCGCTCCTTTGGACACCTCCCCTTCACGGTCACTGAACGCCTAAGCCTCCCTGACGTTTGATCTGAAGAACCCAACAAATCAAACCCTTTCTTCCACCTAAGAATCCCTGACACGTCCACTGCCGTAACGCCACGGTCAAGCTCCTCCAACCCCAGTCTCTTCTTCTTCCTCTGCTTCCAGCCGAGTCGACGTCAAAAGAAAGTGTGATGAAAGCATCCACCTTTACGTCATCAAAAGCGTAGTAGGCCAAAGCAAAGGCTTTTCTCGAACAGTTCTCGTGCCGCTGTCGCCTTCTCGGAGTTGGAAGTAAGGCAGGCAGGCTCACACAATGGCGTCCCCCGCGGCTCCTCTAATGAACAAAGTGGCGGGTGTGAGAAAGCAGGCTCGTTTAGCAGTCAGAGCCGTTTACTTGGTAGACATGCCGTAAACTTGACGATGACAATGGCGGGCCTTGTGCGGGAGGAAGACACGTTTTATCACTTGGCCCCCTCTCTGGCAGTTCGCTGTACAGGTGGGATTATTTTGGGAGGCAGGGATGGTGATAGTAGGGAAGAATCCATCACATGGAACTAAGGGGTCTAAAGAAGGCATCTCTGGTCTGTGTGTATATAGGTCCTGATGGCAAGGGGGGGGGGGGGGGGGTTGGGGAGGAAGGGGGGGAACAAGGGAGGTATTGTTGTCATGGTTGATATAGGTCTGGGAGTGTCACCCTTACTACAGTAAATACTCGCCCCTTTACTGTGCGCGTGCGCGCGAGCTCAGCCGTGGACGTGCGAATTTTTGTTGGTGTGGATGTTTCTTTTCAGGCATGTAGACATCTATGCGTGGTAAGAGAGAGCACATGCTGGCGTGGATATTTGGACTTTCGCGCATTCGAGAACGCAAGAATGGAGAAAGGCAGGAGAAGGAACATATGCATCATTGTGTGCATAATGTACATGCACAGGAGCATGCATGCACAAGCACGCGCGCGCATACACACATACTCACACACACGCGCGCGCGCGCGCGCGCGCACACACACACACACACACACACACACACACACACACACACACACACACATGGAAAAAAACCCACAGAATTCTGAGTCTTTATGATTATTGTGTGGATTTTCTTCAATACAAGTTCAATCCATTGAGCCATAAAAACATTAGTTTATTCTTATCATATTGCTGTTGGTTTTTTAAAAATCATACTATATCTAGGACATACTGGTTAGCTTTTTAAAAACAAAATGTGCAGGGGAAAAAGAGACAAAGGGATGGGTGAAAAAAACAACAACCAGGAGTCAGAGACAAAAACAGAGCTCATCAGGGAAAAGGAAAAAAAAAACAAACACGATGATGGAACAGATGCAAGGATAGAGGATAACACAGACGGAATATCACACAGACAGAATAACACATAGACAGAATAACACACACACACACACACACACACACACACACACACACACACACACACACACACACAACACACACACAACCACAAAATAACACACAGACAAAATAACTCACAGACAGAATAACACACACACCATACACACACACACACACACACACACACACACACACACACACACACACCACACACACACACACACAGGCACAGAAGGAACAAAGACAGAGACAGAGTGGACAGGTCAGTTGGTCCAAGGAGACAGACAGGTCAGTTTCCGGCTGCTGTGTCCAGCCAGCCATCAGCGGACGGATGCTCTGGTCAGTTCCTGGATGACCCCTCGGTCCTGTGCACTTCCCCTGCTGTCCGGAACTTGGTCAGAGCCTGATTTGTCCACGCCTTGCCCAGCCCCCCTCCCCCTCCATCTTGTTTTGCCTTCCTTTGGTTGCTTGGTTGAGGTTTTACGTTGAGGGTGGTTGTCCTGGGGGGTTGGGGGTGGTTTTTTTTTAGGCAAGGGAGATGAGTGTTGGTATGATTGGATGATGGGGTTTTTTTCCTTCTTGATCTCTGTTTGGGGAGTTATGGGGGCACTGTAGTGATTTTTTTTTTTAGGTTCTGTGTGTGTGTGTGTGTGTGTGTGTGTGTGTGTGGTGTGTGTGTGTGTGTGTGTGTGTGTGTGAGTGAGTGTGTGTGTGGAAGGGGGGGGGGTGCTCGCGCCCGCGCGCGCATCTCTTCTGGTAAATTGATTTGGTTGTATTTAAAGTCCCAGCGGAGCCATCCAATTCAAGGACTGTGCCATCAACCATTTCATCGCCTCACCATATTCTCTAGGTACAGTGGCCACTGTAGGGTTAAGTTTGTGGGAGTTCAGTTGTCGACAGTG
>CM060320.1:46002552-46020052 GCA_030674155.1 Stramonita haemastoma | reverse complement strand
TCTGCTTTGGAATTTTGGCCCCTACTTGTAGCCTCAAAGGTCGTGAAAAGGAGTTGATGTCAGAGCACTTACTTTGTTCCCCTGAACAGAAGCTGGCATTCAGGGGCAGGGACAGATAAAGGGCCTGTTTCTGTAAACACATGCGCATAAGAAAAATGCCCGCCGACCATTAAAAGTAAATTATGGAGTGAAGGACCTTCGCCAATGTGGCAGGTTTGTCAACGGTTAAAACCCCAGAAAAAAAAAAGTGATTACAGTTAGAAAAGGACAAGGAACAGATGGCTTTGTTGTATGTAAAGTTGTTGTTGTTAAGGAATGTGTTTAGATTTATTAATTATAAAGAAAATGCGAGTGTAGAATATGATTATTTTGTCTGTATTCGTTTCTTTTCTTTTTTGTGTGTTTTCTTTTTTTTTTTTTTGCTTCTGGCTGGTTGTTTTATACCAGGTTGAATAATCAGAGTGAAACAAAAAAAGAGAGGATATGAAAGTTCGTCGTCGTCATCGAACGCTCAAACAGCAACTACTGGTATACTTTTGTGGGCTTCTTTTTCGTATAGTCTTTATTGTTTGTGCCTGTTTTTTTTCTTCTTTTTCTTGATGTCTCTTTTCTTCATACAGTAAATGAAAAGTTTGGATGTGTAGACTGTATGTTTATTGTTGTAAAGTTTATCATTTTGCAGTGTCGTGAGAAATATATTAAATCTATTCAGGGTATTCCTATCCAATGGGTGCTTTTTTTTCTCTCTCAGTTTTTGATAACTTGTTTTATATTTTAAGGCCTTGCTCGTTTTTTTTCTGTGTTCTTTTTCTTTCTTTCATGTCTAGGAAGGTTGTTTGGGTTGAAACAGATTTGCAGGACTTTGATGTGTGTGTGTGTGTGTGTGTGTTTTGTGTGTGTGTGTGTGTGTGTGTGTGTGTGTGGTGTGTGTGTGTGTGTGTGTGTGTGTTTGTGTGCGCGCGCGCTCTCAAGTGCATGCATACGTTTTAATTGAATGTGAACACATGCTTCAAATTGATATTTTCCCTACAAATGCGCACTCAGTTGTCCTCAAATTTGTCTGAGAGAGAGAGAGAGGAGTAGAGAGAGAGAGAAGAAGAGAGCTATATGCAAACAGACATACTCATAGGCACACAGTCATACATACAGGGAGAGCAACGACTGTGGTGACTTTGATTCCTTGCAAACGACAAGCATACATCAGGAAAAAATGTCTCAGATCGTATCAGGCGATGAAAAGGTTACAAAGACAGTTGGACCAGAAGTCTTTGAAACTATCAACCTGAGGCATATTACTTTACAACCCAGATGGACAAATAAACGCAAGCACGCGAAACTTTAAAAGGGAGACAAGCCCCGCGATAGGAGGAAGTGAGGCAATAAACGGAAGGAACTGGCTCCAGGACGTCTTTATGGGCGCATGCGCATGTCAGCACACGTTCTCGTTAGCGGGTTTTGCGAAGCGGCTGTAAACAGCGGTCGAGATGCGGCGTTTTCTCAAGAGTCTGCCTGCCTGCTGTGTGTGTGTGTGTGTGTGTGTGTGTGTGTGTGTGTGTGTGTGTGTGTGTGTGTGTGTGTGTTGTCATCTAATATGCTGCCGGCCAAGGTTAAAACTGTGCGCCCATCTTTGTGAGGAGCCTGAACAAAATAATAGTATTGCTTTTGGGACAGAGAGAAGACTAAATCTTAGCATACGCATGTTTGTATGTCCCCTTCCCTTTTTTGAAAAGTATGTTTTTAAAGTTTTTTTTCTAAGTTTTCATTTAGGTCAGTTTTAAGGCTCTTCTAGTTCCTGCTAAATCGGTGGTCATTTACTTTGTACTGCCTGTCTTAGGTTTTTGCAGATATATGGAAGTTCGCCAGTGTGGTTATTTCATGCTTTCCTTCTATTTCTACAGTAGATCCCGGGAGTCTGTCAGATTTATGGTGAGCTGGCTTTAAAAGAAAATATACTTTTCGGAAGTAAGGCCCAACCCAGGATACTATGACTGTGTCAATGTCCTGTTTGTCCAATAGAAGTACTCCAAAGTTGGGAATCTCCAAGCAATTTCGTCTTCTTGAATAGCATCCTCAGTGGGGGAAAATTATTACATGCTCTGATTTTTCACATTAGTCCCTGTTTCATTGCTCCCCCCCCCCCCCCCTCCAAAAAAAAAAAATTCCTGAAACAGGAAAAAATGCCAGAGGAGGGGCACACACTTGCAGAAGAAAATAGGCTGTAAAGGAGAGGGTGGAAAGGAAAACGGGACGGGCAGGACCGGTGAGAGAACCAGGGAGTTAATGTTGCTTTCATGTAGAGCGTAAACTGCCAAGTCGCCAACACGTGCGAGAGATACTGTCACACGGACAAGGAGCCAACTTGTGAAAGCTGTAGGATGTTTCGGGGGTGTACCCACTCGCACGATCAAAAAAAAAAGCTAATGGATGGTGCAACGTAACTCTGCCAGAGCGCTGTTTAACAGCCGCGTGAAAAAGCTTGGAGATAATTTCCAGTACAAATCAGTAAATGCCAGCTGCTGTTCCCTGAGCGCTTTACAGCCGAGGCTTCAGGAGAAGGAAGGTATCGTGACCGGAATGGCTTCTTCCAAAAGTTGCCCCCCCCCCCCTTCTCCTT
This sequence comes from Stramonita haemastoma, assembly GCA_030674155.1. Classification (NCBI taxonomy): domain Eukaryota; kingdom Metazoa; phylum Mollusca; class Gastropoda; order Neogastropoda; family Muricidae; genus Stramonita; species Stramonita haemastoma. Next base: position 46,017,438 of record CM060320.1, on the reverse strand, counting down.
CTTTACACTCCTCTCTTCCTCCTCTCTCAGCCCCCTGCCCCCCTCTCTCCCTCCTTGCCTGGTGCCCCTGGCCCTGAGTGAAGGATATAACGAGAAAACTGAGATGCGGGGCTGCCAGCACCTCCATGAAAGGCAGACCTAACTCACCTCTAATTGACAAGAGTGACACTCACAGGGCCTCCTTCTGGCTGTTGTGTAATAACGCACACAGCCTCAGAATGGGAACTGCCCTGCCTCCTGCAAACCTTTTAGTGGTTGTATCACTCCACACACAGCTTTCTGCCGGGACGTTGACTTAAAAACAAAACAAAACAAAAAAAAATGAGGAAAAGACATGGTGACAGAGGAAAATGGAAGCGAGAACAGAAATGGCAGAAACAGAGCAACATGAAAACGTGCAGAAGAAAGAGGGGGGGGGGGGGGGGGATCCTACAGAGTCTGAAAAAAAACAGGGTAGAGGATATGGAGAGATAAGTCAGTGTTGATGTGTGCTTGTAAATAAAACTGGAAAAAATGTTGTGACTTTTAACTTAGATACAGAGATCCCTTAGAGTCCATCTGGGGGCTACAAAAGTGTGACGTGAGAGAGAGAGGGAGGGAGGGAGGAGGGAGGAGAGAAGAGAGAGAGAGAGAGAGAGAGAGAGAGAGAGAGAGAGAGAGAGAGAGAGAGAGAGAGACTCTTCCCCTTGTTTCAAAACACAAAAAGTGAGAAATAGAACCACCACAAAAAACCCAAGGCATAAGTTGTAAAGAAATTGGAATGCAAAAAAAAGTCAGATTCAGACAGACTCAGAAGGCAATGTAATGGTCACAGTAGCTTCCTCCCTATTACAGGTAATCATGCCCTGTCACCATGACCAGGACAAAGATCATGAAAACACATACAACCAACCTTTCATAGTTAACTGACTCAACACGATCAGCAGCAAGAGAGAGTTCAAATCTGCCAGATAAGCTCTTTGCATACGAAAAAACTGAAGATGATTTCAAATACAAATCAGTAAATGCCTGCTCATTTCCTTTGAGCAGCTTTCAGCGGTTTTGAGAAGAGGGTATAATTGCTGAATGGTTTATCACAAGTCTCCATCAGTCTTCATCCTTTTTTGTTTTTACCCCAATTCCTCTCTTTAGGTTGTTTGCTTTTTTTCCTGTTCCGTCTTTTGACCTTTTCTGGGCAAGAGACCTGACCCAGAGAAAAATACAGAATAGGAAAACTGAGATTCCCATCTGCCAGTACCTCCATGAAACACAGACCTAACTCACCTCTAATTGACAAGAGTGATACCAAGTTGCCCTGGATTGAGGCCTCCTTCCGGCTGTGGCGTAATAATACACAGTTAGAGGACCGGATGTAGTCTGCCACAGCTGACCTGTTTATTGGTTGTATCACTCCGCACAGCTGTCAGACAATTAATTAGAAGAGAAAGGAAGGAGGTAGAGAAAGAGGCTGGGATGGTGGGGTGGCGGCACAAATCCAGGTTACGCCATAATAACGCGAAAACGTCCATGAGAAAAAAGCAGGAAATTGGGAAGCTGGAAATGGGCCAGGAGGAAAAGGATGGGAGGCACAGATCTGCCTGTGCTGATGGATAAAAATGGTAGGTGAGCTTGCCAAGGCCTCGTTGATCATTCATGTTCAGATTGCTACTGCAGCACTCTTAGCCTCCGTCCACCACAATGTGTCCACTAGCCTAGAGCAGTGCTGAAGTCTCCAATTCAGAGAGAGAGAGAGAGCAGAGAGAGAGAGAGAGAGAGAGAGAGAGAGAGAGAGAGAGAGAGAGACCCCCACACACTCACACACACAACACACACACACACACACACACACACACACACACACACACACACACACACCACACACACACACACACACACAGGGACAGAGACAGATAGAGACAGAGAGACATACCAAATAATGTCTGGAATACCAATGTTTCCAGAGAAATTATTACAAGCGTACGATAACCTGGTGCATAGGCCGAGAAGGAAGGATCGACATGTGAGGTGGCAGCATATTCATGAAAGGACGATCCTACTGGTATCTAACTGATAAGAGAAACATGCAGTTTCTATTGCAAGATCTTCCTCCGGATGTAGAACATATACACACTTCATACAGGAAGCAGTTTGCCTTTACTGACCTTTTTATTGGCTATGTTACTCTGTGCATGGCTCTAACAGATAATTATCAAGTTGGGATGATATATCTATAATGTTGTTGTGAGCTTTTTTGCAACACCTTTATAAACAAAAATAATCAGCTTATTTCATGGCTGTGTTCTAATGATTCGAAAAGGTCATCCTACTTATATAAAGCAACACAAAGTTAGAGAGTCAAGGTTATAAGTTTGACCAAAAATCGCGATTAAATCACAATGAATCTTTTTTTTTTTTTTACGTAAAGCACAAAAAATAAACCTAGGTCATACTCTTCAAATTCTGAATGAAAAAAGAGGACACCCTAGCTTTGATCAGCTGTACTTAGAAATTCCGAAGATGTGAATCAATCAATCAATCAATCAATCAATCAATCAATCAATCAATCAATCAATCAATCAATCAATCAATCAGTCCAATCAATCTCAGTCATCATCTCTCTCTCTCTCTCTCTCTCTCTCTCTCTCTCTCTCTCTCTCTCTCTCTCTCTCTCTCTCTCTCTCTCTCTCTCTCTCTCTCTCTCTCACACACCACACACACACACACACACACACACACAACACACAACCACACACACACACACACCACACACACACAACCCAACACACACACACACACACACACACACACACACACACACACACACACACACACGCACACGTACACACACACACACATTATGATCTTTCCTTCTCATCAAGTTTCCCCACTATCTTCGTGACCCCACGTGATACCTCCTCGTGCTGTGTGAATGGGAAATGCCAATTTGCTCAGCCTCTGTCAGATTTCCTTCCATCCCTCCCCCTCCCACCTCCCCATCAATACCCATGCCCCCCTCTTCCCCCCTCCCCCTTATCTGCATTATTCCTTATCATCTCTGCTACCACCCTCACCTCTCATCTCCCTCACCACCACCTTCACCCTTCTCATGTGCTGCCCTGTCTTGCACACGTGATTAGCTGAGCTCTGCTTGGCACCGTCACGCCTCATTTGTCACACCTCATCACAGCCTCATCAGTCGTGACCCCGTCACGGCGTGTTGACCCTTTGGACTGGTGACGAGCCACTTGGCTTTTGCAGGCAGCAGTCCCTGTATGTTTTTGTTTTTGCAGGCAGTAATCCCTCTATGTTCAGCAATCCCTGTATGTTTTTGCAGGCAGCAATCAATCCCTGTTTGCTGTTGCAAGCAGCAATCCCTGTATGTTTTTGCAAACCCTATATGTTCATGCAATCCATGTATGTTTTTGCAGGCAGCAATCCAGTCCCTGTATGTTTATGCAATCCCTGTATGTTTTTGCAGGCAGCAATCCAATCCATGTATGTTTCTGCAGGCAGCAATCCCTGTATGTTTTTGCAGGCAGCAGTCCCTGTATGTTTTTGCAGGCAGCAGTCCCTGTATGTTTTTTGCAATCCCTGTATGTTTATGCAATCCCTGTATGTTTTTGCAGGCAGCAATCCAATCCCTGTATGTTTTTGCAGGCAGCAATCCCTGTATGTTTTTGCAGGCAGCAATCCCTGTATGTTTTTGCAGGCAGCAATCCCTGTATGCTTTTGCAGGCAGCAATCCAACCCCTGTATGTTTGTGCAATCCCTGTATGTTTTTGCAGGCAGCAATCTAATCCCTGTATGTTTTTGACAGGCAGCAGTCAATCCCTGTATGCTTTTGCAGGCAGCAATCAATCCCTGTATGTTTGTGCAGCAGCAATCCCTGTATGTGCAGCAGTAATCCCTGTATGTTTTTGCAGGCAGCAATCCCTGTATGTTTTTGCAGGCAGCAATCCAATCCCTGTATGTTTTGCAGGCTGCAATCCCTGTATGCTTTTGCAGCAGGCAGAAACCCTTGTATGTTTTTGCAGGCAGCAATCCCTGTATGTTCTCTCTGTGTCAGGTTATCAAAACAGTGTCACTACGTGCAGAGTATGATTATATTTCATGTGGGCTTACAGATCATAATTACTATAGCAGGGGAAAAATATGATACTGACAATACAATGATGTTGATGATGACATATTTGGTGCCACTGGTTATTCTTAGGTAAAGAAAACAATGACAGCAATGACTTGCTGTATTGCCATAGTATATTCATTATGAAAAAGCCAGTTTTTATATTAGCAGAGTTGTTATGGCAAACAATCAACAATCCATTCAAACATGTTTTCTATTTTCCTGCATAAGTCTTGAATTCTTGCCTCATCCCCCACCCCCTTTATTTCCTACAGAGAATTTATCTCAAACAATGAGCATGTCTACAAAACAGTGATATATACTTTGGACTGTGAGGAGACAGCTTCGTGAAAATGAACAGTTACTGGTATGGGAAAAAAGTAAGAAAAATAACCAGCAAGAAACTGAGGTGACTGTCACAAGGAGGGCGAGCTGTTGTTGTTGTTGTTGTTGTTGTGCTTTTCCCAGCTTAACACTCTGGGGGTCACCCAGAATGTGCACTCTGACTTACGCAGCCCGCCTAATAATCACTGTGAGATCGAAATTCCATACTGAATGAGAAGTTTGCGCGTATGACTGTTTTCAAGTACCTCGCCATATAGGTAGCCATACTTTGACTTCAGAGGAGTTTTTCTCCTTTAAAAGGAGAGTGCAGGTTTTTATGTTAAAAGCTTGTCATGGCTGAAGGTAATCTGAACACAACATTTTACAACATAACAACATTGTAGTGTAGGCTTTGGTAGCTAGTTCGCTGACATCAATAACTGACACAGCTTTTGGCCTGGGCCAGAATGGCAAAGTGAAGTCGTCAAAGCTTCAAGACAGAAAACCATGCTAACCACCAACTTCGATAATGAAAAGTCCTTATGTACGGCTCAGGGTAACCAGGGTGGCAGAGTGAAGTCAAAGCTACAAGACAGTAAGCCATGTGTACCACCAGCTCCCACAAGGAAAAGTCCTTATGTACGGCTCAGGGTAACTCGGCCAGAAGACCCAGCTAGCTAGCAGCCTCTCTCTCGTCAGGGTTCTGCTGAAGGAACAATCCTGAAAGAAAGCTAAAGACAATTTCCAGTACGAGTCCGTAAATGCCAACGGGTATTCGCCTGGTGGTTTACAGCCAGGGTTTTGAGGAGAAAGAATCCTGACTGGCAGTAGTGCTTCTTCCCAAAGATGCTGCCCCCCCCCCCCTCCCTTCCTCTTCTCTTTCTCCTTTCACTTCTCCTGCGCTTGTGTGTTTTTTTCTTGTTTATTCTTTTTTCTTTCTCTCTTTCTGTGTTTGGCCCTGAGAGAAAGTTATAACGAGAAAGCGAGACAGGAGGAGGTTGCCAGCTTCAGCCATGAAAGGCCGACTTAACTCACCTTTTAATTGACAGCAGTGACAAGCAGGTTCCTGTAACGGGGCCCCGGCTCCTGGCTATGGGGTAATAACACACAGCCACTGCCACACCACTAATCTCCTGCAGCTGACTTGACGTCTTATTTTATTCATTTTTATTGTTATTTATTTTATTCTTTTTTTTATATCGAGGATAATGGAATAAGCAGTCATGTGCTTTTTTTTTTTTACATCCAGTCCCCGTGTGTATGCAGTTTTTGTAAATCGTGTCGTCTGTTCCTACTGGCACACGATAGCCTACTCTTACGAAAAGTGGAACAGGATTTAACGTGTGCACAAGATGTTCTGCATGTGTTCGCACACGTCTTCATTGCCTGTATCACTCTTCACGGGCTCTCTCTCTTTCTCGGGCTAAAAATGATTAAAAAAATATTGAAATACAAAAAATAAACCCATGGAAGACAGCAGAGACTCTAAGAAGAAAAGATATGGTATGATGGGAGGGAAGGATAAGTGGGGGGTGGGGTGGGGAAGGAACCATTTCCAGAGTTCAACAATGTGGCAGCATGAAAATGTCGAGAGAGAGAGAGAGAGAGAGAGAGAGAGAGAGAGAGAGAGAGAGAGAGAGAGAGAGAGAGAGAGAGAGAGAGAGAGAGAGAGAGAGAGAGAATTAATCAATTAATTAATTAATTAATTAATAATCTTATTTTCCAAGGGTAACAGAGTAGGCATGCACATACTTTTTTTCATTCGGCCCTTGCCCTGATTAGGGAATAGCCACCCCCCCCCCCCCCCTAAAAGCACACACAAAAAAACCCCAACAACTAACAAACAACCCTCCCCCAAAAAAAAAACAACCCAACAACAACAAAAAACCCAACAACAACAAAATATAACAAAAGAAAAAAACACTATCACCAAAAACAAAAGTTCAACCTATGATTTAAGAAAAGAAATAGATGTACATTCAACAGATGCGAGAGAGAGAGAGAGAGGGGGGGGAGACAGACAGACAGACAGAGAGACAGAGAGAGAGAGAGAGACAGAGAGAGAGGGGGGGGAGAGAGAGAGACAGAGACAGAGAGATAGACAGAGACAGAGAGAAGCAAAAAAATAAAACCCACCCCAAACCCAGGAAGGAGGAAAAGGAGACTGAGGGAAAGATGTGTCAGTGTTAATGGTTTCTGAGAGATAAAAATGGTAAGCCAGCCTGCCCACACCCCATTGATCATTAATCTGGAAGCTACACTACACTACACTACACTACACTACGCTACGCTACGCTACGCTACGCTACGCTACGCTACGCTAAGCTACACTACACTACACTGCACTGCGCTGCACTACACTAACACTGCGCTGCGCTGCACTGCACTACACTACACTGCGCTGCACTACACTACACTACACTAACACTGCGCTGCGCTAAGCTACACTACACTGCACTGCGCTGCACTACACTACACTAACACTGCGCTGCGCTAAGCTAAGATACACTACACTACACTACACTACACTACACTACACTACACTACACTACACCACACCACACCACACCACACCACCACACCACACCACACCACACCACACCACACCACACCACACCACACTACACTACTGTTTGTGTCTGTCAGACTGCTGCTTTTGCGTGACACGTGAAGGAACGGGAGACATTCCTGAAATGAAGCAAACGAGGCAGCAGGAGATGTATCTAGGATGTTTGTGCTTTACAATAAAGACTGAAAATGAAAGACGCGAAGAGATTAGCTTAGATTTGCAGGTGTGAGTGCTCACGCGCGTGCGTACACACACGCACACACACACACACACATACACATACACACACACACACATATATACACACACACATACACACACACACACACACATACTCACACACACACACAGGGGTCTTCCCCCTGGAGTTAATAGCATCAGTGCTGACTCCACTTTCCCCACAAGTCCTTCGGATGAGACTACAAACCGAGGCCCCGTGTGCGAACGCACGCAAAACATCTTGCGCACACGTTAAATCCTGTTCCGCTTTTCGTAAATGTAGGCCATTATGTGCCGGTGGGAACAGATGACAGTATTTACAAAAGTGCATACACACCGGAACTGGATGTCAAAAAAAACCACGAGTGCTTATTCCCGTGTCCTCGATATAAAAGAATAGGTAGGTAGAAGGCACTCATCAGTCTCGGAAGACTATGGAGTTGCGCTCTAGTCTTTAGAGCGCAAAGCCTGGGCAGGTAAGTATGGAGGGCAAGCTGTTACCCATGCAGCAGACCCCCCCCCCCTCTCCACGGCACTGGAATGATCCATTGGAAGGGTATTGACCGATACGAATGGTTCCAGTACCGTCGCAGGAGCCACCAGAACGTTGCCATATACCTACAGCCCCGAGCCGCTCTGGGACTCCAACTCCCCGATTTTTCCTCAGGGATGGTGTCTAAACACGACACCTGTGTGCATGCTGGTTTGTTATAATTTTGTCATCCGCTCCTACCGGCACACGATGGCCTACTCTTCCGAAAGGTGGAACAGGGTTTTAACGTGTGCGCAAGATGTTCTGCGTGCATTCGCACACGGGGCCTCGGTTTCGAGTCTCATCCGAAAGAATAAATAAATATAAAAGAATAAATAGCTAAATAAACACACACACAGTCACACACCACACACACACACACACACACACACACACACACACACACACACACACACACACACACACACACACCGGTTATTATGGAAGTGTTTTAAGATGAAGAAGTGTAGGAACTGAAAAAATGCTGTCTAAAAAAACAACCCCAAAAGAAACAACATAATGGTCATGCATAATGCTTTTCTACTTCAGTAAGTCAATAATTATCAATAACTATCCTGGCTAGTATGATATTCAAGTATACATAACAATAACCATTCTAGTTTCTTTTAACAAGCAAATCGTGCATTGGTAGGAAGCTGGCACGTAAACACGATTTTATTTTATTTGTAATGTTGTAACACATTTTTTGTGTTTTGTTTTGAAAATTCTTTTGAGATAATGAAGATTTAAAACAACATCATTAGCAGACTGCATTCTCTGACCAGTCTTTGTCTATCTCTGTCTGTCTCTGTCTCTATCTCTCTGTTTCTCCATCCATCCATCTCTCTTCTCTCTCTCTCTCTCTCTCTCTCTCTCTCTCTCTCCTCTCTCTCTTCCTCTCTCTCTCTCTCTCTCTCCTCTCTCTCTCTCTCTCCTCTCTCTCCCCCCCTCTCTCTCTCTTTGTCTGTCTGTCTGTCTGTCTGTCTGTCTGTCTGTCTGTCTGTCTGTCTGTCTCTCTCACTCTCTCTCTCTCTCTGTTTGTGTCTCTGTCTCTGTCTGTCTCTGTTTATTTTTCTATCTCCCTCTCCCTCCCTCCCACCCCCTCTCTCTCCCCTCCCCCTCCCACTTTCTCTCTCCCTCTATCTTTTTATACATTGCTTTGCCGGATGGGGTGTGTAGTGCCCGGTCTTCTCCTGTGACTTTGCAGGAGTTTAGCAGTTTGCCCTCAGCCGAGACATTCCGACTTCAGAGCAGCTCATATACAAGTTGCATGCTGCGTATGTTCATGTTTCCACGGCCCACCGAACGCTGACATGAATTACAGAATCTCTAACGTGCACATTTGATCTGCATGTGGATTTACACGACGAGAATCAAGGCAGTGGCAGGTCTGCACTTGAAGTTGACCTGGAAGATCGTAATAAAAAAAAAATCTCCACTCTTAATTAATTTACCAGATTGCTAGTTGACTGCATTCATGTCTGTTCCCTCCTACTGTGTCGAGTCTCTCATGTTGCTTCTGTCTGTGTCGCCTCTCCTTTCCCCATCTTTATTATTGCTTGTTTTGTCTATCTTCTCATGTTGGGTATCTTTCAAGCACCCGTTCCCCCCTTGCCGCTCAATTCCTGCAGATACATGTGTCAGAGTCCCATTTTGCTTCTCGCCTTCCCAACCTTTATATGACCCTCTGCGGCTCCTGCTAGCGCTGTGTGAATCGGAAATGTCAGTGTTCACAGCGACTGTTAGTCCCTGTACCCCACTTTCCTCCTTTTTTCCCCTTTGCACTTTACATCCATCAACCTATATTTCACCTTTTTGTCTGCCATCACCTCAACCTCTCTCCACGGTTGCTTTGTCTTGCATTCATGATTGGCTGTGCTCTGCTTGTCACCTACACGCCTCATTTGTGAGAGAGCTGAGGAGAGCTTCATAACTGCTGGGCCTGTTCTTAGTGTCCTATGCCTTGGTCCTGTAGGAACTGGTGGCTGTTGATGTCGCAGCATGTCTCTTTGTCTGTGTGGCTGACTGTATGTTTGTGTGGCTGTATGTATGTCTGTCTTTGTGTTTGTATGTCTGTCTGTGTGTCTACTTGTATGTCTTATCTGTGTGCCTCAGCTGACGCATTCCGACTTCAGAGCAGCTAATTTTTTTTGTACAGGCCGCGTGCTGATTATGTTGGTAGTTCCGTAACCCATCGAACACTGACATGAATTATGGAATGTTTTCCACGCATAATTATTTGACCTTCTGTCTGCATATCTATATATACCCGAAGAAAATTAAGGCACTGGCAGATCTTCTATTTGAATTGTCTTGATAGATCGTAGAAAAAAGACACACTGAGTTCACGAGATGGTGCTGCCGAGATAGGACCACACGACTCCATGGAGCCCCCAAGGGATTGAAATCGTATGGTCTTAACCACTCAGCTATAGCGTCAATCAAAAATTGAGTATGTAAAAGTAGACAAAATGAGGATCTAGCAAGAAACTGGCACCCACAGCCCCACTTACCTCATGGAGTTGCTGACAGGCACAAGTAAGATTCCTAGAGCAGGATTGAAAATGTCATTCAGAACTGCATGCAGTGTTCAGTGTAATTATAGTGCCTCGCATGCTGAAAGTTTCTGCGGATGTGTGGCACAGTACAATTCTGCCACAAGCTTAAATGGTCCGTGCTGGTATTAAACATCTCCCCGAGAAAGCTGGCATAATGTTCTGTTTAAATGGGTAAATAGTTATCAGCTGCTATTCTATTATGTGTGTGTGTGTGCGTGCGTGCGTGCGTGCGTGCGGGCGGGCGGACGTGTGTGCGTTTGAGGTGGGGGGGGGGGGGAAGGGGGGCACAGCGCACAAATCCAACATCACTCAGGCAACAGTGCTAAATTTAGCGCACCCTTACCTGTACCTTTTACCTTTTCTTTTTACCTAATTCAAGTGTGGTCAGTTCCTGCTATAATAAGCACCAGCTGGCCCCTTTTGGGCTGGAATGGGATGGATTAATCAGCAGCGGAGAGGAGCTGAAAGAAGGGGAAACTGACAGGGGAGGTTGGGGATGAGTTACAGTAAAAAGGTAGCATGACTACAGTTATTTCTGTCAAACCACACACTTCAGTGCCTCAGACCAGATTCAAACCACAGACCTCTGGCTTCATAGATGGGTGTGTAAACCCCCCCAAGCACCAAACCACCTGAATGTTATGGGATGGCAAGCAATGTGATCCTACTGGTAAGATTAAAGAACATGGAAAGATGGCATTAGATAACTGGGCCAGAAAACCCTTGATGATAAAACCACCGGGTTTTCTATTCAACAGCTGCGTGAGAAAGCTAGCGATAATTTTAAGTGCAAAGCAGTAACTGCCAGCTGCTATTCTGTGAGCAGCTTTACTGTCCGGTCTTGTGTGGTAGGTATTGAGACTCAAAGCGCTCCTTCTCAAGACTTATTGTCTCCCTTTCCCCCTTCCTCTCCTATTCATGTTATTGCTTTACGAGACACTTCTGTCTGTCTGTCTGTCTGTCTGTGTCTCTGTCTGTCTGTCTGTCTGTCTGTCTGTCTGTTTGTCTGTCTGTCTGTCTGTCTGTCTGTCTGTCTCTCTCTCTCTGAATGTGTGTGTGTGTGTGTGTCTGTCTGTCTGTCTGTCTCTGTCTCTGTCTCTGTCTCTCTCTCTCTCTCTCTCTCTCTCTCTCTCTCTCTCTCTCTCTCTCTCTCTCTATGATTTGGTTGTTTGACTGCTTGCATGTTAGTTTGGGAGGTAGGAGAGGGAAAGAGCCCCAGTTTGATGTGAGCACTTAGACATTGCTTCGAAATTTTAGACAAAGTAAGGCTGATTTTGTGTTTCCATTACTTTCTGCATCTTTGTTATTGTTGTTGTTGTTTTGTTGTTGTTGTTGTTGTTTTTTTTGGGGGGTTGGTCTTGGTTTTGTTTTGTTGTTGGATATTTTTTGCTTATTTGCTTGTTATTTTGTGAGTTGGAAGGGGAAGAGTGCCCTAGTTTGACATTAGTACAGAGGTATTATCTCAATAGTAGAAGATATATGACTACAGCTGAAGAAAAGGCAACTACAAATAACGAGATTCGATCCGTTAACATTTTGCTCATGGTAAAGAATAAACTGCCAGATTACTGATAAGTCTGAAGGACTGGGCCACCGAAGACAATGGAATTGGGAAAGATGTAGGAGTTTCAGTGTGTACTGACCCATACCATACGATCAAAGAACCTGACGGATAACACAAGATAAATCAGCCGGAGTGTTAACGGCCCTTCTGTTCAACAGCTGCGTGAGAAAGCTACACATAAACTTCAGTCTGAATCAGTCACTGCCAGCCACCATTCCTTGGGTGGGTTCACCACAAGACCTTGGGGGGAGAAAGTGCCTCAGCTGGAGTGTCTTCTTCCAGCATGTTTTACCTTTTCTCTCACCTAATTTTTGGACAGCTGATTTCATCACGTTTTGTTTCCCATCCCTTTCTTCTGTTTGCTAATGGCTGGTCTGTGAAAATACTTCAATGATAATCGAGAGACAAGATTGCCACATCTCCATAAAAACGCAAACTTACCTAGCCTCTGAATGGCAGGTGACAGTGATAGGGGCCTCACCTTAGATTCAGTTTTGTGGTAAGATGGAAGATGAAACAAGCAAAACAAAACATCTGCACGTCAGAAAGAAACAACATTTCAGATCTATACAAAAGTGGACCAGAAGTAAGATCATAAAGATAACAGGATGACAATCTTATGTCCTGACTTTACACAGTCTAAGGTCCTGACAGACAGACAGACAGACAGACAGACAGCACAGGCTAACTCAGTCTTGATGGCCTTCTCTGTCTGGCCTCTGTTGAACAGTCACGCGAGAAAGCTGGCAATCATTTCAAGTACAAATCAGTAAACGCCAGCTGCTGTTCTGTGAGTGGTTTATACGTCCAGGTCCTCAGAAGGAATCATTTGAATAGCTGGCTGGCTTCTTCCCCAAGTCTCGTCCTATCCACTTCACTTGCTCCTGGCTCCTCCCTTCCTCTGCTTTCTTGTTTCCCCCTCCTCTGCACAAGTGTTTGGCCCTGAGAGAAAGTTCTAATGAGAAACACGAGGCGCGAGATTGCCAGCACACCCATAAAACGCAAGCCTGGCTCACCTTTAATTGACAGCCGCAGCAGCATAAAATTCCTGTAAGGGGACCTCATGCTGGATGTGGCGCAATAATACACAACGGCGGACCGGAAGTGGCCTGTCACGGCTGACCTTTTTATTGGTTGTATCACTCCGCATAGCTCTCAGCAAGGTGATTACAACAAATAACAAGCAGGCGGTATGCCTTTGCAGGACTGCCTCGTGATTGATTTCATTTCTGTGTGTAAGCAAGATGTTGAGAAGTAGATATCTTTGACTCCTATAATGGCACGTTTTAAAAAAAAAAAGCTGTCAGAGCTTGTCCACCAGTTTTAACATAAAATATTTTGGATGCTTAGATTTGAAGATTTGGAATAATAGAAAGTATGTTTTAAATACAGGAGGCTTACGAAAACTGCAAAAAGGAATAACACACCAAACAGGCGTTTTTGACTCTGCCTTATGTGTCGAGAGCATGATCATTATTGTGAGAACTACCTTCACTTAAAACTCTGATTGTTATTATCATTGTTAACATATTTCTTCTGCTCGGTCAAGGCCAAAAGCTTTGTCAACTGTTGGTGTAAGGCCTTCATTAAAATATTATGTTGTAAAATATTATGTTCAAGATTGTCTACTTACTTGCTTTCTCCTCAAAATGAGGAAAAAAATCGTCTGATGGCAAAATATGGCTGCCCATTAGTGAGGTTGTTTTTTTTAAACAGTCACACATGCAAACTTCTCAACTTCTTCTTTCATTTTTTGTACTTTCAACTACACAAGGATTCTAAGGTGGGATGGGCGATTCAGAGTGCATAATCTGTGTGACCCTGAAGGTGTCAAGCTGGAGAATGCGCAACAGCATCAACGACAAAATATCTTTGTCCACACCTCTTTGCCTATAACTTTTGATATTTGGAAGATTTAACAAAATTTACAAAACGCATGCACACTGGTGTCATCTTCAAACATCATCTGGAATGGGGTATGGAAAAAGTACACAAAATCTCACCATTGGTGAACCTTGGATCTTCAACTGAGGAACAAAATAAAATCTTATGAAAGCACACAACGGAGAGTTTTGGGTACATGATGGCAATATTCAAGAGGAAAAAAATTATCAAAGGTAGCAAACTTTTAAAATCATTAAGGCAAGACACGGCAGTGGTATTTTCATTAAAAACGTTCGAATTTTCGATTTTTCGATTTTGACTGATTCTGCACCTTTAAACACTGCTTTATCACATGATCTTATTCAATATCCTAAAAATGATCGGAAAACGGAAAAAAATGCAATTAAAAGTGGTATGTAAACAGGGACAAGCCCATATTTTGAGCTATGTTGACGTTTTTCAGCAATGTTTGTGCCTTGACAACAACCGTACCGCATAATGAAAACGCGCCTTGTTTCATATCAGAAGAAAGGTCGCGATCTCCTCTTTCCAACGAAGTATACGTCGTTGTACACGGGAATCACCTTATTTAGGTTTTGCGGTTTTTCCCGATACAACTGAAAGGCACGGAAAGGCCCGAAGTGTGGTTATAATGAGCTACCGATATTCCGACCAATCAGCGGTGAGTTCCGACCAATCAGAACGCTCAGCGGTCACGGAGTCAGTGCGTGATCAAGCGTGCTTCCGTTGTTATTGCTTTCGATTCGACATGTGTTAGCTGCAATTTTCACTGCTTTTTCGATAGTTTTACTGGTTTTTCAACAGTTTTGAGTTTGTGATTTGGTGCAACCACTGAAAATTATGCCTGGACCAAAATCTGCCACACACACGAAAGAGACTAAGTGATAAACTTGAGAAGATGCGTGCAGCAAAACAGCAGAAGACAGTTGCATCGTCTGCTTTGCCTCACTCGTCAACAACAAATGTGGATCCTAGTCCTAATCAAAGTGCATCGAGGGGAAAAATACAGACAATGAAAGCAGCAGAACGAGTTGGAAAGGGAGAAGAACACCAGTGGGCCTGTTTTAGTCCACATGTTTCAACTGAATCGGCTTCTGTGTGATCTGTGTTGCC
>CM060320.1:45985052-45992552 GCA_030674155.1 Stramonita haemastoma | reverse complement strand
GAAGCGAGGTCCTGTGAGCAGGGGCTGAGGCTTTGTTGATGGCAGGCAGCTCATTAGCCAATCTTTGCAGGCAGGCAGGCAGGCAGGCAGGCAGGGCCCCCGGGGGCCGGCCATGCAGGCATAAGGGGGTTGACGAGCAAGCGCTCTGACAAGCAAACTTTATGTTTTAATTTTCACCCTGCTCTGTGGCGGCGTCGGGTCGCGCGATTCCAAGATGGCGGCGGGCCCAAGCTGGCGGGAACAATGTCGTCACGGTGCACTGGGCCGCCAGCAGCGACAACTTGTGACAAGCAGACAAGGGGCGGTAATCCGCGGGTCTGCATCTTATCGGGCGCTGAAATCTCCTCGCCTGTCCTGTCGTCGACACAGTCAGAGAGAGAGAGAGAGAAGAGAGAGAGAGAAGAGAGAGGAGAGAGGGGGGGGGAGTAGATGTTGGACCCGGGTGGTGTGGTGTGGTGCGGGGTGGGTTGGAGGCGGTACGGGGCCAGGAGGCCTCCATTCAGCCGACAGCACAGCACAGCCTTACCCAGCCCTACCCGGCCCGCCGCCCAGTACAGCGGCTCAGACTTGCTTATTTCCGCTTGGGTCGCTGGAGCGTGGCGGAGACGGTCGGTGACCTAAGCGGTTGGCTGGCCTGGCAGTGGTCGGTCGAGCTTTGTTGGCCCCGAGGCGCTGACTGTGAGGTGAGGTAAGGTAAGACAGACAGACAGACAGACAGACCGATGGTGCACACTGTGCCAGGCACCAGGTAGGCCTACCTACCTACCTGCCTACCTACCGTCCACCCCGCCAGGCTCACCCCGCCTCTTCTTCACACACACATACACATACACACACTCCAGCCACGCCTTGCCTCGCTTTTAGCTAACCTACCTGCCGGCCAGGCCACCCGTGAAGTGACGGCTGAGTGAGTGAGTGAGTGCACGGGCTTGGTCATGGTGGTGGTCTGTGTCTGTCTTGCTGGCTAAACACCACCCCTGTACTGCTCTTCTTCTGCCTGCTGGATTGTTTTCTGCCAGCCTGCCTTGTCTTCTGCTGCTGCCTTGCTCTGTCTGCGCTTGTCTTCTGCCTGCTGCCTTGGTCTTCTGTCTGCTTCCTTGTCTTTCTGCTGCCTTGTCTTCTGCCTGCTTCCTTGTCTTCAGCCTTGTCTTCTGTCTGCCTTGTCTTCTGCCTGCAACCTTGTCTTCTGCCTGCTGCCTTGTCTTCGCCTGCTGCCTTGTCTTCAGCCTGCTGCCTTGTCTTCTGCCTGCTGCCTTGTCTTCTGCCTGCTGCCTTGTCTTCAGCCTGCTGCCTTGTCTTCTGCCTGCTGCCTTGTCTCTGCCTGCTGCCTTGTCTTCTGCCTGCTGCCCTGTCTCGCCTGCTGCCTTGTCTTCTGCCTGCTGTCTTGTCCTCTGCTGCCTTGTCTTCTGCTGCTCCTTGTCTCTGCCTGCTGCCTTGTCTTCTGCCTGCTGCCTGTCTCCCTGCTCCTGTCTCTGCCTGCTGTCTTGTCTTCTGCCTGCTGCCTGTCCTGCTGCTGCCGGTCTCTGCCTGCTTCTTGTCCTCTGCTACCTGCCTGTCTCTGCCTGCCATTGTCTTCTGTGCTGCCTGTTTGCTGTCAGTGTAACAACGTAAGGACACGCTAGCTAGCCTAACAGGACGACTGACTCGGCCCTAGTAGTGGTGACGTGAGGACTGGCAGAAAGAACTAAAGCAGGACTGGCAGAAAGAACTGTAATAATTGGATTGTCGTCTTGGCTCATCTTGGCGCCTACTCTGCTGGTGGGATGTCTTTGTCTTTCTGATTATCGTCACCGCCAGGGCAGGAATGTGTCGTGGTTACTCCACCGCCACTCTTCCTGCCTGCCCCCCAGGCAAGGTGTCCACTCAGTTGACACTGGTAGGTAGATAGGTAGGTAGTGGGTAGGTGAGGGATAGGAGGGGTACTGCATGGCGTTGAAAATCAGGCTATATTTGGGACGAGTTCTTTTCATAGAGTCAGAATTGTTGCGCTGTTCGTGTCTTTGGGGGGGGGGGGGGGGGATGAAAAACAAAACATCAGGGTTGTATTCAGTTTTATTTGTAAAGTATTTCTATAGAGTCAGGATTGTCGCGCTATTCGTGTCTTTTGGGGGAAAAATTGAAGAAGAAAACACCAGGGTTGTATTAAGCTTTATTTGTAAAGCATTTCTATAGAGGTCAGGATTGTAGCTATGTTTATTCGTGTCTTAGCAAAGGCACAACCAGAGCAATACAGAATGAGGTTCATCTACTGCAAATTGAAAATGTACTGATCGAAAAAACACTGTGAGCTGCCACCTACGACGATGATTACATTCAAAGACATACTAGATAGATATGTCAGTGCTAGCGAGCATTGTCCCGTTTGTTTTTAATTCAAACAAGGTCGCTATAGTCGTCTTCTGCTTTTTAAAATCATTTTTTTTTCGTGTTTTTCTTTTACAAGGAACAATTATTAAAGAGTTGGAATTAAACTTTTTTTCAAAAATAATTTTTTTTTACAGGCCCACAGTTTTACTGTGAAATTTAAACTTGAATGGGGTACACCCTGAAAATGGCCTCTGTGGTGGGTGGGGCTATAAGCATGTTATTGGACTGGGTCACAATTATGTATGGAGTTCTCGCACTATGGAGAAGTACAAAAGTATCGAAATGATTTTTTTTAAAACCGACAGAAATGGAGTACAAACACACTTTTGGCTGTTTTTGATAAGATTTTTTTTCGTGATAATAAAACGAGACAGGGGAATGATAATAATAAATAATAATAATAATATAATAAAATAATAATAATAATAATAATAATAATAATAATAATAATAATAATAATAATGAATGATGATGATATGATATGATGATAAGTATTATTATTATTATTATTATTATTATTATTATTATTGTGAATATTCTTTATTTATTTCATTCTTCTTCTTCTTCTTCTTCTTCTTCTTCTTCTTCTTCTTATTCTTTTCTTATCATTCATCATCATCATATCATTATCATCATCATCATCATCATCATCATCTCATCATTATTAATGGTATTCTTACTATTTTTACTTTTTTATATTATCAATGATATTCTTACTATCACTGTTATTATTGTCATTATCGTTGCTGTTTTTTGTATTTCTCTGGTACAGATTTTCACCTTCGATGGTCATATATTTGTTTTTTGGGTTTAAAAAAAAAATTCTTTTATATCGAGGATAGATCTAATGGGATAAGCACTCGTGTGCTTTTTTTCATTCAGTCCCCGTGTGTATGCAGTTGAATAAATATTGTCATCTGTTCCCACCGGCACACCGTGGCTTACTTTTACGAAAAGCAGAACAGGATTTAACGTGTGCGCAAGATGTTCTGCGTGCGTTTAAGTTGATATATAGTGAGGTTTTGGGGGGTGGGGGGTTTTGGTGTTTGTTTGTTTGTTTGTTTGTTTGTTTGTTGTTGTTGTTTTGGGGGAGTAGTTGAAGGAAAGGGGTGTTGGTTAGTTTTGGCGAGTTGGTCAATTAAGAGGGGGTTGGGGTGTTTAATATTTTCTGTGTTGTTGTTTTTTAACCTAAACATATAAGGTTCAACAAAAAGATTCGAATCCATTAGCGAAGGTTACTGTATACATACATACATGCATGCATGCATACATACATACATACATACATACATACATACATACATACATACATACATACATACATACATACATATATGTGTGTATAATATATATATATATATATATATATATATATATATATATATATATATATATATATATATATATATATATATATATATATATATATATATATAGTTTTGACACTGCAACTGCACTGCCCCTATATATCTGTATGTGTGTGTACGTATATATATAATTTATATATATGAAATTTTTTAAAATAATTTTATTCTTATTTTTTTTTAATTGGCAATACAGAGTATGGGTTGATGGATAGAGATACATGATTACAAGAAAAAGATTGGAACCCTGGGTTCAAACCCCTTTCAGTTGGATTTTTCCCCCCTGGAGTTAACATCAGTGTCGACTCCACTCCCCCCCCCCCCCCCCCCCAAAAAAAAAGTCCTGCGGATGAGACTACAAACCAAGGCATCGTAAGCGAATACACGCAGAACATTTTGTGCATACGCTAAAACTGTTCCGCTTTTGGGAGCATAGGCCATTGTGTGCCGGCGGGCACGGATGACAAAAATTGACAAACCTGCATGCACACGGGGACATGATGTATTATAAAAAGCACATGAGTGCTTATTCCATTACGTTCGAAAATAAGAGAAAAGATATTTTAAATAAGAAAAAAAAAAAAAATTAAACCATACAGTGGAATGAATCTACAAGGCTTGCACACTCGTGGTTAATTGTCGCAAAAATTTGCGAATTAAGTCACTCAGTTTGGTAGTAAAAAAAAAAAAAAAAAAAGAAGAAAAAAAGAAAAAAGAAAGAACAATTCAAAACTATACAAACCCACAGAACACATTAATTTGTGCTATTATCTTGTAAAGATTTCAACTAGGGGGAGGGGGGCCATGCAGGTTTTGTTTGTTTTGTCGTTGTTATGTATTTATTACTTTAGTTCTTGAAGTAATTACCAACATTATCAAACGACAAGCGAACAAAAACTAGTACTTTCCTTTTATTGCAGAAATAGCCGATAGCAAAAGCAAAAATATGCGGTTTAAAAAAGATAAAGAACAACACCACGAAAGGTAACTAGTGTAAGAAAAAAACCAATAAAACCCCACCCCCCACACACAAAATCAAAAACCAATATAAGGGCAGATTTTTATTATTTATCAAATATACAGGACACTTGTTTAAACAAGCAAACAAACGAACAAACAATCAACGGATGGACGAACAAACGGACAAATAACAGTGAAAGTTGGTACATTTATCTTGGCGGCACATTTGACTTTCTGACCGAGAAACGTCGTAAATCAGGTACAAATCCTGCCCCCCATCTCCATGCCAGCTTAAAACATATTAATCTGTTTTGCTGTTCTAAGAGAGAGAGAGAGAGAGAGAGAGAGAGAGAGAGAGAGAGAGAGAGAGAGAGAGAGAGAGAGAGAGAGAGAGAGAGAGAGAGAGAGAGAGAGAGAGAGCTAGAAGAGAGAGAGAGAGAGGAGAGAGAGAGAGAGAGAGAAGTTACAAGGATTAAGCTGGAAAATACGAGCGAAAATCCGCACTAGGTATTAATTAATAAGAGTGACTGGTAGTCCTGATTTTGCCTGAGGAACTGTCCAACGAGTAAACACCCTAATTCCAAGTGCGTAAACTAGGGACGAGAAGTACACATTTTTGACCAAAAGAAAAAACCGGACCAAACACACTAGATCTACATACACACGGGGACTGGATGTAAACGAGCACAAGAGTGCTTATTCCATTATCATCGGTATAAAAGAATAATAATTTTTAAAAAAAAAAAATTATATACTTGTAAAGTAGGAAAAATGTCTCGCTGAAAGGTACCAGAGAAGCTGAAGTTTCACAATCACCGCCAACACCTCTGAAGAGTGCCCTACCAGGAGCAGAAATTCGCAGTCAGGTCAGGCCTAAGGCATGGGTGGTTTTTTCTCCATAATTCCTGAAAAATGCTGTCTTTGGAAGATGTTATCTTTTAATTGATTTTGTTGTTGTTGAGAATTTGATAGACTACATCACTTTTGTAATAATGAGAAAGTTGTGATTGGTTACCTGCACCTGTTTTCCACCAATTATAACTATTTCAAAACACACACACAATATATATATATATATATATATATATATATATATATATATATATATATATATATATATATATATATATATATATATAATGTGTTTGCGTGTGTGTGTGTGTGTGTTATCAAGAGCAGCCCCATATTTTGATGAATTTTCTGGTGTCATTCTTTATTCCGGGATTTTTTTGTTGTTGGTCTCATTCTACTGACGGATGAAAAAAGTCTCTGTACTTAATCTATTAACCCTCTTGAAATTAAGTTCAGTTGATATCGTCCACTTTAGCTGACTAGACTCTATCCGCCAGATTTTCTAAACCGGATTTCCCCGCCCATCTTTTCCTACAATGTCTTTGTTTATAATTAATTTTGGGGTCTGATTTGATAATTCATTTTGTCAAAAAATATCGTTTGCTGTCAGGCGGGAAGTAATTATTTAAAAAGACAAACACGTTTAGATATAAAAGAACGAAAAAGCATTAAAGACTAATATACTGAGACAGAGAGAGATCTACAACATATTTTTTTAAAAAGATATGACAACGTTATACTGTAAATGGGATGTATAAATAATGCTGGATAAACGAACGAGTAAAACATTGACTGATTTTTTTTTGATTGAATAAAACAATAAACACATTATCTAAAAACTTAGATCTATCAGCAAAACAAATTAAATTAAAAAAAAATAATAACAACAACCAAACTGAAACCAAAAAAAGCTACACAGCAAAACATTAGCAACAAAAATAAGAGACGAAAAATCAAGAGAACTAATCAGGTGAATAAAATTAAGTAACAAACATCAGAGGATTCCATCAAATCAGTACAGCTATTTTATACGGATGCCTAACAACAAAGCAAATCACATGTGCAGAAACAAACACAAAGAAAAAACGACACGTTACAAGGGGCTTTATTCTTTAAAAAAAAATTAATTTAAAAAAGAGTTATTAAAAAGATTTCACTTTAAAAGAAGCAAGAAAGAGGTTGTTGATGGCAACAAAGACAGACGAAAAAAAAATGTTGAAGAAAAGTGTTTTTTTTGTTTTATTTTGTTTTTTTACAAGGTAAAGGGAATATATTTCTTTTTTTTTCAGAGACGAAAATTGGAATTAAACAAAATCAAAGAGAAAGGAGAATAAAGAAGAAAATTATAAACAAACCGAAAATGAGAAAGAAACTTTAACAACCTAAAAAGCAAAAGATAAGAAAAAGAGAGAAAATGATCTGGAAGGAGGACAGAGAGAAAAGGGAGGAAAGAAAGTAACAAATACCAGAGAAGAACAACAAACCAAAAAATAAAAAACAAAAACAAAAAATCCAGCTCACGATCAAGTACAGAAAAAAGGAGAAAACACAAGGAAACAGGAAGGAAAAAATTTTTCTGTTAAAAAAAATTCAGCCAAGAAAGTTTAGAATTGTCAGAAAAAAAGAGGACAGAAGGGAGGGAGGAGTAACAGCGTTTTTAGTTATAACCAAAAAAATACATCCAGAATATTTCAAAATGTAAGAAAAAAAATGAAGGAAAGCAAAAAATATGTTGAAAAGAAATTACAAAAGGGATAACATTGAAAAAAAACGTTATCAAGGGGGAAAATGGAGAAAATATGGGGGAAATGGAACAGGAAGAAAGATGCAAAAAAAAATTTGAATGAATAGAATAAAGCACTTCAAAACATGAAAGAACAGATAAAGATCTCTCTCTCTCTCTCTCTCTCTCTCTCCTCTCTCTCTCTCTCTCTCTCTCTCTCTCTCTCTCTCTCTC
>CM060320.1:45950052-45980052 GCA_030674155.1 Stramonita haemastoma | reverse complement strand
CACACAGTTTTCCTCCTCCCCCTCCCCCTCCTGCATCCATCGCACGCATCCATTCCAAGCCAGCACTAATTACAGATGTGTTGTTGAATGTAGTAGTGCGAACTGCTGGCAGTTAATAAATAGGAATGGGTTCCGCCCAGACAAGTGCTCTTTACCTTGTCCGCACAGAGAGAGAGAGAGAGAGAGAGAGAGAGAGAGAGAGAGAGAGAGGAGAGAGAGAGAGAGAGAGAGAGAGAGAGAGAGAGAGAGAGAGAGCACACACACACACAAACACACACACACATCCACACACACACACACAGATCCCCTGTTCTTTTATTGTTGATCAGCAGGCGTTTTTCTTTTTCTTTCTTTTTTTTATAATTCTTTCTTCCTTTTTGTGTGGTTTGTAAGATTATGAATAATGGAATAGGCCCTGCTGTTGTAGAGGTTTTGTGGCGTGGCTTTTTTTAGTTTTTGAGATGTTATATGAACTTTCCTAAATAAATGAACATCGTACCGTAGACAGTTGGAAACTCATTACTGTCAAAATAGATCAACTTGATCTTTTATATTAATTTTTGTTGTGTTTTTGTGTTTCCTTGTTGGCTTATGAGGACGGGATAACTCAGTGGTCAGAGCACGCGTTTTCCCCAAGCTAAGGTTAAGCAGCATCGAGCGTGGTTACCAAATCGACAGGTGACCGTTTGTGTGCCTTGGCTTCAGTACAGTCCTCCAGTTCACCCAGCTGTATAATGGGCACCTGCCCTCTTTAGGGACAGGGAAGGTAAAGCAGCGAGGGAGAGGAGATAGCGCCGCCCTCAATATGCTGGCCCCTAGAGAAGCTGAGGTTTCTGATGCTTTGCTCCCCTACGATCACATAGGTTATGGGACACCTTTACCTTACCTTTACCTAAGGTACCGCCATCTGTTTCATTTATTTTTTTAAATGTATTAAGATATGCGTCGTGAGGCGGGTAAAATCTAAACATATAAACAAGACGCATTCTCCCAATATAAAAATGCTGCAGCTGTTGGTGGGAGGCCACCCAAGGCAGTTAGCTAGTTCCTGCACCAGTAAACCTGGACGTGACATCAACAGGGGAGCGAAGGATACAAAAGAGATTCATTCCCGTTTACAAGCTTCCCTAGCTGATCCACATCAGTTTGCAGACAGGAATAAAGCACTCACCGCGGCAAAGATAAACAAAACAATACAAAAATCCCCAAACAAACAAAAACATTCACGAACAAAAGTAAAACATAGAAAATAAAACCTCAGTCCATACTTGTACTTGTTTGACCACAATGTCAATAGAATACATCATTTGTATATTGAAAAGAGGAATAGCATAGAAAAATTATATCAGCCCAATTTTTTTGGTTGAAAAAACATGTCTTTCCAAGCAATATCATCATCATTATTACCAATATCAACAGAATAACAAAAAAACTGAAAGCAAAAACAGCAGGTGAGAAAAACGAATGATATAGGACAGACGTAACGTAACCTCTTCATAGACAGTGAGCTAGGACACCGACAATTATTTTGAACAAAAATGCAAACAGCTTCAAAGCCAGTGACAATACCCATCCATTCCAGCAGTATGCAAAGAAGAGGAGAGCCAGGGATTGCTGTACTCGAGCTCAGGGAGACACAGAAGCATCATGTGGTGTCGTTAAATGTTTTTTAGTCGCTAACTGGACTAAGGCACTCAACCTGCACACCCTGTCCAAACGAAACAGAAAATATTTTAACTGCCCGCGCACATTGCTTTATATTAGTACACTACACGAAAACACAACCCAGAATAATGGCTATAAAAAAATTAATCGAGAAAAATTCAGTAAAGATGCTGCAAACGTAAAAACAAGTACTCCTTCAATTTCCTAGGAAAATCTGATGTTTTACCCGTTTCCCAGCTCACAAAAGACGGTGGAAATTGTCAAATTTGGAATCGTTTGTCTTGCGATTGCAGTCTGTATGTGGCAGCCCAACCGTGAAGAAAGCAGGAGGTCAGTTTTTACAGAAAGTTTCAGATATGGGGAAAGCTCTTACATCCATTGACCCTGTCCACTTAACGACAAACCAGTTTTCGACCAACAGGCATTGGCTCAGTAACCTAACTTTGCCCTTAACTAGTTGGTGATTTGTGGCATCACTGTGAAACTTCCAGGAAATTATCTTTTGCGGAGCTGAGTCTGGAAGAGTTCATTTGTCTCCAGGTGCAGCATTACATGCTGGTTATGTTTGTGGTACCCACGCCACTGGCCATAGTAGGTGTGCCCGAGTTGTCTAGGTATCATGCTCATGAAATGTCATCTGTATACAAGGCGAATGTATGCCGTGGCTTGGAGCTTGCCTTAGTTTAAGGCGCTGAGTTATTGTTCACGCTTATAACTTTAATGAAACATGAATTGTATTTGTCTTACCATTCTTTTTCTCTCCATGTAGACTTAAACCAGCTGACTCATAACGTCCAGAAGTGCCTGGTCTTTCGTTGCTGCTCTGTGTGCCAGCAGTAGTAACAGACAGTAACATGAACAAAGTTTCCTTGTGGGAATACCTGGGGCTCTTTCGTTTTAATTAAACAAACTTCTGGGAACTTCTGCGAAAAAGTTCCTCCTTGTTTAGCCCAATACTCTTTCGGTATTTGGGTAGGTTCTTTGCAAGTGAGTACAAGTAAATTGCCATTGTACAAATGGGAACAAGAAATCTAGTATCATTGATAATATTGAGAGGAAATGAAGATGTGCGTACCAGAAGTTACGAACCCAAGATGCAGACCTCATGAAAACTGTCTTTCAAGGCAAGACCGAGACAAAAAGAAAATGGCAGACCACCAGCTTCTCTCATGGGCAACATCACAGAATCCTGACTGTGGCATGAGAATTGCTGATGTCAGCAGGGCCAGCAACGACAGTGGAGGAGGATTTATTTATTTATTTATTTTATTTTATTTATTACCACTTTATGTCACAGCAGATTTCTCTGCATGAAATTCGGGCTGCTCTCCCCGGGGAGAGCGCGTCGCCACAAGTGCAGCGCCACCCATTATTTTATATAGATCATATCGCTCTGTCTGCCTGTGTTTTTTGCCTAATCAGATGTTGGCTTTTTTCTCACCGAATTTGACAGCGCAACCCTCTTGTTACATGATGGAAGTTTCTATTACGTGCACTAAATGAAAAGTTTTACAAGTTTAATCTTGTTCTCCGAGCCTTAACCTCATCAATCACCGGTGCATTATCCCAGGTTTCTCGTGACGTTAAGCACTTGATTGAAGCACCTCCCCCCATGGATTAATGGCACACAGTGTAAATCGCAGGGTGTTAACCCCCACATGGTTGGTACCCCTGTGCATACCCCTGGGTGGGTGTGAGGAAGCAACTAGCTACAATGCCCTTACTCAAGGCAACAACGCCATAGCCGAAAGCTGGGATCGAACCCGCAACCTTTAGATCACGAGTCCAACGCCCTAACCACTAGACTACATCGGCGGCTTACGTGCGCTAAATAATGATGTGTAACACATGGGACCTCGGTTCATCGTCTCATCCGAAAGACTAGCGCCCAGACTACCACTCATGGTCTAATGGATGGGGGAAAAGTTTCGGGATCAT
Organism: Stramonita haemastoma; assembly: GCA_030674155.1. Classification (NCBI taxonomy): domain Eukaryota; kingdom Metazoa; phylum Mollusca; class Gastropoda; order Neogastropoda; family Muricidae; genus Stramonita; species Stramonita haemastoma. The sequence goes on along the minus strand of CM060320.1, from coordinate 45,976,449 downwards.
GTTGGTGTCGATAGATGAAACTTTTTTGTTTCTGCAGCCCCCATATCCTTTGTCATCCCCCCCCCCCCCCCCCCCGTAATCTTGCTTACTTCTGTCTTCCAACTTTAATCCCATAACAAAATCCATCACTACAACCGTTGGTGCATCGTCCGAAGAAATGTTCTAACAGTAGATACCATGAAAACTAAATCATAGACTTACTTGTTCCACGAAAGCCAACCTTACAGTCACCACATAGAATTATCAGATTGCGTGCGTACAGTTGTAAAGCTGCGTGATGCGTTGTGTGTGTGTGTGTGTGTGTGTAGTGTGTTGTGTGTGTGATGCTGTGTGTGGTGTGTGTGTGTGTGTGTGTGTATGCCGTGCGTGCGTGGGCTCGTGTGTGCGCGTGTGCGTGTGTTCACTGGCGAATGCACTAGCATACGAATGCACACTTACATACATGCAGACAGACACACAGCTAAAGGGGGTCATATTCAGACACATCGTCTGTTGACAGATTTCCCAGTGTCTGTCTGGCAGTCTGGCCGCTCTGTAAAACGCAGCTGCAAGCTGCTGCTGCTGCTGTTACTGTTGCAGCAGTGATGGATGCTGCACTGCACAGACTGGGACCTACCTATACGCGTGCCGAATTTGTCACCTGCGTGTAGTGTGTGGTGTGTGTGTGTGTGTGTTGTGTGTGTGTGTGTGGTGTGTGTGTGTGTGTGTGTGTGTTGTGTGTGTGTGTGAGTATGTTGTGTGTTTGTGGTGTGTGTGTTGTGCGTGTGGTGTGTGTTTGTGTGTGTGTGCGTGCTGTGTGTGTGTGTGTTGTGTGTGTGTGTGGTGTGTGTGTGTGGTGTGTGTGTGTGTGTGTGTTTTGTTGTGTAGTGTTGTGTTTTTGTATGTATGGTGTGTGCGTGCGCACGCGTGCGAGCGTGGCGCGCGCGCGGGCGGTGTGTGTGTGTGTGTGCGTGTGGTGTTGTGTGTGTGTGTGTGTGGTGTGTGTGTACATGTGCGCCGCGTGGCGCATGCACCGTGCTTTCTTACTTGGACTGCTAGACACGCAGATGTTGTAAATTAATAGTCGTTTTTGTTCTCTTTTATGTGTTGTTATTGTTGCTGATGTTATCTTCCATTGGGGACATGTATCGCTTTGTATACCGTTATTACTCACAGCAATACTCTCTTTTGTGAAATGAAAGTTGCTGCCTGCGGAAAGAGCTCATCGCCAAAAGAACAGCGCCACTCATTTATTTTTCTCCTTCATATCTACCCGTGCATTTGTTTCCTTTCAAAATTTCGTCAGAGATAATGCTTTTGTTGTCATGGGTTTTTTTATGCTCTTAATTAATTTATATTTTACACGGGATCAGAGTTCAGAATTACATCTAAAAGACTAGCATCCAGACCATCACTTATGATCTTGTGGAATGGGGGGAGAGGGGGGGGGGCGTCAGGAACGGTAACTACATCTTCTCGTTTCTTGCCTTAATAAAATTATGAGCATTAATTAATACACCTGACTGATTTGGGTGTTGTTGTTTGTGGCTGACGTTGCTGTTGTTGATGTTGTGTGTTGCTGTTTTTATTAGAGCTTTTTATTTTGTAAAGAATCAAGTGAAAATCTCTGATGTGCTGAAAAAAACCACCAACAATATCTTTAGAAATAAGACAAAGAAGGTAAGCCCTGTCTTCGATGCCTTTGAGATGAAGAATTATTGATTTCGTTCTCAATGTGCTTTTATCGATGATGTTGAGTTACTATTATTGTTGTCCGTACTACTACAGTATTGTTTTTTGTTTTTTTTAATTTTGTTAGTTTTCTTTTGCTCTTGCTTTGTCTTAACAGACAAAAATCAGTAAAATTATGTAGATCTAGCAGCTGTAGTATTTTATCAAATTTTTGTGTTTGCTAGGATATTTTTTGTTGTTTCGTTTTTAAAGATGGCGTGTTTGTATATCTGTTATTGGCTGCTCAGTTGGAATCGCCTGGTATCACCTTTAGTTTTTTGTTTTTATTTACGCGCGCGCGCGCGCGCGTGCGTGCGTGTGTGTGTGTGCGTGTGTGTGTGTGTGTGTGTGTGTATGTTTATTTCTCCTTTTTTGTTTCATCTTGCTGCTATTTCAGCCTTTTGTGCGTATGCCGTTGTTTCTTCTTAAGGAGTTGAGATAAAATATTGTTAGAAAATATCATAATGAAGTATACGACTGTCCCTATCATTATTTGTCCTTTTACCGTAAATGTACAGTTTGTTTTATATTTAAACCTTGCTTTTCTTTCATTTGTTGTGTTTATGTTCTGTTTGGTTGTTGTTGAATTTTTAAAAAAATATAATCTTAAACCTACTGGTTTGTGTTTTGTTATGTTCGTTGCATTCGAAGAGAATGGTGAACTTAGTCTTCCTAACCTAAAAATATTTTATTTTAAAACTATGGTTTTCAAGACAAAACTTAAATCTTCTTTTTCGAAGGCAATGAAAAGTAGCCTTAATGCGAGGAAGATCGTCGGAATTTCTGTGATGCTGAATGAACATAGATCTATATCTGTGGATGATCACAAAAATGTAGGTCTTTTGTGGATTAAAGAAAAAGCTGTGTGTTGAATCATTTTGTTAATGAAATACGAAAAACATATCTTTCAGATTAAGTGTATGAATCAGCAACTATGTACAGGGTGAATCTGTTTCTCTTCGTCCTAACCTACACAGCAAACCAGAATTGTATTTTGTATTTGTATACCTATTTGTATAAATTTACCATTAACAAAAACAACGATTTACAATAAAAACTCGCCATTTACCAAAACCATTTAACCGTTGAAATTAATGACAAGTAGACACATTCAAGGTTTATTCATTCGGCCTCAATTTTTTTGATAATTATTTCACATCATTATTTCCACTTACCATCAAAACGCTATAACGATTCTAGCACCAGTCGTTTTCCAAGTTAGTCCAGACCTTATGGCCGAAGCTAAAGCCCTGAAAATATTAACTCCAGTCTCATGGACGGACACGTAATACAGTACAAGTCCAGTTTATGTGGCAGCAAGGCTACATCACAGAACTGGCCGTGACTCTGGAAAACAAACAAACATACAAACAGACAAAAACCTGCCGCATATCATTCTCACATCTAGAGACATCTATTTCCTACAGCTGCAAGCAGACAGACACAGAGTACGTCCCAAAGACATAGCAAGGAGAGGATGTGATCCTATCTCTCCTCCCCCGTTCAGCCTTATCCTGGGTACCTGCTGAATGACTGTCCGACTCCAAACAAACCCAGAAAGAAGTGACGGTACTGGTGGTGGTAGATGAAGGTGGGCCACATACAGTACCTGGATGGTGTCTTGGATAGAGGAGAAAAGAAAACAAGAAACAAGCAAAGCAAAAAACAACACTGAACTGCAGTGTATCCCCCCACCCCTACCCCCAAAAGTTTGAAGAAGACTTGAGTGAGTGAGTGGATCAGAAGGAAGGAGATGGAAGGTTGAGTGAGGTGTATGAGGGTGGGAGGGGGGGGGGGGTGAGAGGTAGTAATGGGAGGGGGGGAAGAGGAGGGGAGGGGGGAAGGGGGGTGAAGGAGGGGGGTAGTAGTCAGAGACGTGGAAGTGGGGTGGGCACTGATAACACCCTGTCTGAAGACCGCGCCCACCCGTCACTCACAGCCCCCCTGCCCCCCGTCCTGTCAGGGAGGCTACCCCTCCCACTCACGCACCCTACCCTGTGCGCCTGCGCGTGCAGGCGGCCACAAACACAGGCAGGAGTGGTAGTGGGCCTTTCAAGCCCCTTCTCCTCTCTTCCCTCTCCCCTTTTTTCGTCTTCGTTAGAACATTTTGCGGATCCCCATATCCTTCTATTCCTTTCTTTAACCCTACAGCTACTACTAGACTGCTGCTACACTACTGGGCGCTGCTGCTTGATGTCCTTTTTCTCTTTCCGGCGGCTTTTTCCTTTCTACCCGAGATGCAGATGCTCATTTCCTCGCTCCCCGCCCCCATTGGGCCTAGCTGCCTCTAACCCCCCCCCCACCCACCCCCCACAATCCACCCCACCCCTCAGGAGAAGAGAGAATTGAGACTGGAGGACGATGGTAGCCTAGGCCTATTATATAGTGAAGGGGATTTTAGGGGATGTGTGTAGGGAGGGAGGAAGTGTAGAATTGCTTCCCTTCCTTTTCTACTCTCTGTGAGTGTATCTGTCTGCCTCTTTCAGTCGTCATCCTTCCTCCCTGTGTGTGTGTGTGTGTGTGTGTGTGTGTGTGTGTGTGTGTGTGTGTGTGTGTGTGTGTGTGTGTGTGTCTGTCTGTCTGTCTGTCTGTCTGTCTGTCGTGTGTCTGTGGTTTGTGTATGCGCGCGCCTGTCTGTCGGTCTGTCTGACCACGTCATTCTTTAATGATGCATAAATGGCTCTCAAGAAGTTTTCAAACTTAAGAAAGAATCATAACATCATCTGATTGGTTTTACCAGTGTTGTGTGTGTGTGTGTGTGTGTGTGTGTGTGTGTGTGTGTGTGTGTGTGTGTGTGTGTGTGTGTGTGTGTGTGAACATCTATGTAAACTTCACCATTTGAATGTGCTCGACAATTCTGTCCTCGGCAGCAACCAAGGGCCTCTATAGGTAATAATAACAATGGGAGATAACCTTTATGAAAAGGAGACAACAAGGAAAAACTATTCTCAAGAACTGTCTTAGAGGGAGATAAAACATTATTGAGATTTTAAACAAAATCTCATTCGTTCAGAAAACAAATGCCAATACAAAAAGTGGGCACAGTAGGCAATGCTTGTATTAGTATTCTAAAATACTATAGTGCAAAATTGGCCTGCAGCTGAACGACATTGAGTCATATCAAAGAAAAATCAGATAAAATAACTGTATGACTTGTTTATAACAAGGCAACGAAGATCACGAAAGAGAAACATTTAATAATAAAAAAAAATCACCTGTAAACAAGAGAGTAGATGTATCACGGACAATACAATAAGGCAACATTGTCGCAAGACAGGCTGTGACAACAGCTACAAGAGGAAAACGATATTATAACTATATGATAGAGTGCTCAATATCAACATGAGAAAATGAGATTGCATCTCTCTTCTCTCTCTCTCTCTCTCTCTCTCTCTCTCTCTCACTCTCTCTCTCTCTCTCTCTCTCTTCTCTCCGCTCTCTCTCTCTCTCTCTCTCTCTCTCTCTCTCTCTCTCTCTCTCTCCTCGATTAGACTCGTGTGCCGGCTCTGCAACTAAACCGTGCTTCATACATCGGTGGTGATGTAATCATAACTATGCACTGATGCTTACCCATTACTCGATATAAAAGAATAAGAATAAATCAAATCTCTGCGCCTGTCTCTCAGTCTCTCTCTTTCTTCTGCTGTACTTCGTCGTTGTCTGTCTGTCTCTGTCTGCGTCTGTCTTCTGTCTCTCTCTCCTCCCTCTCTCTCTCCCTCTCTCCTCCTCTATCCCTCTCTCATCATCTCTCACAACCTCTCGTGTGTGAATCATACTAGCTAACCTTATTTATTCAAGCATTCGAATTCAACATCTCCAAAATCTGCTAACTTTGCTCACCTCCCCTTCCCCCTTCCCCCCCCAAAAACACACACAAAAACCGGATCTGCAGCACGTGCATCTGACCACAGTGGCTTGTGACGACATAGAGAATGACACCAGTCGTGTCACGACACACGATACGCAAGGTCTGTGCCCAGTCCAGAATGTAATTATCCATCCTTCATGAAAATGTAATTGTTTTTAGGGTAAAAAAAACCTTAGGGACCGCATCTTAGAAGAGAAGAGGAAGAGATGGGAGAAAGGTACCCTACCGACCGTGTGAGAAGGGAGGGGGGGCAAAGGGGGGGAGGAGGAGGGGGGGGAGCAAGAGAGGAGAGAGGAGGAGGGGGGGGTGTGGTGAGAGAGAGAGAGAGAGGAGTGTGTGTGTGTAGTGTGTGTGTGAGAGAGAGAGGTGTGTGTGTGTGTGATGTGGGCGGCGCGGGTGTGTGTGTGGTGTTGTGTGTGTGTGTGTGTGTGTGGTGTGTGGTGTGTGTGTGTGTGTGTGTGTGTGTGTGTGTGTGTGTGTGTGCGCGCGCGTGTGTGTGTGTGCGTGTGAGAGACAGAGACAGACAGAGAGGTTGCGACACACACACACGCACACACACACACACACACACACACACACACAGAAAGACAGACAGACAAGCAAGGCGAGCGGCGAGCCTTTACACCTTTTTAAAGTGTCACCAACATGTCCCCGGAGAGAGAGTTTCAAGGTTTCCCGAAGCTCCTCAAGCGGAAGGGATTCTGATCGGAAGAGAAATTTATTTGCCGTCTCCGATCCGGCCACAAGGGACCCCAGGCATCCCAGATTTCGCTGACTGGCTCACGATAATCCGTAGTGACTTGACGGGGGCCCACACACGAAAAAGGAAAAGAAATGATTAAAATAGACCAGGCAAGAGGGTGAGAGGGGGGTGGGGGTTGGAGGGTGAAAATGGAGTAGGCCTAGTTTGAATTTTTATTATCACCTTTCGCTGGCAGAATTTTTTTTTTTTTTTTTAGAGAACTTTAGCGTGCGATTTTTAAATTTTTAGCAGACATTGGCAGATTTGGGTGAATATTTGTGAATATATGTGTTAAGTGATGCTTTAGTTGTCAGCGCCAAAAAGGTGTATGACCCTTTTAATGGCTGTGTTTTTGGCAGATTAAAAAATAATAAGAAATATCGGAACTTAGTCTTGACATGAACAGTTTTCTTAACGGGACAGGGTGAAGGTTTTTGCAGATTCTACCGTTATTTTGTTACTGAGAGAATCATATGTGTACATACATGTGCACATACATACATACATACATACATACATACATACATACATACATACATACATACATACATACATACATACATACATACACACACATATAGACTAGAGTCTATATATATACATATATATACATATATATATATATATACATATATTACATATATAAATAACATATATATATACATATATATATACATATATATACTATATATATATATATATATATATATATATATATATATATATATATATATATATATATATATACAGGATGGAAGGAATTACCAGAAAAACCCAGGAATCACTTAACACAGAGGCAGGCAGATAGATACCCGTCACGATCATCATACCCTAAGCCACTAAACTCTGCCAGTATCCAGCAAGCCATCTTATCCCACACACTCCTCTGCTCCACTCCTCCCTGCCTCCCCTACAGGCTCTATGGGGAAAATGAGTCAGCTAACTTTAACTCCCTCCATACAGCGTTATCAGCCAACAGGGAGGAGGCGGAACAGGCGGTACGTTTTTACAGCTGGCTAACTCGCCTTCTCTCTCTATTCCCCTACAGCCCTGCTCTACACTACTACACCAGCCCAGTAGCCATGCAGCAAGCAGGACAAGTACCGCAATCAGCTCCCCTGCCCCGCTGGAATGTAATAAGCCCCGAGTCGGGTTATTTTCTGTTTGTTCCCAGCTTCCCAAAAACTTGATAACACGATGGAGAAGTGGATTTCAGAGGAAAAGAACGGGTAGGTAGGGGTGTAAGGGAGAGAGAGAAAGAAGTTAACGCAGCAGAGAAAACATAAAAGAGTTGGCTCAAACCAGGAGTGAGAGTATAAGCATCTGTAACCTCCTCCCCCCTCCCCTCCTCTCCCCCAGGCCGGTGCTTCGGGCTGGGGCTAGGTCTAGGTCTAGAGCCCGGGCCAGACGAGGCTGCAACCTGCTTGGGCTAATCGGCATTTGTCGAATCGCAAACAACATTAACTGGAGAAATCCTGTCTCTTAGAGATGATGAATGCGCTGACAAAGTTGTCTGTCGCAGCAGGTAGCTCTCCTATTAGTGGGGGCTGCAGGGGAAAAAAGCCTGAAATTTATAGTTGCTACTTATCTCCCCTTACCGTCTGCTCGGGGAGTTGGCACCAGGCGTTATCAGGCGCCCCGGAGAGCTGCCAGGACAGAGCAGGACCGTGTTGTGGATAAGGGAAATAGGCTGTATGTAGACTGACTGCTGCAGTGGAGGGAGGGAGGAGCAGGGGTTTGTTGGGAGTTTTGGGGTGTATTTTTGGTTGTTTTTTTTCTCCCTGTCAGCTTTTCCTGGCGTTTTCTTTCTGCAAATCCCGTTTTCAGTACCAGACACAATTCTGGTTTTTTTTTCTCCTTTTTTGTTTTGTTTTGGCGTGCAATGAGTCATCAATCAGATCAAAAGACTTTATTATTGAGTTCTGAACATCTTGAGTTAAAACAGATTAGTTTGCACTCATTGACTGATAGCTTAATTAACGTGTCTGTTAAAGACATGACAGAGAAATGACATCTGGTATACACAAAGACCAAAGTTTATGAGTAGAGGTTTCTTTATCTTCTTTGAACTTCCATATTGCATGCATGCATGCAACTGACAAACATAACAACAGACATACATACATACGATACAGATACATACATACATACATACATACATACATACATACATACATACATACATACATACATACATACATACGCACGTACTATATGTACGCACGCACGACGTACGTACGTACGTACATACGTACGTACGTACGTACTACGTAGCGTACGTACGTACGTGCGCGTACATACATACATACATACATACATACATACATACAAACATACATACATACATACATACATACATACAACATACATACAACAAAATCTAAAATACAAATTTTGAGCTACTTGACATACATACATACATACATACATACATACATACATACATACATACATACATACATACATACATACATACATACATACATACGCATACAGCGCGCATACACACACCACACACAACAATACACACAACAAAAAAAAATTTACAGCAACAACACACACACAACATACACACACACACAACACACACACACAACACACAACACACACACACACACACACACACACACACACACACACACACACACACACACACACACACACACCACACACACACATACACGCACACACAAACACACACACACACACACACTATTATGGACTTATCCTTTCGACTACTATTATCCCTGTTATCGCTAGTTGGGTGAGGGAGGGAGGGCGAAGCACCTAGCTAGAGTAGAGTAGAGAGCCAGTGGACTGCAGCCGGTATTTTAGTCAGCCTGATGGTAGAGTCGGTGGACGCGAACTGTTTATCTGCAGAGCGGAAAGAGCCAAGGTGTGGGCCGAGTGGGAGGAATGCTTTGGGGTTCGTGTTCCAGAAGAAAATAAATAATCCACGCTGTTGACTTTTCATAACGGCCGCGCGCGGGAAGAAAATTGCAAGACCCAGGGAGGGGGTGTCTAATTATTTAACTACTCTAGGCTACCCTGCCCAACTACTAGTCTATACCCATCTTCTTCCTCTAGGTTAGGGCCTATACTAGTCCTGCTTGGTTATTCCCTGCTCCCCTCCCCACTCCCTGCAATACCAAGGCTAAAGAGTTGTTTTTTTTAAAGTTTTTTTGTTTGTTTGGGTTTTTTTGGTGTGTGTGTGTGTGTGTGTGTGTTGTTGTGTGTGTGTGTGTGTGTGTGTGTGTGTGTGTGTGTGTGGTGTGTGTGTGTGTGTGTGTGTGTGTGTGTGTGTGTGTGTGTGTAAGGGTGAGGGGGTTGTTTATCTTTGCTGTTGTGTTATTTCTGTCTTTTTCCCCCATGAAACTATATGGAGTTTTGGACCAAGTTGTGTTGGTGTGGGGGCTATTGTGTTGAGGGATTTCATCAAGGAGGAAAGCAAACAAACGACCAGTGCACCTGCAAAAGCATGCACACTGCCACGCAGGCACGCGTTTCCATATTGCAGTATTATGATAATGTATATGGGTAACATAAAAACAATAAGAGAACCACCCTTGGAACAACCCACCAGTCATTTTTTTTTATTTATCTATTTTTTCATATGGAGGATAATGGAATAAGTACTCACGTATTTTTTACATCCAGTCCCCGTGTGATTGCAGTTTTGTAAATCTTGTCATGGCCAAACACTCTCTCCAGGCAGGGCTATCTCTCTATCTATCCCTTAGTCTGGCGACCGTGGGGACACCCCCGAAGACATGACAACCAGTTCCCTCCATTTCTCTCTCTGTGTTCTGCTTTTCTTAAAAGTTTGTCGAGTTCTAGGCCAGTCCATTCGCTGATGTTGTCCTCCCATCTCTTCTTTGGTCTGCCTCTTTTTCTTCCTTCTTGGACAGTAACTTGCAGCATTGTTTTTGCAAGTCCTTTTGATCTTGTGACATGCCCCACAATTGTTAGTTTCTCCCACTTTCATCTCCTCTCAGCTGCTGATTAATCCATCCCAGCCCAGTCTAGCAGGGCCAGCTGGTGCTAATTATAGCAGGAACTGACCACTCTTGGACTAGGTAAAAGGAACGGCCATGCTAAATTTAGCACTCCTGACTGTTGTGGCCTGTACCATTAAAGGCAGAGCAGTCACGGTGATTTCATGTAGGGAAATCTGCTGAGTGTCAGCATACCCTGGATAGTAAGCAACGCTAGTGATGATAAGCTTTACGAGAGCAGCAGCAGCAGCATTGGTACCATCATCACCACAACCACCATCACCACCGACACCATCTCCCCAACAACCACCACCACCACCACCACCACCATTATCACCACCACCAGCACCATCACCATCACCACAACTATCACCATCACCACCACCACCATCACCACCACCATCACCATCACCATCACCACAACCACCGACACCATCACCATCACCATCACCACCATCACCACCACCACCACCATCACCACCACCACCACCACCACCACCACCAACAACAACAACAACAACAACGACAACAACAAGAACAACACCAGTAGCAGCAACAACAACAACAGCAAAACTAAACAGCTATTTCCCTAAACTAAAACAACATTCACCAAAACAGTTTAGGTAAACAAAAACAAACATCAGGAACATAAACAAGCAGAACCTTAGGGAACTATGACAGAATCAACTTAAAAAATAAAAAAGTGGCAGTTTTGTGCCATGTTTCACCCGTTACTTTTTGGTATACAATGTCTGCCAGACACCCCCCCCCCCCCTGCCTTCCACACCCACCCCCTCCTTCACCTTCACACCAACAACCTCCCCCTCCCCCCTCCATCCTCCTGCCTTCCTCCTCTCTTCCCCCTCCCCTGCTCTAATAAGGAGATGGAGAAGTCATAAACATAAAAAGTAAGCAGGCTCGTAAATTCATGCAGTTTTCTCGCACACACAGAGATAGTTTCTGTGCCCTGTGTTAACATTTTGTCTGGTTTGTCTGTGTTTGCATATTTGTCTTGTCTGTGTGTTTTTTGTCTTGTCTGTGTGTTTTTTTGTCTTGTATGTGTGTGTTTTCTTGTCTAGCTTGTATGTGTGTCTGTTCTGTCTGTGTTTTTGTTCGTTGTGTCTGTGTGTTTGTGTGTGTGTGTTTGTCTTGTCTGTGTGTGTTTGTCTTGTCTGTGTGTGTTTGTTTTGTCTGTGTGTGTTTGTTTTGTCTCTGTGTGTTTGTCTTGTCTGTGTCTTTTTTGTTTTGTCTGTGCGTTTGTCTTGTCTGTGTGTTTGTCTTGTCTGTGTGTTTGTCTTGTCTGTGTGTTTGTCTTGTCTTTGCATTTGTCTTGTCTTTGTATTTGTCTTGTCTGTCTGCCTGCCTGTTGGCCAGCCCCCCCCCTCCCCCATCTCTCCCTCCATTCCTCCCCCTCTCTCTGCATGTGCGTGTGTGTTTATGTGTGCATGTGTGTGCATCTCTTTTTTAGGTCCCATTCTGTCTATCTCTGTCTAGCTTTTCTACCTGTCTGTCTCTTTCTCTCTGGAATTATAACCAAGGCCACTGTGTTACATCCTGTGAAACAACAACAATAACACCCATGTAGTGAAACAAAGAGAAAAGACAACAAAACACAGCCATAATGACAACGATGATGGTGAGTATTCTATTCAAAATAAATAAACAAACCAGCAAACACATCAGAACAAAAACAAACAAAAGCCTCAGGTGGCTTCAAAGCCTAGAACACACCACGATAAAAGAAGAAAAGAATATATACAAAGATAATTGAATAACTATCTTTTTTCTGTTTATGTCGTTCGCTTGGGTCTCTATGTCTCACACACACACACACACACACCACACACACACACACACACACACACACACACACACACACACACACACACACACACACACACACACACACACACACACACACACACACACACGCACGCACACTGTGGGATGGAGAGAGACAGACAGACAGAGAGGGGGTGGGGGGGGGAGGAGTGCAGGCAAACATATAAAGCACTCTCGTAAATCCACCCAATATAATAGTCTCATCTCCTACTCACAGGTATTGTTGTACCCCTTGTCCAATAGATAGTGTCTGGCTTCTTTCTGCATGGTCTTGTTTGTGTGTAAAGACTTTCGTGTTTAACATGTCTAGTCTGATTGTGTGTGTGTGTGTGTTGTGTGTGTGTGTAGTGTGTGTGTGTGTGTGTGTGTGTGTGTGTGTGGGGTGTGTGTGTGTGTGTGTGTGTGTGTGTGTGTGTGGGTGGGGGGAGGGGGGGGTGTCTATCTGATTCTTTGTGGTTCTCTATTGTATTGTATTGCATTGTATTGTTTTGTGCTGTGTTCTAAGGTAGCGTAGTTGTATGTAAACAATAGTTTTGTATAAATATGGTATTGTCTTTTCTGGTCTGGCCTGGTAAGGAATGATATGGTATGTTATGTTGTAGAAATGGTATGGTATGGTATGGTATGGTATGGCATGGTATGGTATGGTATGGTATGGTATGGTATGGTATGGTATGGTATGGTATGGTATGGTATAGTATGGTTTAGTATGGTTTAGTATGGTATAGTATGGTATTACATTATATTGTTTTGCATTGCTATATATTGTAGTGTACCATATTGAGTATATCATATTGTTTACCACTTACACAAATAGCTCATGTTTCTCAGCATGAAACTCGGATCATCCTCTCCAGGGGAGAGAATTTTGCCTGGGTACAGTATTATTCATATGTATAGAAGAATATCCTATCTGCATGCATAATGTTTGTTTCCTAGAGAGAATTGTTTCCAGTGACAACCTTTCGATTTGTAGGGCCTGTATGTGTGCTAAATGAAAGCTGTCCCCTGTATATTGTATGTTTGTCCGTCATGTTCGACGATGACCTCTAAAACAGCAGAGAGGGCAGCTGCTGTTTCGGAAACTGGGCAGAAATTTGATTAAAGGAGAGGTGCCTTGCCCACAGCTCACCCCCACTCTTTCGGCCAAGAGGGCACAAGGACAGTCAGCGTTGGAAGGACTTTGGTTTATCGGAGTTAAAAAAAAAAAGCAAGCACCCAAATCATCGCTTCAGGTTGGAACACTTCAGCTTCACTTAGGATGGAACGCACAACTTCTCTGTTTCCAGACAAACGTGTTTTCCCTTGGTCACAGGCTCACAGACTCTGTGTGTTAATTGACTCTTACTCCCTCAATAACAACAGGAACAAAGATGACAACAATGGTAATAGCTATGATAGCAGCAATAACATGAACAGCAAAAAAGAACAACAAATAGATCTAATTATTCACAATCACCCCACTCCCCTTCCAAAGAAAAGGAAAACAGTCCCCCCCAAAAAATAAGGAAAAGAACCCCCCCCCAAACACACACACACATTGTCCAAAGGAAGTGCAAGCAAAATTTCCTGCAGAAAAATTTGAAACAGCTGAATGTGATAAACAATACAATACTGTGTAAATCAATATAAAAATATATTGGTAAAAAAAACCACCAACAGTTTTTACAAATATTTTCTACTGCCGTTATTTCGGAGTATGTTTTCATCTCTGTTGATATATACAGCGATGTGTTGAGCAGTTTATAATTAAAACTAATTTTCAGTTACTTCTTGAGCAAGTTTACGCAATTAAACGTCTTGATGAAGTTAGCAACAAAACACCTACCGAAGGACAACACAACTGTCTGATGAACCCCACCCCCTACCCACCACCCTCATTTATAATCAACCCCCCCTTACTCCTACCATACCCACAGCTCTCAGAACCACAGTAGATGGGGGTACCTACCTAACTAAAAGTATTTGCCACACGAGCACACTCGTAAATCCACTGAGATCGTACCTCAGACTCGCAGATATTTTTGTGCCCTCTGCGTAAATAAACAAAGTCTGGCTTGTCTCGGACTGTGTTTGTCTTATCTGTCTGTATAAACTTACGTATTTCCAATTTTAAAGAAGTCTTGTCTTCTCTGTTTTTTTTCTGTCTGTCTGTTTCTTTGTGTCTGTGCGTGTCTGTTCTTCATCCGTCTGTTTTCGTTTTTCTGTCGTCTCTGGATCTCCTCTATTTTCCTCCCTTTCAGTTCTTCTCCTTCCTTGTGAGAGCAGTCAGAATTTCAGCTACAACTTCCACTGTGACTAGTTTCTAAATTCTGTGCAAAAATAAGAACGGTTGCTACACCAACACTAGTAGCAGAAACGTAAATAAGAACAGCGACGATAAAAAGGTAAAGGTGTCCCATGACCTATGCTGTCATTGGCAAGCGAGGTGTCAGAGATCTCAGCTTCTCCAGGGGCCAGCATATTGAGGGTTGGCGCCCGTCTCCTCTCTCTCGCTGCTTTACCTTCCCTGACCCTAAAGAGGGCAGGTGTCCGTTTATAGCTAGGCGAACTGGGGGACTGTACTGAAGCCAGGGTGCGCAAACAGTCACCCATCCACTTGGTAACCACGCTCAATGCAGCTTAACCTTAGTTTGGGGAAAAGCGTGTGCTCTGACCACTGAGCTATCCCGTCCCCTAGCCACAATAACAACAAGAAACAAAAGCAGTCACCATACTTATTTACCAAAAAAAGTGTTTACAGGCAAATTCACTCCAGACCAGAAACACATTTTAAAATTCCCTTGTGGTTTCAAGGCCAGAAAGTGACACGTGACAAAGAATTATCCACAAAAAAAACTGTGGGGGGTACACATTCAGCCCAGGGTTTTACTCCATTTCTTTTCTTTCTTTCTTACTCTCTTTCTCTCTCTTTCTTTCTTTTTTCTCTCTCTTTCTTTCTTCCTCTCTTTTATTTATCTTGTAAGTCTCTTTGGATTTCATCCTCCCCCTCCCCCCCGATCTTGCTTATTACGCCAGTCTACCTCACTAATACCCTCCCCATTCTTTAACAACAATCCCCCCACACCTCCCATCCCTGGCATCACCACCATCCCTACTATCACTGCCGCAGCAGAGAGATGATGAAGTCATAAACGTAGACCCTATTGTAAATTTATGCGGTTCTTTTTCTCACAAAATAGAGATATTTTGGTGTTGGCTGTCAGCGATTGTCTGCTTTGTCTGTGTTTGTTTTGTCTGTTGAGTATTTATCTGGATTTTGCTGACAGTAGTCTGGCTGTACATATACCCCTGCGTCTTCTTTCCACGATTAGCTTTCTGTCTGTCTGTCTGTCTGTCTGTCTGTCTGTCTGTCTGTCTGTCTGTCTGCTGTCTGTCTTTATTTCTCTCTGTCTCCGTCTCTGTCTCCGTCTCTGTCTCTCTCTGTCTGTCTGTCTCTCTGTCTCTCTCTGTCTCTCTCTGTCTCTCTGTCTCCTCTGTCTCTCTCTGTCTCTCTGTCTCTCTGTCTCTCTGTCTCTCTCTCTCTCTCTCTCTCTCTCTCTCTCCTCTCTCTCTCCTCTCTCTCCCTCTCTCTTCCCCCTCCCTCTCTCCCTTTCTCATTTCTGTTTTTAAAACGACTTCTTCTTTCTCATGACCGGGATGGTCGTGGAGGAGACATGAGAGACGATTCTGCAGCCAGCCGTCGCCATCCAGCCCTGTCCTCCGCCTTCCGAATGAGTGTTGGACTGTCCAGGTGGGTCCACTCCTTGATGTTATCCATCCAGCTTTTGGTTTGTCTGCCTCGGCGTCTGCCACCTTCTAGCGTTCCTTGTAGGACTGTCTTGGGGAGGGTGTTGTGGCGTGTGACATGGCCGAACCATGCCAGCTTCCTTTTCTTGACAGTGGCTAGTAGGGGTTCCTGAGGGCCAGCCATCAGTGCGACTTGACTTCGCACATAGGTGTTTGTTTTCCTATCCTTCCAGGAAATTCCAAGCAGTCGCCTGAAGCATTTTGTCTCGAACGTCTGGATCCGCTTGGTTGTTTCAGCGGTCATTGTCCAACTTTCGCAGCCGTAGAGCAAGATGGAGATGACCAGGGATCTGAACAATTTGACTTTTGTTTTGAAGCTGATGTGTCGCTTCTCCATATTTTGTTCAGTTTTGCCATAGCTGATGTTGCCATGGCTAGCCTGGTCTTGATCTCTGTGGTGGAGCGTCCAATCTTTCGTGAGGGTAGCGCGACTACAATAACAAAAAACCATCAGTCAGTGAAAAGTAATAACCTTGCAACAGCAAAAGCAACAACATCACAACAACAACAACAACAACAACAACAGTAAAAACAACAATGACCTTCCAACTGAAGAAACACAACAAACAGTATAGCCAACACTTCAGCTGAGAACAAAACCAAACCCAAAGATGGCTTCAATTTCAGAACATAACATATGACAAAACATGCAATGGACGTTGCTAAGAACCTTCATTGGGAACAAGTTGAACATAACAACAACAGCAATAACAACAACAACGACATTCACATCTTCAACAGTAATAGCAAAACAAACAATCCATCCCCTCCGTTTCCCTCAAACTCGGTGTGTTCCTGCTCTGTGGTGCGATGCTGATGCTTTCTCTCCTGGGGGAGAGGAGCCCAAATTTCACAGACAAAAAATTAACAGCAACTGAAAGTGAAATACAATGCGAAACAACACAATAAGCAACAGTACAATATACCACAACACAACAAAAAAAAACAACAGTTTAAAACTCAACAAAAACAGCTGCTACAAATTTCCAGTTTGAGAACAAAAACAAACTCTATCCTCAGGTGGTTTCAAGGCCAGAACATGACAAAAACAAACCATAAAAAGCAGTAACATTATCTGTTAGGGTTTTTCACCGTTGTTAGTATCGCCTGATGCCCCCCCCCCCTCCCCTTCTCCCCCATAACCACTCCCCCCCCTCCCTGCCGCAAAGCTCTTACAACTACAGCATAGTACTAACAGTACAGTACTTCCACAGAAGCACACTCGTAAATCCTCCAAGATCGTACCTCAGACTCGCAGATATTTTTGTGCCCTCTGTGTAAATAAACAAAGTCTGGCTTGTCTCGGACTGTGTTTGTCTTATCTGTCTGTATAACCTTACGTATTTCCAATTTTAAAGAAGTCTTGTCTTCTCTGTTTTATTTTCTGTCTGTGTCTGTGTCTTTGTGTCTGTGTCTGTCTGTTCTTCATCCGTGTGTTCTCGCTTTTCTTTCATGTTTTGTTCTCTACCTCCTCTTTATCTATCTATTTATTTATCTATCTATATTATTTATCTATCTATCTATCTGCTTCTTTCCTAGATCAGTTAGATGTTTTAGCCGAAAAAAGTATGCTACGACCTAAAATCCTAAATCTTGTACTGCAGTGAGAAGGACGAGTCCACTAGTAGTAAGTAAGTAAGTACAGAAACTTCACACACAAAAAAAGAATAGCAACAGTAAACATGTAAACAAAAGCAGTCACCGAAAAATATGTTTACAAGCAAATTCACTCCAGACCCGAAACAAACAAAAAAATTCCCAGGTGGTTTCAAGGACAGAAAGTGACATATTATGACAAAACTTGTTATCTTAAATAAAGGGGTATATTGTGCCCAGCGGGTCTTTTGGGTTTTGTTTTTTTATACCGTTCTTTTGTTATGTTGTAAAGCTTTTAGGGTTTCCCTCCCCCTCCCACCCACCCCCCCGCCAGCTAATTACCCAGTCTACCTCACTTACACCTCTCTCCATTCTTAATACCCCCCTCCCCTCCCCTCACCATCACCATCAACACCCCATCACAACTGTAGAGAGGTGGGGATGTTGTAAACATACGATTGTCATTTTATGCTTCTCTCTGTCTCTCTGTTCTCTGCTGTCTCTCTGTCTCTCTCTCTTCTTCTCTCTCTCTCTCTCTCTCTCTCTTCATCTCTCCTCTCTCTCTCTCTCTCTCTCTCTCTTCTCTCTTTCTCTGTCTCCCCTCCCTCCCTCCTCTCTCTTTCTCTGTCCCCTCCCTCCCTCCTCTCTCTTTCTCTGTCCCTCTCTGTCTGATCCCTCTGTCTCTGTCTCTCTCTGTCTCTGTCTCTGTCTCTGTCTCTCTCTCTCTCTCTCTCTCTCCTCTCTCTCTCTCTCTCTCCTCTCTCTCTCTCTCCTCTCTCTCCTCTCTCTCTCCTCCCTCCCTCCCTCCCTCCCTCCTCTCTCTTTCTCTGTCCCTCTTGTCTGATCCCTCTCTCTCCTCTGTCTCTGTCTCTCTCTCTTCTCTCATCTCCTTCCTTACCCTCTCTCCTCTCTTATACCCTCCCTACCCCTCCCTCTCCATCACTCACATAGACTCTAATTTCCCAATGTGTTCTCTGTAACATGGATTGTTTTGATGCTTCTTTGTTTTGTCTCTTGTCATCTTTCATCTCTGTTGTCTAGCTGTCGACTCTACGTCTTTTTTGTTCTGTATCTCTCAGTCTTCTCTGTCGTCTTGTCTCCTGTTCTCCGTCTGTCTGTCTGCTTTGTTCTTCTCTTCTGTCCTTCTGTCTTTTTCTGTCCTCTCTGTCTGCCCCTGTCTCTGTCTTCTCTGTCTCTGTCTCTGTCTCTGTCTGTCTCTGTCTCTCTCTCTCTGTCTCTCCTCGTCTCTGTCCTTCCCCGTCCTATCTTCTACCCCCTATCTGTCATCTGTCTCGTCTGTCTGTCTGTCCTCTCTTCTCTCTATCTATTCTATCTATCTACTCTATCTATCTATCTATCTCCTTCTCTATCTCATGACTCACACGCTAGTTTCCAGACAAGTTTCCACGTTTTGTAATTAACAGCATTCTATCACGCCAGTCATAACTACTGTTTGTTGCCTAGCAGTTCAACAATTACAACTATCAACCAAACAATCACTACACAACACGAAACAACGAGCAACTTCTAAACAAACCCACAACAACCGATCATAAGCCCCTTAAGGGAGAAAAAAGAAAGAAAGAGAGAAAGAAACTAACCAGCAAACAAACAAACAATGCAGGCAACATTCCAGAGTACGAACCAAGGAAATTCTCAGGTGGAGTCAAAAGCCTGAAGAAAGCACCAAGAAACACCCCGTCCCCCCCCCCCCCCCTTAACCATCAATTCCCACACCTTCGCACCCTGCGCCCTCCAACCCTGCCCCCCCCCCCTCACCCACCACTAAAAAAAAGCAGTAACATTATTTTAAAGGTTTCTTTTTACTGTTAACATTGTTAGCATTATTCACTGAATCACCCAACTCCTCGTCTTACCCGTGTAAGCACTTCCTCTCACTTCCACCCATAAGAGAAAAACAACTAAAATCTAAACCAACGAAACAAACAAAGATTAACCTCTCTGCCACCAAAAAAAACCAAACACCCAACAAAACAAAACAATAAACAAAAACAAATCAACTTACAACAGTAAACAAACCCAAACAAAAAACAAAAACACAAAGTAACCCCCTCCCGAACTCCTACCCCCCCCCCCTCCCCCCCCCCCCCCATCCACCCCACCCCTCAACTAACAATAACAACAAACAAACAAACAACAACCTTGCGTCACACTCAGAAAGTCAAAGATGCCTGTTGCATTTTTACGCAGTTTATCATATTTTGTAAATTCAGCATCTTTTGTCGTGCTAGCTGTGTCTCTGGGTGTTTCTGTCTCTGATTTTTTTTTTCCATCTGATTTTTTCTCTCTTTTTCCTTCTCTTTGTCCTTTATCTCTCTTTCTCTTTCTTGTTCGGGTCTTGTTTGTTTAGTTGTCTCTGTCTCTGCCTGTCTGTGAATCTGTCTCTTGTCTGTCTCCCCCCCCCCCCCCAATCTCTTTTTCTCTTAGCTTGCAATCAGACCCAGAAAATGGTTCAGTGTGCAAAGGACTGGCTCAAGATGTTGCATACCCCCCCCCCCCCCCTGCAATTGTTAAAAGCCATGCCAAAACAAACAATAAGAAACATAAGTTACAACAGGAACAACAACAACAACAGTGGATTATTATCCGTCTTCATGGCAGAATAAAGACTATAAACCGAGACCGCGTGTGCAAACGCACGCAGAACACCTTGCGCACACGTTAAATCCTGTTCCACTTTTCGGAAGAGTAGACCATTGCCTGCCGGTGGGAACAGATGACAAAATTTACAAAACTGCATGCACCGGGGACTGGATGTAAAAAAGCACACGAGTGCTTACTCCATTATCCTCGACATAAAAGAAAAAAAGACCCCCCAAAAAAGATTAAGAATAGCATACTTATTTAAAGAGTTGAAAACATGATCAGATGATAGTTGCGAACGAAGGTTCAAGTGAGTCATTGTTAAAAGGGGGGGGGGGGGGGGTTGTTGCGGCTTTTTTGTTGTTGTTCTTTGGAATTACTGCATCTTAAAGGAGTCAGATGACTGATGATAGGAGAGTGTCATTGAGAGGCATTACATAGAGGCAGCAAATTTGTTTGCGGTGCGTGTGTATGTGGGTGGGGGTGCATTTATATGGTGTGTGATGTGGTGTGGTGTGGTGTGGTGTGGCGTGGTGTGGTGTGGCGTGGTGTGGTGTGGTGTGTGTGGTGTGGTTGGGGTGGTGTGGTGATGGTGTGGTGTGGTGTGGTGATGTAGTGGTGGTGGTGATGATGTGGTGGTGGTGGTGGTGTGTGTGTGTGTGTGTGTGTGTGTGTGCATGAATGTGCATGCGTGCGCGTCTTTTGCATGTATGTTTGTACAAAAATCACCAAAATTACAAACAAAAATTACCAAAATTACTTACAAACGTCCAGTTTAGTTCTTTCTCCATTTTCTTCCCCTTTTATCTCAGCCCCATCAGGGGGGGGGGAAAAGATTTCCCAAAATGTTATCACTGCCTTGCTAACATAACCTGCCGGCTTGCTTTCCGAGTTGTCATTAGCAGGCTCTTCAAGACTTCAGGCTGTGGTCTGGGGCTGCTTTCTGCCGGCATGGGGGCCAGGCAGGGGCCATGTCGCTGGGCAAAATTGGCAAGATGGATGGATGGCACAGTTAAGAATAAATAGCTCCCGACACTTTGCCAGCCTCCCCAAACGACTCCCTCTCGATAAGGCTAAGTAACCCCAGGTGGCCTTCTTCTAAGTGCTTTATTGTACAGGTTTTGGTGGATTAATTTTTATGGTTTGGGGTTTTTTTCTTTTTGTAGTTGCGATTTTCCCCCTCATTTCTTTATCATTTTGTCCTTGGTTTGTGTGGGTTCGTTTTTTTTGTCCTCCTATGGGCCATACTGACTTCAGAGGATTAAAGACGACATGTGTTAAGATTGTCAGTGAGGCATTTTTCAAAAAAAGCTTCATAAAGAACATAGAAAGCTGCATGGAAAGGAAAATCAAGCATAAGGTGAGTGAAAGAAACACAGAAACACAAACATAGACAAAGAGCAGCAGCAGCAGCAACAAAACAACAACAACAACAACAACAACACCAACAAAGTAAAAGCTAAAAACCACCATTGCCGTTATACTCAATGTTTTGTTTTTCTTCCACTTTTTCACTTGTCGTCTCTTTCTCGTTTCTTCCTTTCTTTACATGTTCTTCAATGAACGCTATTACATCCTTTTACTTGTTTCAATATCGACTGTGTTAAAATGATGATTGATTTAGCCAGCTGATGTATTGATTGATTGAGTAATCCCTTTATTCGTTCGTTCATTCATTTTTCAACTCTCATAACTTTTCATTTGATTGATGATTGGCTGGAGAGCTGATGTCATGACTTCCTGTCTGCACGTATTAAGTTTTCTTCCCAAAAGAATCTAGAAACAATTGCCCAACACCAAAGAAAGAAAGAAGGAGAAAGAAAGAAAGACAGACAGCCCCCATCCCCCCCCCCCTTTAAAAAAAACCATGGATGTACAGTTGAATTCTTGAGTTATTGGCTTGCCACTTTCCCTCTTGTTTCTCCTTCTCTTTCTTTTCCATACTGGAATCTTAAAATCTCTAGTTCTTTTATCCCTTTTGTGTGATAAAATACGCGCGTGTTAATGTGTGTGTATGTGTGTGTGTGCGTGTGTGTGTATGATGTGTGTGTGTGTGTGTGGTGTGTGTGTGTGTGTGTGTGTGTGTGTGTGTGTGTGTGTGTGCGTGGTGTGTGTGCGGGCTTAGTTTGTTGGTTGTGTATGTGTGTGTATGTGTATGTGTGTGTGCGTGAGTGTGTGTGGCGGGGCTCTAAGCAACATCATTGGATTGGATTGGGTGTGTGTGTGTGTGTGTGTGTGTGTGTGTGTGTGTGTGTGTGTGTGTGTGTGTGTGTGTATTGTGTGTGTGTTTGCGTGCGTGTTTGCTTGTGGTTTTGTATACATGCTGCATGCATGCATGCTTGTGTGCACTTCTATCTGCGTGCGTGTTGCATGCGTAAGTTCCACTTTTATTCCGTCCTTAGTCATCCATCAAAGAATGTCTGTCATTTTTTCCTTCAGATTTTATTTGTTTATTTGTTTATTTCTTTATTTATTCAGCGTGTCAGCTGAAATGGGTGATAGCCTCCTTGCTCCTGCCTGGCTGTTTGTGTCTATTTCTCTTCACAGGACAACTCCCTGCTTCTCAAGGAAAAATTTGAAACATACCGTGCTAAATGTGTTTGTTTTCTTCCACTAACATTTTCAAGTGGGTGGATGGATGCATGTGCATGCCTATGTTCCTCCACATAGACACACACACACAGACACACACACACACAGACACACGCACGCACGAACGCGCGTGCGCACACACACATAGATACATACATACATAATATGTATGTATGTATAATAATGATAATATATATATAATATAATATATATATATATAATATAATATGATGTATATATATATTATATTATTATTATCACCTTCACCTGTCCTGTAGTCCCGTGGACCGTGGGGGCACAACTGAAGACTTACATACATACATACATACATACATACATACATACATACATACATACATACATACATACATACATACATACATACATACATACATACATACATACACACACAGAGGCGTAGGCGTAGGCATAAGTGCACATGCATGCATTAGCTTGCACAAAATGAATGTTAAGGTCTTAACAGAATCATCAGCCTTATCAGCCTATCCCATTGCGAACATGTTGTCTAATGTGTTTATGAAAGGTCTTATCACTCCGTATGCAAGCATTCGTAGGCATGCTAACACGCTCCTACACATGGATGGGATCATGGTAAGGGATAACACACCCACGCGCGCACACACACATACACACACATCACACACACAGACATATATACACGTAAACATACACACATAAATAGACACACATGCACGCGTGTGCGTGCCCGCACACCCACACGTGTGTACACACACACACATACACACACGGGCGCGCATAATTATGCATGTATCTTACACTTACACACATGCACACACACAATTTGCAAAACTGCCCACACACGGGAACTGGGTGTAAAAAAAAACCCACGCGAGTGCTTATTCCATTATCCTCGAAATCACAGAATTAAATAGAAAATAAATAAAATATAACACCCACCCACACACGCACACATACCCACAACCACACACACAAACAAACAAACTAACAAAAAAACTGCTCATCCCTCCCCTCTCCTTTTTAATGCTTCTACTGTTATATTTTCGGATTCAGCAGAGAAGATGAATGTCGTTCGCCATTGCAGAATCGCACCATAAATGTAGCAGTGACAGACAGACAGACAGACAGACAGACAGACAGACAGACAGACAGACAGACAGACAGAGAGAGAGAGAGAGAGAGAGAGAGAGAGAGAGAGAGAGAGAGAGAGAGAGAGAGAGAGAGGCAGGCAGGCAGACACCAGACACAGACACACAGACACAGAAGCATGGAAACCTTGATGATGGTATGCTTTGAATTCTCTCTCTCCCAAGCCATGACCTCTATAAAGAAATAAATAAACCCGTGTAACGTTACACACACAGGCTATCGCTGTCTTCAGCTGTCACTCCAAATAAATAAAGAAATAAACTCCTCTTCAGGGCCCTTCCCCATATAACCTCAGGCCCAAATGACTGGCATTCTTTGAGGGGAGAGTGTGAGTGTGATGAGCCTGAAACTGGGAGGGAAGGAAAGAGCTATTGAAGTGGAAAAAAAATTGAGAAGCTGAAATTGATAGTGTTATATCAGACATGTGTATTTAACTGCTGTATTGCACTTACTGTTTTAGCAAAGTGCATACCATGTCTGGTCACGGTAGATTTTGAGAGCGGGTAGCCACGTGTCTTTTTTTCAGCACAACTTTACCGGGAGCAACTTTGTTGTTTTACGTGTGTTATGTGTATGCTGCATACTTGACCTTAGTGTAAGACCTTAGCTGAAAGCTTATAATCTAAATGTATGTTGTACGTGCGTCCCACAGTAAACCACTTCATCTGAAAGACTACTAGCGGAGTCAGGGTCTTAGAGTATAGGGGAAAAGTTCAGATTATGACTCAGCAACCTCTCACTTTCCGTACAGGTGCATTACCACTAGACCACCGATCCACTGATGTTTTGAGTCGATGATTTGACTACTATACGAGGTTGGTTGTGCGATATGTCGAGGGTAAACCAAGGTCTGTACCGAACCTGTCTAACCTGTTTTTTCTTTCTTTTTTTTTTTCAGTGAAAGAAGGTATGTCCGAATCCTGTGGATTCAGCCAGACTCCCTGACAAACCTGAGCTCTGATGTCGGCAAGGAAAGATTTCTGTTGGTTGCAGGAGAATACAAGGGAAGCAATGTCTCGGGACTATTATATGCATTCCTCAAACTGACATTCTGTCCATGGGAGTTGAAAGAGAACAGTGTACTGATTTTCTTAATTAAAGAGAAAAAATGACTGGAAAGGCATAGAATAGATGACATTGAGAAGAAAAGATCAAAAACGAAAAGGGAAAGAAAAAAAGAAAACCCTACACCTCATTTCTGGCTTGGACTTATTGACTGGGGAAGACGAGGTCAGCCATGGCCAGTGATTCAAATGATACTTACATACCCAGCATGCAATCGGTGGATTGGCAGAAAAAATAGACTTGAGTGCTGGGGCAGTACAACACCCCAACCCAAGAGAACAATAGACAAGGCTATGGAATAGCAACATGACAGACAGCAGAGAAGGGAGCAGAAAATGATACAAGCAGCGACCCAAGTGAAATGCATATGTGTAGAGGCAAACAGGGAGCAGAAGGGGCAGATACGGGGAAGAAGAAGAAGAAGAAGAAGAAGAAGAAGAAGAAGAAGAAGAAGAAGAAGAAACCCACAAGAAAAACAGAAACTGCAAGTAATAACAGAAAATGTAGATAGGATAATGGCTTGTCTGGGTAACGAGCAGAAAACTAAAAAGTAAAAAAAAAAAAGGGGGTAAAAAAAAGAATGAGAAAAACAGTATGCAGCATGCAGTAAGAACAGAGCAGAAGAGAAGGGATATAGGAGGAGTAGAGGGAGGGAGGGGAAGGGGAGAGGGGTGCAAATGCATCACCTGGAGTTAGTTATGCTTATCGTGGCAGAGTGTGTGGGGCTATTTATTCTATACTGTGCCATCCATCTTGCCAATTTGACCCCAACGACTCGGCCCCTGCCTGGCCCCCATGCCAGCTGCAATTCCCCCGACAGGAGCCTGAAGCCTTCAAGAGCCTGCTAATGACAACTCGGCAAGCAAGCTGGCGAGCCAATCAGGAGACAGTTGCTAGGAAGTAGGGGTAGGGGGTGTGGGGAGTAGGGGTGTGGGGTGGGGTGGGAAGAGGGGGGAGGGTGGAGACTGAGGGAAAAGGAAAGTGGAAATAACGGGTAAAATGACATTTTTTGGATATGATTTATATTAATATGTAGGTGTTGGTTTTGTTGTTGTTGTTGTAAATATGTGGGGTGTAGTATGTACTTATTTTTGATGATCTGGTTTTGTGTCATATATGCTCAGTCACTCACACACAGACGTATAGATCTACACACACACACACACACACACACACACACACACACACACACACACACACACACACACACACACACACACACCACACACACACACACACACTCTCTCTCTCTCTCTCTCTCTCTCTCTCTCTCTCACTCTCTCTCACACACACACACACACACACACACACACACACACACACACACACACACCACACACACACACACACACACACACACACACCACTTCAACTAAATTTTTCCCATTTTATAATCCACCATCACCATCATCATCACCAGCATTTAGTTGCTTTTTCTCTAACAC
>CM060320.1:45937552-45947552 GCA_030674155.1 Stramonita haemastoma | reverse complement strand
TGGACATAGACATGGTGGATCAGTGGTGTACAGGCATCGCACCTCCATAGAAAATGGAAAACCCGCGGTCAAAGTGTGTGGTCACTCTGTTTGAGTAACAAATAAATATGCAGACAGGAAAAGAAAAGAAACCAATGAGTGGCACTGCTCTTGTGGCAACGGGTTCTACCCAGTTAGAGCAGCCCAAATTTCACGCAGAGAAAGCTGCCCTGACTTAAATTTAAGTGGTATACAATGTACAATACAGGCTGAAAGCTTGTACAAGCACGCTGTAAGACCCACCTACCTTGACCCCCCCCCCCCCCCCCCCCCCCCCCCCCCCCATCCAAGTGCTCACAGTACTCATATGAGAGGAGTTTCCTCCATTTTGTGCTTTCATTCACGTTCCTCAGTCTGCCTTCTCCCTTCTATTTTTTTTCTCTACACCAAAATAACCAGATCTCCACTGCACACAGATGATACTTAAAACACACCTAAACAAGAGATTAAGGATAGGGGTAAACACACTGATTACAGTAATTATGTTTTGAAATCCCCAGGCAAGCAATTGCAATGGAAGAAAAGAAAAGAGTCCCTGCATGAACTCATAGAGGCTGCCACCATTTCTAGCCCACACACCAAATAAATAAAACGTGCCTGTGTTCATCACATCTACGAAACGAAGTCAGGCAAAAATTGGCTGGCATTCTTTAGATGGATGAGGGTGAGCGTGGAACTACCATGGAAAGAAAAAAAAAGGTCATATTAAAAAAAAAAAAAAAGAAATGGAACGTTGAGAGAGAGAGAGACAGACAGACAGACAGACAGACAGACAGACAGACAGACAGACAGACAGAAGACAGAGACAGACAGACAGACAGACAGACAGACAAAGGCAAAGAAAGACAGAAGCAGGGAAATAGATACATGCAAAGAAAGAGAAGAGGCAGAGTAAGTAAAATAAAAGAAATTGGGAAACGGAAGAAAAAAAGTAGCAAGAGAAAAAGTAGACATAGAACAGAGGTGCATTACACATAAAAACAATCTATGAGACCGTCAGAGAGACCTTCAGGGTAAAAATGTGAACGGGAGGAAGAGGACACAACAAAAAGATATCAAAACAGAAACATGTCATTTATCAGTACACCATTTCAAGGAATACATATACATGGACATACAACAGCAAAAAACTAAAAGAAAACATGAGAACAGAACGAGGTGAGCAGAGATAGAGAGAGGCTGAATACAACTTTTATGATGAAAACAGAACCTAGAGCAGAGGAGACGATTTTCTTTTTTTTGTTTGTTTCTTGGTTAGATGAGAGCACCGACGTTCACCAATGGTGAGGTATTGCGAATGCGGCCTTTTTCACCCATTTTTAAGGTAGCCGTGTTCCGACTTCGCTTTTCTCTGATTTAAAAAAGAAAAGGATGAGAGTACTAGCAGAGAATGTAAATAAAATAATGGCCTGTCTGGTTGAAAAAATGTAAACATTAAAAAGGAGTACAGGCGAGATAGCCTCGTGGTTAGAGCGTTGCATTTGCTATTTGAAAGCCTGGGATTGAGCCACTATAGGAGATGCCTGTTCAAGGGGATTTTTTTCTGTATAAAGTACTAACTCCACTCCCCCTTGAAAGTCCTTTGGATGAGACTATAAACTGAGGTCACGTGTGAGAACACACACAGAACAACTTAAACACATGTTAAAAAAACAAACCGTTCTGCCTTTTGAAAGGCTAGGCCATTGGTACCAGTAAGAGCAGATGACCAACAAGTGCATAAAAAAGCATGCACAATCTGGTGTCATGTTTAAACATCATCATCGAAATTGAAAGACAACTACCTTAATGGTGGGTTAAACAGTTGCCTACGCAAAAATCTCACTCACCATTTGGTAAAAGCTCAGAGATTAAGGAACAAAACGAAAGGAGGAGTAAGAAAAAACTTACCAGAGTGTATGAGACCAGTTTTTTGGGGACTGCATCACCTGGAGTGAGTTATGCCTGTGGTGGCAGAGTGTCTAGAGCTATTTCTTCTGTCTGTTCTGTGCCATCATCCATCTTGCCAATTTGACATGGCCCCTGCTTGGCCCCCATGCCGGCAGAAAGCAGCCCCAGACCATAGCCTGAAGTCTCGAAGAGCCTGCTAATGACAACTCGGGAAGCAAGCCGGCAGGTTATGTATGTTAGCGAGAAAGTGAATAATTTTTTTTTAGGAAAGCCAGTCCAAGATCACTTGAGGTTGGGGGTGTGTGGGGGTAGTGAAAGGGGTGGGAAAGAGTGGTGAAGAAAGTGAGGGAACGATTTGAGGGGGTAGGGGGTAAATGGGGTAAAACGGCATTTGATAAAATTTATGATGTGTGTTTTGCACAGATTTGGAATATGATAATTATGTAACCATTTATTCCTGGTTTACTCCCCCTCCCTCCACACAAGCACGCGCGCGCGCGCGCGCGCACACACACACACACACACACACACACACACACACACACACACACACACACACACACACACACACACGTATATATGCACACACGACACGCACGCACACACAGATATACACACGCACGCACACGTGCATACATGGACGAATGCATTTAAGCTACATGCTTATTCAAACACGTTCTAGTACCCACCCACCTTGAACACCCCCTCCCCTCTTTCCTCCCCTGACGTATCTTTTGCAAAGATTTGGAGCGTAATACGTAATAAGGAATATTTTCTTCCTGGTTTACTCCCCTCCCACCCCCCCTTCCTACACACACACACACACACACACACACACACACACACACACACACACACTACCGACAGCATTTGTAATAAATATTGAAACACCCCCCAAGCCAGCAAACTAGTCAGCCGAAAGTGTTGAGTGTTTCCTTAAACAAAAGATGCTGAAAGGGATTCAGCTCGTGCACAGGTTTGATCGATTGGTGTATAATAGAACAAAAACGGCGAAGCTTTTCGCTTCCACACTTACCAGTCAATACTTTTAATTTCAAAATACCTGTTAGGCAGAAAGAAACATCTTGCCTGTCTCTGTCTGTCTATCTGTTTATGTATATAAGCATTGAAACTAAGCACTAGATAATTGCAAACAGGGTGCAAGACGATCATTCAATATTTACAACCTGATTGTTGTTTCTATGGGCATGACCTGAAAAAAAGCTTAAGTTGTTAACTGACAGAAAAAAATGTAATTCTGGGATTCAGTTTTTGCATGTTTTGTAGCGTCTGAGTCAAAACCTGTTTTCGTTGTTGGGAGCGGGAGAGAGAGAGAGAGAGAGAGAGAGAGAGAGGGGAGGAGAGAGAGAGAGAGAGGGAGGGAGGATATTTCAGAGTCGTGTATGCAGAAGTACATTCTTGCATACTAGTCATAAGGAAATAAAAAGCTCGTGCAAAATCAGCAAAATAAAGTGCATTAATTTTATCAGGTAAAATCTGATGGAATCGTTTTGGAGCTTGTTCCATTTTTTTCAAGATTTTCCCCACTCTGTTGTAATTTTTGTTAACAATCCAGATGTACAACAACAGGCAGCTTCAAAGGGTGATGCCTGTCTCATTAGAAATATTTCCCTTGTGAAAATGATTTGAAAAAGAGCTGTGTTTGCTTTCCATGCTTTAAAAATAACCCTCTTGTATCATCTGCATTTTTGCCATCAATATCCTTTACGACATACTCTACACTTGATATTATGCATTCTCAGGGGGGAAAAAGACAAAAAAAAAAACTTCCCCTGGAATATAGGAGCTGTATGATTAAAATAAATTTGTCACAGGCTGCAGTTATGTACAGTTCAAAAGGAAAGAAATACCCCGAAGAGAAAACTGTGATTGTGTCAATGGTCATGTGAACTCATCTGATACAGAAACACAATAACTTCATCGTCAACAAAATTCCCAGATATCTGCAGGTGTTCAGATGTCACCATGAAGATACAATTTTTCTTCTTTTGCTAGATGACTCCCCTGTCTAGAAACCATGATTTGAGTTTATCATAATTTGCTTTTAGTCCAAGAGCTTGTGGTGGTTTTCTCAAACTGTTTCACTGATTTTTGCAGTCCATTGGCTTTGATGACAGCAAAACTACATCATCTGTAAATATATAAATGTTTCTGAAAGTTACCATCTGTAAATATAATCATTAAAACTTCCTGCAAACCTGGCACAGTCTGAAAGCCATGTTTTCCATTTCTGTTGACCTCATCAGCAACTTTGGTTATTCGGAATTCAAAAAAAAAAAAAAAAAAAGCAAGGGAAAGATGCACGCGCGAGAAAGAGATTTTGCATGTAAAAGGGCCATAATATTTCCAAAGGTGAGTTTTCCCCCTTTTTTTTGTTTTCGCTCATATCTTTGTTTGCTGTCTCGCGTGCATGCATTGTATGGACACGTAAAATTTGTTGCTTGTTGTTGTAATTTTTATGGCTTTGTTTTGGCTTGATATTCAAGATGGCAGATAGATAAGATATGTAAACAATGCCTTTTTTTTTTTTTTTTTTTTTTTTTTTTTTTTTACTCGTGCTTAACCCTCCCTTGCCCTACCAGCATCTTTCTAGTTCGAATGTGTTTTTGATATATATATATATATATATATATATATATATATATATATATATATATATATATATATATATATTATATATATATATCACGCACATGTAGACACCACATACACCTAACCTCGTCTCGCCCCTTCACGGACGGACTGGGGGCCGGGCTGTATGTAGCCGCGGAGTGAAAGTGGAGACGAAGAGAAAACAAGTTGCCAAGTTGAAAGAAGACATTTATTTTGCTTCCCCAGCTTTTAATTCGTCAATTAGACCGAAGGGAGGGTCTAGGAAAGGAGGCCGTTACATGGGAGTGTCGGGAGTAAAAGTGGATTAAAAAAAAAAAAGAAAGAAAGAAAGAAAAAAGAAAATAAACAGGAAAAAGAGAAGGAAGGAGGGAGGGAGGTGGGGAGAGAGACATGGAGGCGAAGAAGGAAAGGAAATAAGAAAGAAAGGACAAGAAGAGAGAATCACACAAAAAAGAGAAAGGGGGGGAAAAATAGAGCAGGTTTCGTTTTTCGGCTCCGTGACTGCCTAATAAGAAGCCTCCGGAATGGACTTTTTTATGTTCACTTTGGGTGTTTTTTTTGTTTGTTACTTCTGTCTTTCTGTCTGTCTGTCTGCCTGTCTGTCTGTCTTTCTGTCTGTCTGTCTATCTATGTCTCTCTCTCTCTCTGTCTCTTTCTCTTCCTGTCTCTGTCTCTCACCCCCCCCCCTCTCTACCTTTCTTCCCCCCACCCTTACATCCCTTTGTGTGTGTGTGTGTGTGTGTGTGTGTGTGTGTGTGTGTGTGTGTGTGTGTGTGTGTGTGTGTGTGTGTGTGTGTGTCTCTCTTCTCTCTCTCTCTCTCTCTCTCTCCTTCTCTCTCTCTCTCTCTCTCTTCTCCTCTCTCTCTCTCTCTCTCTCTCTGTTTTTGTCGCGTTCTCGATATGTCTGTCTGTCAGTCTGTCTATCTCTCTCTCTCTCTCTGTTTTTTTTCCCCCTGATTCTTTAATGAAGTCCTAACTTTCAATTCCATCCTCCTCTCCACTAGCACTCTCTATTCTCCCTTCGTCTCACTGGTGTACGTTCGTGTCTTCTTCATCACCGTCACCATCATCACATGTCTCGTCTGAGGGTTTCTTCCCCACTCTTCTCCTCCTGAACCCCCCCCCCCTCGTCCCCGTGCCTCCTCTCTCCCTTATTTCCCTTCCCCTCCCTCCTACAGTCCCCCCAACCCCCTCAGCTCCTGCAGTCACCAGCTATACAGCTCTTTCCTTGCTTGCTACTAGTCAGCTACTGTGAGCCAGTGACCGTCTTGTTTGAACAGTAATATCATGTCTTCGTCCATTGGTTTTTTGTTTTTTTTTGATACTCTCCATACGTTCTCAGACAAAATTCGTTCATGTGCTTATATAATATATATATATATATATGATTATATATTATGATTGTATACAGATACATTGAATTTCTCAGTGAAAAAATGTAACGATAACGAATAAGGTAAAGGTGTCCCATACGTAACCTATGTGGTCGTAGGGGAGCGAGGCATCAGAGACCCCAGCATAATTTTTGGTCACAATTTTAGGTAGTTGGGTAAAGGCATTTTCTTGGAGTCTTAAATGCGAGTGAAACATCAACTGAAGTCATAGTGTACTTGCCTTCATGCCATTTCAGCTCTGTTATCTTCAGTTTTATACTTTGTAGCAGACTGTGTATTCCATGAAGCATATTTGTAAATGTATACTTTCCTCTCTCTGTCTCTGTTTCTGTCTCTGTCTGTCTGTCTGTCTGTCTGTCTGTCTGTCTGTCTCTCCCCCCCTCTCTCTCTCTCTCTCTCTCTCTGTCCTTCTCTCTCTTCTCTCTCTCTCTCTCTCTCTCTCTCTCTCTCTCTCTCTCTCTCTCTCTCTCTCTCTCTCTCTCTCTCTCTCTCTCTCTCTCTCTCTCTTTCTTTCTTTCTTTCTTTCTGGGTGTGTTTCGGGAAAAAGGGTGTGGGGGTGGCTGAAGTAGTGGGTGTGGAGTGAAGTAGATGTAATTATTGACGTTATTGGAGTTGTGTTTCCTTGTTTGTTTCTTTGGTAATGTCGTGTTTGTTTCCTTGGTAATGTCGATGATGTTGGTTTCTTTTTATTTCTTTTTTTTTTTTTTATTGCACCAGCTTTTATTAAGGTAAGTTGTTTTTATTTCCTAGATTTGGTTAGGTGTAGTAATTTGGTTCCCAGATTGAAACAGTTTTAATTGTATCATCAAAAATGTATAAAAAAAAAAAAACCAAATGTTTCATTGTCCCTTTTCTGTGTGTGCAGATTAAGGAACACTTTACAAAATGGAACAGAAGCAAAAGGAAACAACAACAACAACAACAACACGAACGACAACAAGACAGTGGAGACTCAGTCGCAGGTAAGCTAATTAACTCCAGTGTCTGGAAAACATGAAACTGCAATAGCTGCTTAACTTTGGAGTCAGATAACCCCTAGGGGATTCTGAACTGTGTATCAAGACTTGTTTGTATTCAGTGCAGCTTTCAATGAGCAGTTGGCCTTTTGGTGATGTTTGCTGAGGACCGTTTCGTCTTTCCCCCATCTACAGTGTAGGGCTTCAGCAGTGCCTTTAGGCCAGGACACACACAAAAAAGTATAGTGAAGGTCTAGGTGACCCTGTAGTTTTCCTCTGGAGTTTTTCCTCTGGAGTTACCATCAGTGCTGACCCCACTCCCCCCAAAAGTCCTTTGGATGATACTATAAACCGGGGCCCCGTGTGGGAGCGCACGCAGAGCATCTTCCACTCACGTTGAATCCTGTTCCGCTTTTCGTAAGAGTGAGCCATCGTGAGCCATCGTGTGCCGGTGGGAACAGATGACATGATTTACAAAAAAAAACTGTGTACACACGGGGACTGGATGTAAAAAAAAAGCTCATGAGTGCTTATTCCATTATCCTCGATATAAAAGAATAATTTTTTTTTGAATGTTTGTGTTGTGCTCTAATGTGCTGTTGTTTTGCATGTTCTATTTTCTGTACTGTGCTGTTGTGCATTAAAATGTACCGTGTTGATCTACGCTGCATTGTCTTGTATTGTATTTATCGTATTGTATTGTATTGTATTGGGCTGCGATATTTTCTTTGTGTTGTATCATATTGTACTGCTTCATTGTGTGTCGCAACGTATTGTATTGTGTTATACCGTATTGTATTGTAAAGAGCATTCAAAGAAAGTCGCTATGGAAGGGACAGATGAAAATTGTTCTGCTGCTTCCCAACGTAAGTGCCTATCACATTATGGAGCTAGTTTCAGGGTTAAATTTTGTCCACCCTCTTGGCGTATGGAGGATTACAACACGAAAACAGCAACAACAGCTACAACAACACAACAAAGCAAAGAAGCAAACCCCTTCCCCCCAAATCAGAGCAAAATATACAAACTTGAGTAGAGAATAAACCCAAATACACTTCCCTCACAAAATATTGCCAATGTCAACACAAAAACCTCAGTTGGGTGTGAAAGAAACAATAGTGCTAATATCATAATCAAACAACAAAACAATGCAAAAACCAACAATCTTATGTCAAGGAAAAATCAACTTTTCCTACCCGCAATTTGAATAAATATTCTAGAGTTGTTTTCTTCTGTGGTGTGTGTGTGTGTGTGTGTGTGTGTGTGTGTGTGTGTGTGTGTGTGTGTGTGGTGTGTGTGTGTGTGTTTTATTTTTAATTGAAAATCGACTCCATTCGAAAAGGAAAAAAAAAGTATAGGAACATTGGCACCTGTTATCAATTTTGACAGAAGAGAAAGAATTTTTCAGATTTACTTTTCAACAGCCTACGAAAATTCAAACTTGACGTGGGATTTTTCCTCTGTCTGCAAAATTCACTTTTGTTCATTCTTTGTTTGGTTAAGGTAATTAAAGAATTTGGAATTAAAAAAATTTATATTAACATGGTAACAATACACTCATTAACTATACCAAAATGAACCACGAAATTAAACATACATTAGAGAGTTATGTGTGTCCACACCTTCACAAAGAAACTTACTAAAAACAAACAAAAAAAGATAGCACCAAAGTATCGAAGCTGTCTTTTGAAACTACTGTGTAAATGTTGTGAAGGAAAGAAAGAGATGATTCGATATTGGAGATTTTGCAGCATTCAAAACAGCAATCTAGACTCAAATTATGAAACGAAGAAACGTGATGGCTTTTTAAGACTGACATCGTCTGAGAAAAGCTTCCTATTTTTATGATTTTGAACAAGGAAAAGAGCCTCCCCCCCCCCCTCCCGTCAATGTGAATATACTTAGCAAGCCAAAAAAACTTTAAGTGGATTACTAAAGATAATGGCTTTCAAGCGAAAGAAGGTAATTAGGTAAAAAACAAACAAAAAAACCAAAAAAAACAAAAACAGTTTCGACTATGTGAAGGTAACACTAGGCGCTGGATTATCATTTCGCTGTTCTTAATCTTGAACATTATTTCAGGCGAACAAACTTCACATGTGCGCGCGTGCACGTACACGCACACACAACACCACACACACACACACACACACACACACACACACACAACACACACACACACACACACACACACACACACTGAGAGAGAGAGAGAGGAGAGAGAATTTTGAGACGAGATCTGTTGGAGGGTGTGAGATGAGGAGGAGAGAAGAGGGGGGTGGGGGGGGGGGTTACACAATTGAGAGGGGGCGTGGTTAATAGAACAGAAGGCGGAGAAAGGAGCCGTTAAAAATTAACAACAAAAGAAAAAGTCATCATCATAACAACAAGAGAAGGAAAAATCCGGAAAGGGGAGGGAAGGGAACAGTTGTAGACAGTGCAGGGATTTCACGAGGAACAATTTGCAAAAAAAGAAAAATATTAAGGTTTTTATATTTTATATCTCACTTTCTTTTTAGTCTAATCCACTGCTAGCTGTGTGCGTGTCTGTTGCTCTCTCTCTCTCTCTCCTCTCCTCTCTCTCTCTCCTCTCTCTCTCTCTCTCTCTCTCTCTCTCTCCTCTCTCTCTCTCTCTCTCTCTCTCTCTCCTCTCTCTACCCCCTCTCTCTCTGGCCTGCATAGAAAAAAAAGAAAAAAGGAGCAAGTAGGCCATAGTAAAAAAAAAAACAAAAAAAAAACTGACAACTTTCTAAAAAAAAAATTTAAAAAAAAGACGACGAAGACGTTTTTACAAAAAAAGAAAGGAAAACAACATCTCAACAGGGTCTTACACAAAAGTTCAGAGAAGCACAAACACAACCCAGAAACAAAAGAAAGAAAGAAAAGAAAAGACAGAAAAGAAAAGTAAAGAAAAAAAGAAAGAAATAAAGAAAGATAGAAAGACAGAAAAAAAGAAAAGAAAAGAAAAGAAAAAAGAAAAAGAAAACAGGAACAAAACAAAAAAAACCCAACCAACCCCACAAGACAAGAAAGAAAGGAAGCCAAGACCCTGACCGAAGAGATAAAGGATGAAGATGCGCTTATCCG
>CM060320.1:45930052-45932552 GCA_030674155.1 Stramonita haemastoma | reverse complement strand
CACTTCTTCTGATTTCTTTCTGCCTCGTTTTTCCCATTTTCTGGTTTCTTGTTTCTCTTTTTTTTGTGCCTATTTTCTGATTTTTTTTTTTTCTCTATTTTTTGCCATTTTCTGAATCTTCTTCCTTTTTGCTCGTCTTTTTAGGCTTTCTTTTCTCTCTTCTTCGTGTTTCTTATTCCTTTTCTTTTCCATTTTGGTTTCTTTGTTTGAGTGCCTTCTTCTGGTTGTCTTCTTTTATGCCCTTCTTCTGTTTGCTCATCTTTGCCCATTTTCTGTTTCCTTCTTTTTAACCCTTCTTCTGTTTTATTCTTTTTTGTGTGCTCGTCTGCTTGTTTCTCTTTTTTGCATTTCTTCTGTCTTTCTTCAGAAGCATTCACGAACACATTAAATATTTTAGTGATAACTGGGGAGTGTTCGTCAGGGTTGGCAGAAGCTTTGAGGTGGCAGCTGAAGAAATATGGAAATGCAAAGCAATACAAAGCCTTCTGGTTTCTTCTTTTTTGCTCTTCTCCAAGTTTCTTCTTCTTCTTCTTCTTCTTCTTCTTCTTCTCTTCTTCTTCTTCTTCTTCTTCTTCTTCTTCTTCTTTCTTCTTCTTCTTCTCTCCTCCTCCTCGCATCTCCTTCTTCTTCTCTTCTTCTTTTTCTTCTTCTTCTTCTTCTTCTTCTTCTCTCTCTTCTTCTTCTTCTCTTCTTCTTCTTCTTCTTCTCCTCCTCCTCCTCCTTCTTCCTCTTCTTTTGCCTTCTTCTTTCTTTCTTTTTTTTTCTCTGGTCGACTCTTGTTTTTTTTCGAATCGTGAGACATTTCTTTGATAATCTGGTGGGAGACTTTTCTCAAGGTGTTATCCAGCCATTACTTCTGACAATTTGGGGACATTTTTGTCTTCATTGTTTGATTTCTACAGATAGCAGGCTCCTTGTCCTGAACTGCATTTCACCACCTGAGATAAGAATCTTGCATTGACAACCCCATTTCTTTGTTTTTTGACTTTTTTGTCTTTTTTGTCTTTTTCAATGTAAGTCTTGCAGTCTTTGTCAGTCATATTGTACTCGTTACTGCTACTCATAAATTGGGAAAAGATCTTTTGATGTTGGTGGGATTATACTCATCGGAAGATTGTTATTTTTAGGTATTGCTGATATTCTTGTGATGTTTAGAATCCTGTTTGTTTCAGGTATTGGGTTTTTTCCCCTAATAACTTTTGGGCCCTGTTTAAACAAATACTATTATGTTCAATACCTAAATTATCATTTCATGCATTTACTAAGGCTGTGTGAAAAAAATATTAAATCTTTTACAAAATCCAGATCATTGTTTTCAGAAAGTCCACTGTACCCCTCTCCTTTTTTTTGTTTGTTTCAATTGGTCATTTCTTTATGACCTAATCAATGACCACAAAAGAGGAGCAGTTCATGGCACAAGCATTTTTCTGTCAAGTGTACAAATTCTATAAAAACAAAATAACACAGCAAAGTAAAAAAAAAAATAGATATATATATATATAAAAACCCTTGTCTTCGATACTGATAAATAAGAGAGAGAGAGAGAGGAGAGAGAGAGAGAGAGAGAGAGAGAGAGAGAGAGAGAGAGAGAGAGGAGAGAGAGAGAGAGAGAGAGAGAGAGATCCACTGAAATAACTGCTCTGCAAAAATTCGCAGTTTGTTAATAATCTTTTTTTTTTATGATATTGGCCACAGCCTGGCACTCTTTACCTTATTGCCTGCCTGTTTATTTCGAAGGTTTTTATTCCACTTCTTTGAATCTTCTTTCTATATAACTTTGTGGATTTCTTTGTTTGCGAAAGGTAAACATGTCATTCCTGTATTGTTGGAGCGTTTCTATGGCTAATCTTTTTCTTTCTTTTTGTCGCCGTTTTTTGATGTTCATCTTCTTTTTTTTACATCTTTGTCTTCCTTTTGCTTATCTCGCATCTTCTGCATTTTCTTTATTGTCTTCAAATTGAAGGAAGAGGTGAATCTTTTTGGAAATAATCTTTTCCCCACTTTCAATTGCATAGCTAGACTCTAAAAACAGAAGAATATAATATGTAAAAGATCCTAGAGAATAAACTTTTACAAGAGTTTTCGATGTCTTTTCTTATTTTCTTTGTTGTTGTGTTGTTGTCGGCTGTTGTTGTTGTTGGTTTTTATGATTGTGCCTTTGTCTGAGTATCTAGTGTCGTCGTGGTTACGCTCTTTCGAACCCATTTCCTTTTTTTTTTTTATCTTTCTTTGTCTTCTTTTCCCGTTTAGCTTGTTCTTCATTGTGGACTATTGTTGTTGTTGTTGTTGTTGTTGATGGGGGTAGTGGATTTGTTGTTGCTTTGTCTTTTTATTCTTTAACCCCCTCCTCCTCTCGTTCGCTTTACACCGTCAGATGTGTCTGGGGAAAATATAACGGCATGTCATTTTGAACTCTTCTCGTGGATGTTTTTCCTTCTCTTTTTCCTTCTCCTCCTGCTTTTTCCATCTCCAATCTTTTGATTCTTCGTCTTTGTCATGA
>CM060320.1:45915052-45927552 GCA_030674155.1 Stramonita haemastoma | reverse complement strand
TCTAACATTTTCAACTACTTCAATATCATGCACCCTGTGAAAACCATCTGTACACATTTTCATACTCTCATGCCTATATGTGAATTTGCCGAAGTCACTGAATCTCAGATTTTAAGTTATGGGTCGACATTGTCAATTGACTGCTCCCCTCCCTCCCTCCCCATCCCCCCCCCCCCCCTCAAAAAAAAAAAGAAGAAAAGAAACAGATTGTGATTTGCCGAAAATGACAGCTTTGAAGCCACCACTGTTTCGGGGAATCTGCAATAACTTCCGGGGGATTGGGAGGGGGGGGGGCGTCCAGAAAAGTCTATACACATTTCGTATTTTTTGTGGATGCTAGATAAAACCCATGAAGTAGTGTTATCAACCGTCCAGCTCATATAGTCATAATATAGCGTATGAAAAAAAATATAATACCATGAAAGGAACTCATTGTGAAAAAAAAAGAAAAAAAATCCTGCCGATTTCGTTGTTTTCTGATTCAGTAGAAATTTTTTCTCTGATTCTGCCCCCCCTTCCACCAAAAAAGAACAAAGAAGCAAAAACAAAAACAAAATGTAAGATTAAAAATTTCTTGCAAACGAAATCGGCAGCCATGTTACAAGTATATGACATCAGCGAAATTTTGCCTGTTGTGTCAAATTTGCCACTATTTACTTTGCAGGTTTTTGTTTTGTTTGTGTTTTGGGGGGGGGGGGGTTGTTTGATTTTGTTCTTGTGTCTTGTTTGTGTTGTTTGTTTGATTGTTTGTTTGGTTACGGCATGCAGTTGTTGTTGTTGTTGTTTTTAATAAAGATTCTGAATCTATTGATACCCTTATCTGTTATAAACATACTTCAGGTAGGTTTAAGTGTATTGATACCCTCCCCCATCCCACTCACTAAAAAAAAAGTAATTTCTGTAGAGTTTTCATTGAATGTTTATGTTGTTTTGTTGGGTTTATTCCCCTTGCACAGGTGATGGGGATGAAGAGTAGGGGATGGTAGTGGTTATTTGCGTGTTGACTTTTTGTCTTACAGCGAAACTACTGGATTTGTATTGTTATTTTCCTCCTCATCATCATCATGGTTGATATTATCATTGTTATGATCATTTATTATTATTATTATTATTATTATTATTATTATTATTATTATTATTATTATTATTATTATTATCATTATCATTATCATAGTAGTGGTGGTAGTAGTAGTAGTAGTAGTAGTAGTAGTAGTAGTAGTAGTAGTGGTAGTAGTAGTAGTAGTAGTAGTAGTAGTGGTAGTGGTAGTGGAAGTAGCAGTAGTATAGTTTGTTATTCTCTCTAGAAAGTCTCAGCGCTAATAGTCCCACAAAAATAATGATTTTAAAGGTGGGGGAGGGGAGGTTGTTCTTATTTATACCTGCATTTATTATTTTCTTTATAGATCTATTGATTTGTCTGTTTTCAAACCAGAACTTAAGCAATGAGGGCAAACAGGTTTTTTGTGAGGGAACAGACTTGATTATCCTTGATTTAGCATTTTAGGAAGATACACTTTGTATAATCCGCGTAACATGATGGATTTACACAAAAAAGAGCCAAATAAAAGTGAGGGGTTTTTTGGTTGTTGCTAATGTCTGTGTTCTTGCTTTTGTTATAATTATCTGTTGTTTTTTTGTGCTTCTGTTGCTCTTTTCTGTCATTGCCTCTGTTTTTTTATATAGGGTAAACGGGTAGAATCTAAACACACATTTAGGAACAATCAGAAAATCAGTAACAGGATCCTGTTCAGTCACTGGTATATGTAACTGTTTGCCTGATCTTTTATCACACAGACGATCAACAGACTGATGGCGCTGGACTATTTTTTTCAGCGTTAGGTTTACGAATCTATCTGAGCTGATTACTTTTAAGGTTCTGATCACAACTGCTCTGTCTACAAGTGCGTCTGTTTTACTTATCTCTTACATATCCAGGTTCCTGTGTAACTGACTGTCCGGTTTCCGTAGAGCACTTGAGGGCTCAGTAACTGTTTTGGTTAAAAAACAAAACAAAAAACAACCCAAAACAAAATAAGCACCTGGAGATATACCACTGTGTATGTTAACCTATGCATTGCACACTACAGTGTGAAACTTGGCCGGGGGTGGGGGTCGTCGTTAGGATAATTGACTAGAAAAGGTATATTTCTCGAAGGTGAAGGATGCTGGTCTCCACACAGTCTGTGTATATTCACGATGCTGCTGACTTTGACTCGTTCTTGTGGGTGTAGTTGACTTTTTTGCGTCCATTGAACTATCTAGCTGTTTAGAGCTACGTCCCACACAGTGCCTTAAGCCACACCTTCGGGGGTACATAGGTATTGTGCTACTCCTGTCGAGTTTCCAGCACTTCCATCTTTCCCCCACTATTGAAAGTTCTGGCAAAAAATCATGCCTGCATCTGAAAAAGATATTGCCAAAAATCATGCCTGCATCTGAAAAAATATCTGACTAAAAATCATGCCTGCATCTGAAAAAAATCTGGCCAAAAATCATGCCTGCATCTGAAAAAAATCTGGTCAAAAATCATCCCTGCATCTGAAAAAGTTCAGGCCAAAAATCATCCCTGCATCTGAAAAAGTTCAGGCCAAAAATCATCCCTGCATCTGAAAAAGTTCAGGCTAAAAATCATCCCTGCATCTGAAAAAGTTCTGGCCAGAAATCATCCCTGCATCTAAAAAAAGTTCTGGCCAAAAATCACCCCTGCATCTGAAAAACTTCAGGCTAAAACTCATCCATATATCTGAAAAAGCTCAGGCTAAAACTCACCCCTGCATCTGAAAAAGTTCAAGCTAAAAATCACCCCTGCATCTGAAAAAGTTCAGGCTAAAACTCACCCCTGCATCTGAAAAAGTTCAGGCTAAAAATCACCCCTGCATCTGAAAAAGTTCAGGCTAAAAACTTACCCATACATCTGAAAATATTTTGGGCAAAGTTCTTCCATACTTGCTGAAAATATCATTTGGGCAAATTTCTTGCATAATTATAAGTAACAATTTCACCCCGGAGAAATTTCTGACAAAATCATGTCTGAAAGTGTTCGGGGCAAAATTTCTTTTCTTCTTTTATTTGAAAGTGTCAGTCTAAAGAAATGTTGTCCATATATTTGAAAAAGAAATCCCCCATTTTTGCGATTTTCTTTCATAAGTATATCTGGAAATGTCATTTTTAGCAAATTTCTTCCATTTATCTGAAAATGTTCAGAACAATTTTTCGACACACCTCAAAATGTTGTTGTGGGCAACATGTGTTCCATTTATCTGAAAATATCGCTGTACGCAATTTTTCTCCATATAATTTTTTTAAAGTCATTCTGGACACATTCTTTCATTGATTATATCTGAAAAACGTCATTCTGGCAAATTTCTTCCACATATCCAAGACTGTCAGACAGACAATTCATAATTATACTTCACACTACTGATACAACTCTTAACAAGTAAAGGGAAGGTAGTTGTACAACGCTATGTTAGGGCATTGCGAACGGAGGCTGGCTGCACTGAAGAAACGAGCTTCATGGCCAGTCTGGGTCCAGGAAAGAACTCACATCAGGAAACATCCCACCCCCACCCCCACCCCTTCCATGTCCCTGTCCAAACATCACCCCAGCTACACCCTTCTCTTTGCAATCTCTTCCACCACACCACCACCACCACCACCACTACCACCACCACCGTCACCATCACCACCATCACCACCACCACCACCACCATCACTACCACCACCATCACCACCACCACCCCACCACTACCACCACCATCACTACCACCCACCACCACCATCACCATCAAAATCCCCAAAATTCATCCCAGAACAAAACTGCAAAGTCTTTTTTTTTGGCTTTTGGACACCCTTACCCCCTCACCCCCCACCCCCCCCCCCCCCCCCCCCCCCCTTATTTTCCATTCCCACACACACACACACACACAAACAAAAAAAAAAAAACTTCCGAGTCCTGGGAGTCTTGAAAAAGAGAAAGGGGGAGATCAGCGAAGGCCGTCGTTTCAGCTCCTCTTCATTTGCAAATAAATCAAGTGATTTTCTTGCGAAAGCGAACATCTTCCAAACAGGGGAGATTTCTATTTGGGATAGAGTCACTGCCTGGCCAAAATAGAATGAGAATTGTAAATGGAGAGAGGGGAAAACGCCCCGGACCGACGATGCCCCGTCCATTTTACGCTGAATAGCGTGCTCGTGTGTTTCGTGAGAGGCCCTTTTTTCTTCTTCTTCGTCTTCTACGACTACTCTCCTACTGTCTGTTCTCTGTTTTTTTCTTCTTTTCTTTTTTTCTATCTTGTTTTCGCCTCCTCTCTCCTCCTCTTTTGCGGGGTAGAAAATTAAAAAGCGAAATGAAGCTTGGGCAATACGCAGAGTAGAGAATCTGTCTTGATTTATGGCTCTGGACTTTAAAGGGGGGTAAAAAAAAAAAAAGAAGAAAAAAAAAAGAATTTTTAGTGAAAGGAAGGAAGGAAGAAAGGAAGTGGGGAGAAAAGAAAACAGGAAATGTGTTAAAATTCAAATGAGTGAAGGAGATAAAGAAGAAAAAAAGAAAAAAAAGGATGAAAAAGGGAGTGTTTGAATTAAAGTGAAATTAGATGAAATTCAACTGAAATGGGATGAACAACAACAAAAATAAATAAACGAATGAAAAGTTTGGATGGAAATTGTGCGTGCCTGCGTGTGTGTGATTCAGAAGAGAGGAGAGAGAGAGGGGAGGAGAGAGAGAGAGAGAGAGAGAGAGAGAGAGAGAGAGAGGAGAGAGAGAGAGAGAGAGGTGAAAGTTTATAAATAATTGAAAGAAAATAGTTAGGAAAGATTTCAATTTTTGAATAATCCTTTCTCAATGATTGCCAGATGCATTGACGATGGGTTATTTTATTTTGAAGTCCATGCTTCAGTACAAATACAGGGGGCTGAACAAATTCTTAGAAAATGGGGTTTTATTTCCATTTTTTAAAAAGCATTTTATATCGGACATAGCAGTTAAAGAAAGAAGTAGAGGAATAAAAAGGAAAGGAAAAAAGGAAGAAATCCATGAAAAATGACTCAAACATTTTTTTTTTGCGAAATCTTCCAGCTTTTTCGACAAAAGTAAATACTTTTAATGCATTTTGACAACATTCATGGTTTTACCAGCTGAAGTGTCATCGTGAACAATATTTTGGTTGTACGATGCAAATAGTTGCTAGTAACAAGTATTTTGTTAAACTCAACGGTTTTATTTGCATTTGAGGGCTAATCTTGTTTCCAAATAATAGATCTATGCCTCTTATTGTTTCTTCCGTGTAGGTACACTATGTCTATGGAAAGTCATTTTGGATCGACACATGCCCAATACTCAAAATAACAAGAAACATAATAGTATGGAATACTTATCAACAGCGTCTGTGCCTTTTTGCTTGATATCGGGAAGGGATATGTTGTCTATTGTGTCCATGCATATAAAGAGAGATTGTTCGGGTTGGGAGTGAGGGTGGCGAGGGTGAGAGGAAGAAGAAAAATAATGGTTTTTGTTTTGTTGATGATGATGTTGTTGTTAAGGGGGGGGGGGGGGTGGAGGGGGGGTGGAAGGGGGGGGGGGGTTAAATGTTTAGAGCGTTGAGCCCTGTGATCTGACGGCCTGAGTTTGAGAGATTCAAGCCA
Organism: Stramonita haemastoma; assembly: GCA_030674155.1. Classification (NCBI taxonomy): domain Eukaryota; kingdom Metazoa; phylum Mollusca; class Gastropoda; order Neogastropoda; family Muricidae; genus Stramonita; species Stramonita haemastoma. The sequence goes on along the minus strand of CM060320.1, from coordinate 45,921,909 downwards.
CCACTGAGGCACGTATTCAAGGGGATTTTTCCCCTGGAGTTAACATCAGTACTGACTCCACTCCCTCGAAAGTTTTTTCGGATAATACTATTATGAGTCCCCTTGTTGGAACATACATAGAACATCTTGCACGCACATAGAAAACCCGTTCTTCCTTTCGGAAGGGTAGGCCATGGGGTGCTGGTAGAATCGGAGGACAACATCTTTAAAATGATGAACATTGGTGTCGTGTTTACATATCATTGTCGAAGTCGGAATGGGCATAAAAGGCTGGGTAGGTAAAATCTCACCATTGGAAAACTTCAGAGCTCTGGCCGAGGACGGGAAAAATTGTCTCCCTTCTCTCTCTCTTTTTTTTTGGTTAAAAATAATTTTGAACTGGTGTAGATACTCTCTTCATTCCCGCATATCCAGTAAAAAAATGTACCTCATGCAAAATGAAGCTGTTAATTATTGTTATTCCCCGCTCCTCCCTTCTGCCTCCTTTTGTGAGTAATTAATTTCGAATCATACTGTACTATGTGCAAAGAGGCAAAGTAACGATCTGTTTGCCAATTTGTTCCTGAATAGCTGTAAACTGTACATGAAGCACAGAGGCTTTCTTTGGTTCTTGCCTCTTGTTTGTGAAAGGGTTTGAAAAGTGGGCTTCAAGAAGAGATGATTCTTAATTCCCGTTTTCGCCCCCGTTTTTGTGACTAATATTTTGAACTCTGTCTTATTGTTTATCATGATAATTTTCTACCCTGTTTTGACTAGGACTACCATGATTCGAACTGAAAGTAAATCAATGATTTTAAACTGAATTCAAGCACCAACATACCCAGCATGCAATCTAAGACCTGAAGAGTGATGGGCTCCGCTCTGCCACGTTCAACTTGGGCGAAGACACGCTGCCTGAACATTTCAGGGCAGTTCCCCCAACAACTCTTGAAGGAGTTACGGGAAAAATCATGCCAAAAACTCCAGACAAGAGGAAGACCAGAAAACTTTTTTTAAGAAGAATTAAGTTTTCAATATTAGATACACACCGCTCACGTCTTCTTATATTAAGCTGGCGCTGATCCAGCCTCGTTTCTGATTACTCAAAGATCTTCTCTGTCTCTCTCTGTCTCTCTGTCTCTCTGTCTGTCTCTCTGTCTCTCTCTGTCTCTCTCTGTCTCTCTGTCTCTGTCTCTTCTCTTCTCTGTCTCTCTCTCTCTCTCTCTCTCTCTCTCTCTCTCTCTCTCTCTCTCTCTCTCTCTCTCCTCTCTCTAGCTCTCTCAGTGAAAGCCAGCTGACTGTATATCAGCCAGTAAACCAGTCATGCTACTTACAGCCCAGCCGACCACAGGGGCCGGTGACATTCATGAGCCTCTAAAGAAAGATGCTGGAAAGATTAAGTGAACGGCCAGGCCTGATATGACCCCAACAGGTGTGTGGAATGGAATCCTATAGGCCACAGGTAAGTAAGTAGCCGCGGCCACTATGTGTAGCGATGATAACTGTGCTATAACCCTGTGCCATGTCCTGATGATGGCTATAAACAAAGCAAAGCAAAAGGAAAAAAAAACAACCAACTTACCATCCAAACAAACAAAAAAAGAGAGAGAGAGGTGGGAGGGATGGAGAGAGAGGGAGGGAGGGAGGGAGGAGAGAGAGAGAGAGAGGGAGGAGGAAGGGACAGAGAGGGAGGGAGGGGGGGAAAGGAGAGAGAGAGAGAGAGAGAGAGAGAGAGAGAGAGAGAGAGAGAGAGAGAGAGAGAGAGAGAGAGAGAGAAGCAGAGAACAGAAACTGAGGCATAAATATATATTATAGGGACAAAACGAAAACAGAACAAAACAAAACAAAAAAAGAACGAAAGATGGAAAGAAAGAGAGCTTAAAAAAAAATAATAAATAAGAGAAAGAACTAAATAATATACACAGAAGAGAAATTAATTTTTTTTAAAAAGGAGAATGAGAAAAACATGACCAAAGAAAAATAATCAAAGGAAAGAAAGCACAAAAAAATAATGCAGGGAGAGGAGAAGGAAATAAAAAAAGAACATTGCACGAATAAGCCATTTAGTCACTAAATAATGCAAGTAGGAAAGTAAGTAAGAAAAATTATATAAAGTATAATAGTTTTCATTTGGTGAAACGTATAATTCTAAAATAAAAAATAACAAAAAGTATATATCACGCGACAGAAAGAAAACAAAACTGCAAGAACCAAACAAACAATATAACCAAAATACCCCCCTCCCCCCCCCACACACACACACTCCACAAACAGAAGCAAACAAATAGGAAAACCAAAATTACAACATAACTCTACACAAACACAAACAGGAGTAAATAAATAAACGACACCCCCCAAAAAAAAAACAACAAAAAACCAACAACAAAAAACCAAACAAACACAAACAGAAGTAAATAACAAACAAGAAAACCAAAATTATAACATCCACACACACACACACACCACACACACACACACACACCACACACACACACACACACACACACACACAACACACACACAACACACACACAACACAAACACTACACACTAACACACACTAACGAAAACAGAAGTAAACAAACAAAGAAAACCAAAATTAAAACAAAAAACCCCATACTAACTCAAACAGGAGTACTAAACAAACAACCAAACGACAAGAAAACCAAAACAACAACCAAAAAAACCACACACAAACACAAAAACACAAACAAGAAAACCAAAATTAGGACAACACAATCACAAACAGAAATAAATAAACAAATAAACAGACAAGAAAACCAAAGCTACAACAACCAGAAGAAACAAAAAATAAGAAAACAATAAGATAAAAAACAAAAAACAAAAAAATAAACACATAGGCCCTATACCCAAACAGAAGTAAACAAACAACAACCAACAAACAAGCAGTCACCCCACAGAGGTCAGTCCAAAGAAATCAGTCAGCGGAACAAAGTACGACCACTGTACTAGCAGAAGTAAGTTAATCGGATGTATACACAAACTGATAGGCAAGTAGCCAAAGGCTGCTTTTTTTTGTCCGCCGACTTACTCAATCATTTTTTTGTTCTCTAGTTTGTAAGTTCGAATCTAGAACTCCTACATAAAACTTAATGGTTTTTTTTTTTTTTTTGCAGTCTATAACATGTGTTAAGTTACAAGTTTGAACCTAGGTTCTGAAACTGAATGGTTTGTTATTTTTTGCAGTCTATAACATGTAGTTGCAAGTTTGAACCTAGGTTCTGAAACTTAATGGTTGTTATTTTTCAGTCTATAAATTAGTTGCAATTGAACTAGGTCTGAAACTAAGGGTTTGTTATTTTGCAGTTGTAACATGTGTAAGTTCAAGTTGACTAGATCTGAACCTTTAAAAATCGGATTCTTTCGCTGTCATATTTGTGGCTCTCGACCTGCTTTATCAATTGTTGTACAGATTGCAAGTTCGATTCTTGCTTACCCTTGTAAATAGATCTACGTTATTTCACTGTACTTGACATGTTTTGGATCTGGAGGTGCACTGTATAATGTTCAAGGTTGCAAGTTCGATTCCCGGTTCCCTACTTTTTTTGTTTTGGTTGTATTATAGTCCCTGCGGAGACATCCGATTATGGACTGTGGTAACCGTAAGTCATCTCACTTTGGGCGCGCGGGCCACCCTATAAATTGTACATTCTTTAAGCAATGCGTTTGCTTATCATGTTTGTGCAATATGCCCTGTTCCCTGAATAGAAGATATCGGTATTTTTAGTTCTTTGATATGTTGTAGCTCTGCGGGTGTTTTATGTGTCAAAAATTGCAAGTTCAATTCTTAGCACTCACGCACGCACGCACGCACGCACAACGCACGCACGCACACACACACACACACACATGTATGTATATAAAAAAAAATATATAAAGATATGTAATGTACTAATATAAACAATATATATTATATAATAAATCTACATTTTACAGAACAAGTTGATATTTTAAAAAAAGGTAGTTAGGTTAAATAATTTAAATTAAGAAAGGTACAAACAAAAGACACCATCAGAATTTGCAAGGATTAAGGGGGGGGGGAGGGGGGGGACTGATGCAGGGGAAAAATATACCAACCCAGGGTGGCGATGCCTGCGGTCTGGGTAGAAAGAGTGTGGGGAGGGGGGGGGTGGGGTAGGGAGGGTGCCGGAGGTAGGAGCACGAGATTAGGTCTATCAGTGACAGCCCTTTCTAGCCCCGATTTATTTAAAATACGCCGCTAAGTGGATGAATCCATCATTTCCGATAGGCTCCCCTTCTCAGGGCCGGTAACTCGAGACGACCTATCTAGGTGGCGCTCTCCGCTTGCGGCTCGAGTGTGATATGTGTGCGCATGCGCGCCCTTTCAACTTTTTTTTGGAGGGTAGATTTTTTATTCTGTTTTTTAACATCTCGGTGTGAGGAAGATCACGTAGGTTAGGCTGATGATGGACCAAGGTGTGTGTGTGGTGTGTGTGTGTGTGTGTGTTGTGTGTTGTGTGTTGTGTGTACGCGTTCATATGCGTACAAGCCTCTGTGTGTGTGTGTGTATACACATTCATCGATGTGTGTCTTATGCTTTGGTTTGCTTACGTTTTCTGAATCAAGTGTTTTTGGTGGTTCTGTTTTGTTTTGGGATTTTTTAAGGATATTTTTTTCTTCATGGGCGGAGAGGAAGGCAGCAGCAGAGAGGGGTGGTGGCTAGTTGATAACGGTTTATGTTGTAATGGACTGTTAGGGTTATCTTTTGAAGTGTCGTCTGCTTTTGCGGTTTTTTCCCCCTTTTTACGTGGCAGACGATGAGTAAGAGAAAGATTTTTACCCCTACACACGGCCTCTTATCTTTATCCTCCCTCCACCCCCCCCACCCCCCCTTCCTTAGCCCTCCCACCCCCTCGTTTTTGGTTAGGAAAAGAAGGTGGGAATTGGGGGGGGAGGGAGGGGGGGGGAGTGAAGGCAAGCCGAGAAGATGTCTTTGTTCTATTTAGTTCTGGTTTATATATATATATAGAGAGAGAGAGAGACAGATATATATATATATATATATATATATATATATATATAATATATATATATATATATATAATATATATATTAGGTGTGTGAGTGTTGTGTGTGTATGATTATGTATGTATGTATGTATGTATGTATGTATGTAATGTATGTATGTATGTATGTATGTATGTATGTATGTATGTATGTATGTTTTACATGCCTCATGGAATCTTTGTTCCCAACGTTCAGTTTTTGGGGATCTAGTTTCTGTTCTCTTGTGTCTTATGTTTGTTTAGAACTCAAGTCTTCAGGATATTTCTGTTCCTTGAAATTCCAGAGCCTATGTTTTCCATGGCTGCATGCCTACTAGGGGGTCTATGTTCCTTAGAATAATATTCTCTTACAGGTAGTTGTTCCTATGATCCTTCTACATCTATTTCCCAGCATTAATGCTTCATGGGATTCTAGTTCCCAAGATGTACGTTCTCCACATTAATTTTTTACAGGACCTATGTTAACAACTCGGAGTCTCCAGAAGCATCTCCTGTCTACCGCCTGTACTCTTCTCTCCAAATCAGCAGTCAGAGACCACCTAAGCAACGAAGACGTGCATACAGAATCCAGCAAACCATTGGTCCCTACAACAAACTTCTATCAATCTAAAGAAGCGTAAACTTTAAATGGTACGGGCATGTCACAAGATCAAAGGACTTGCAAAAACAATACTGCAAGGCACTGTCCAAGAGGGAAGAAAAAAGAGGCAGACCAAGGAAGTTCTTTTGCGACCTATGGTCCCCAGCTTAATTTTCTTTCCGACTTTTGTTTCCCATGGTCAGTGTTCTTCCAAGTCAATGAGAATATAAAAAAGGGAACACACGGAACGGGAATGCACAGAAAGGCAACTATCAATCAGAAAGGTAACATAAAGAAACAGAATATAGGGGAATACAGAGAAAGTGAGCATATATGAAAGGAAATTAGAGAAAGAGAACAAAGGCGAACACAAGAAAGGAACATAAAGAAAGGGAACAAAGAGAAAGGAGGGTATGTATAGAAGAAATATAAAAGAGAGAGTACATGAGAGAAAGGAAACATAGAGATAGAGAAACATAGACAAAGAAAAACATAGAGATGGGGTAACATAGAGAAAGGGAACATAGAGATGAGGTAACATGGAGAAATGGAACATAAAGGAACAACGAAAAAAGAGAACATAAAGAGAGGGAGCATAAAAAAAGAACAAAAAGAAAGGGAAGACAAAAACATGTTAAGAAAAGGGAACAGAAAGAGGACAGATAAACAGTGTACAGAAAGACAGTGGACAGAAAGACAGTGGACAGAAAGAAAGAGACTGAGAGGAGACAAAAGAAAGGGAACACAAGAAAAGAAACATGTAGGAAAGTTTCAGAAATAGCCCCCCTCCCTTTTGTTGGGGGGGGGGGGGGGGGGGGGGGGGGAGGTGCACAATATTTTTCATGGTAACTTCGTAGGAGACCTATTAAAAGATGAATGCACACACACACCACACACGCAACACGCACGCACACACGCATGCCACGCACGCACAACGCACGCACGCACGCGCACGCACGCACACACACAACCATGCACTCTCCATCCTCTCCCTCCACACCATCTCTCCCATCATCCTCTCTCTCTCTCTCTCTCTCTTCTTCTCTCTCTCTCTCTCTCTCTGTCTCTCTCTCTCTCTCTCTCTCTCCTCTCTCTCTCTCTCTCTCTCTCTCTCTCTCTCTCTCTTCTCTCTCTCGCTGTCTAGCAACTTTCCTACCTCCTCTTCATCACTTTAATCCCTCCAAACCTCCACCCCCCCCCCTCTCTTCTCCTCCTCCTCATTCTCCTTCCTCCTCCATTCTTCACATTTT
>CM060320.1:45880052-45900052 GCA_030674155.1 Stramonita haemastoma | reverse complement strand
TGTGTGTTGTGTGTGTGTGTGTGTGTTGTGTGTTGTGTGTGTTGTTGTGTGTGTGTTGTGTGTGTGTGTGTGTGTGTGTGTGTGTGTGTGTGTGTTGTGTGTGTGGTTGTGGTGTTGTGTGTTGTGTGTGTGGTGTGTTTGTGTGTGTGTGTGTGTGTGTTGTGTGTGTGGTGTGGTGTGTGTGTGTGGTGTACTCGCATGCACACGCAATTGTTTGCCTACCATTGTGAGATAAAGAGGGACGGAAAGACACATATAATTATATAGAGATATACACAGACAGACAGACAGACACACAGACAATACAGAAGACAGAAAAAAATGTTGAACATGAGACAGAAAATTGTCCTTTTGAAGACTTACAGACAACTATGAAAAATATAAGATCATGATAATACAGTCACGTTACCACATCTCTGGACTTGTAAAAACTGACCTGCAGAAAAGTCGTAATAACTTTAGGGAAAACAAAGAAAATCAACCCATCAGTTATAAAATCTTTATTCCTAGAATTATATATCTTAACCAGATGTAAATCTTTTATAATTAGAACAGGCAGAAGAAGTGTAAATGGATCAGCAAGAAGAGATAAGAAGTTCTTTTCCAACTCTTGAGAACAACAAGTTTAGCATAAACATATAGTTCAAACTGTGCAGCAGCAGGGTGCTCATGACTGATTCCCTGATACAGTTCCAAGATAAATCCCCATCACAGAACAGTAAACATTTTGAACATGGTGTAGCCAAATGGTGAGAATCCTTTTGGTTTGGTTTTTTCCCCTCCTCTCTGCCCCATTCCTTGTTTACCCCCCAGAGAAAGAACTTGAAGGTGAGGGGTTTTGAAAAGGAGGGTGAAGGGAGGGGAGGGAAGGAAGGGGGGGGGGGGTGGCCCATTCAGCAGAAAATGAGGAAACTTGTGACAGCGAGTTGTTTTCCCACTGTCACTGCGTCTCCCTCAACAGGCCTTTGCCAGATGATGAAGAGGGCAGCGATGATGATGATGATGATGATGATGATGATGATGATGATGATGATGATGATGATGATGATGATGATGATGATGATGGCTGCAGGAAGTGGAGATAGGAGGATTATACACTCATCCAGATAATTATGTCTCGTGGTGCCTCCTGCTGCTGATAACAACGATGATGATGTTAACGGCTTTGAAAATATATATCGAGATGTAGATAATGATGATGATTATGACGATGATGGTGATAATGATGATGATGATGGCTCTTAGAGCATGTAACAAGAAGGGTCTAAATAAGAAAAAAAACATCATGTTGGTGGTTACATTAAGAGAGAGAGAGAGAGACAGAGAGAGAGACAGAGAGAGAGAGAGATATGCGGGTGGTGTTGTGTGATGAGGAGTGAGGAGGATGGTGATGAGTGACGAGCGACGACGACGACCTTTGATGATGGTATTGACAGAGACGATGCAAAAAGTAGGAGTAACACAAAGTGGAAAAGAAAGTTGAACCACACAAAAGAAAGGACACTTCTACTATTGTTGCTGCTGCTGCTGCTGCTGCTCTGCTGAATGATGTTGCTGATGATGCTACTGCTGCTGCTAATGACGATGCTGCTGCTGCTAATGATGTTGTTGTTGCTGCTGTTGTTACTGATGATAATACTAGCAATAGTGATAAAGAAATACAGACACTGGTAATATAATTATGATATTGATGATTGTGGTGAACAGATCCAGGCGAAAGAAGGAAAACGGCAGGAAGTTAAGGGGAAGCAGAGATACACAAATAAACGTGAAACGAAACGCTGATGTTAACGATGACGACAACGAGGGTCAAGACGATAATGACAACCGCAGGAAGCCAGAAGACTGAACAGAGAGTAAGTAATTGTTTGTTTAGAGCAATAGTAAAGCTATGTTAAGTAAACTAATACTCCCTGCGTGTGTGTTCTATTGAACTACGCACTGGTTGGGTTTTAGCTTTTTCAATGTGATTTTCTACCACCTTAACATTCCCTTTCTACCACAAAAAACATCTTCGAGCATCTACAATATTAGCAGTACAGTAGTGATAAAAATAGAACAAAGGATCAGGGCATCTCTGCAAACCAGAAAGAACATCATACTGAAAGTATGGTGTTCTTAAAAGAGTAAGTTTTCTATTTATCCCAGTTCCAATGTTCGTTGCATGCACAGATCGTGTCTATGGCAACGCCCACTCTTTTCACAGCATCAGCGATGATAGAACATGCTCCTCTAGTTTGCTTCCAGTGCCAAACTTTCATGGAGCCCCAGAATTCCATGGATGGATGATGAGGATAATGTATGGCGTCCTGAAGACGCTCTGCCTCCTGTCATTTCAAGGCCACCCTCCATCACTTCTTCTTCCCTGTTCTTCCTCACCATTCATCAACAGTTTCACGTCACTGCTTCATGGCAGCCATTCAGGACAACAATGCTGTTCCTTGTCAACAACTGTATGCAGTTCAAACATCCCTAATTGTCTCCCTTTTTGTCGATCAAGGGAAGCCACTGGCTTTTGCTGGCTTGTTAGCGGGAGGGACTATCAACGCCTTTTTTTGTAAATGGGAGAGGGAGGGGGGGAGCATAACTCGTGAAAAAAACCCACACACAGTGGTCTCTATGCCTCTTTCTCTCAACTCTTCTCTATCGCTTCTTCTCATTCTTCACCACTGAATAGCTCTATCTCAAAGATTGGGCTTTCTTTCGTCTTTTCTCTCCTCCTATCCTAAGAGGTTGGTTGAGCTGGCGGAGGAAATTGCTGGGAGAGAATGTTCAAACTGCTTTCAGGGCGGTGTGTGCAGAAACTTGACAGGACACACAGGGCACAATGCAGGCAATTAGAGTGAGAGGGGGATGCCTGTCACACGTCCAGACTGAAGATGGAGCTGAGAAGGCGATAGAGGGGGATACTTTCTGCAAAGGAAAAGGGAAAACTTTCCTTTTAGCTGTTTTGAGAAGTTGGTATTTGCTGGGTTTTGAGATGGTGACGGTGATAGTGATGGTGATGGTGATAGTCCTGGTGGGAAGAGAGTTGGAGGATTTAGGTTGAATAGATAATGAGGGGAGTTGTGGATGTTGGTATGTCTGTGTGTTGTTGGTTTTTTTGGGTGATGCATGCTGATATGGACAGAGAGTAGAGGGGGCTGTGTCTGTATCAGCCGTGTATGTCCTGTCTCTCCCTGCTCCTCAGCGATATCTGAACAAATGGAGTTGAAAACTGCAGAGCCCACAGAGCCAAGGAAGAACCAAGTTTGGTTTATAGTCTGCTATATTGCAGTGGACACCGTGTTTTCAGTATACATAGATATAAATTATTTCAAAAGAAGTATATTAACATGCCTTTTTAATCAAATATAGGAAATTTGATGGAGTGAACAGAGTGTATTATAAAAAATGCAGTAAGAAACTGTATGCTCCCTGGTAAGGTGACAGACTTTGTGCTGTGCCTTGATTAAACATGCAATGGGGGGAGATTACACATGAAATTTTTAACCACCCAAGACATGACAGCTAGAAGGCTACCCAGCGTTTGGTTGCTTTTCTATGTATCTATGTATCTATCTATCTATCTATCACTACCATCTATCTATCTATCTACCCATCTATCTATCTATCTATCTATCTATGTCCGCTTAGTCTGTCGCTGCTGTGTGTGGGCTGGCGTCTCGTCTTTGAAAACATACTTGAGCATAACCACCATTTTCACTATTCCTCTCTCTGTTCTGCCTTTCTCAAAATTTTGTTAGTTCTGGCCTGTCCATATTCCTGATGTGTCCTCCCATCTCTTCCTTGTCTGCCTCTTTTTCTGCCTCCTTGGATCAGTGCCTTGCAGTATTGTTTTTGAAGTCCATTTGATCGTGTGACATGCCCCTACCATTTAAGTTTACGCTTCTTCATATTGATAGAAGATTTTCGTTGCTTTTACTAGTTAATAATGTGTTGGTTGTGGGACTTCCCAACAATTAAAAACAATCAATTCTGTGATAGTTTTGATCGTTGTTGATGATGTTACATTGAAAATGCCATACTTTTCTCTGATACTTGTCCTGGTTACAGAAAAAAGTGCATGCTTTGAAACAAGAAACATCAATACAAGCTTTGAGAAAAGACTTTTATTTTTAGAAAAAAAGTTTTTAAATACATACATTAATCTGCAAATGACCTTTAAAACACAAACAGATAGATCAAGGTTACAAATTCATACAGAATTAAGTCTTATCGATTTAGTGTTATCATTAACTTGTTCATATAAAACCAAAATAATAGTCATACAAACAGATAAAACAGATACACTTCAGCTGATTTGTTTTTCTGTCATGAAAAGGGGAAAAAATGGCAGAAAAAGTCAGAAATTACAACAGAAGCAAAACAGAAAGACAGCAAAGCCAAGTAACAAAAGAAATAAAGTTTTTTGAAGAAACTACTCTCTCTCTCTCTCTCTCCTCTCTCTCTCTCTCTCTCTCTCTCTCTCTCTCTCTCTCTCTCTCTCCTCTTCTCTCTCTCTCTCTCTCTCTCTCTCTCTCTCTCTGTGGGTGTGGGTGCACGTATGCGTGTATGAACACTCATACATGCATGCCATATTTGCCCTGTCCGGGAACCACTATAGCCATTACCTGCACGGAAATAATAACCCGGAAGCAACACAGGTGGTCTCCCATTCCCCCATTCTCTTTGCTAACGATCTTGCCAAAAAAAAAAAAAACCCAACAACCCCCCCCCCAAAAAATAAAATGCGGATTTGATCACTACGCCCCCCCCCCCCCCCCCCCCCCCCCCCCCCCCACGCTATATCCTCAGACAACTTTGAACTCAGAATTTTGGTCCACAAAATGAACAAGAAGGAAAATCGGATTGTAGGTTAAAAACGGAATATGCCCTGTGCTTTTGTTGAAGTGAGTGAGCACAGGAAGGTAGTGGAGTGAAGGATTATTGAGTTGATAATGATGTGGAAAGGTGTTCCTCAGGGTTGGCTCAATGGTCCACAGGAAGGCAGTTGTGGGACTGATTAGGTTTCTGGGAAAAGGTGTGCTCTGGTGGTGTTTTTTGTTTGTTTGTTTGTTTGTTTGTTTGTTGTTTGTGTGTGTGTGTGTGTGTGTGTGTGTGTGTGTGTGTGTGTGTGTGTGTTGTGTGTGTGTGTGTGTGTGTGTGTGTGTGTGTGATATCTTCTGTAGATTTTCCTTCCTCGTGTGTGTGTGTGGTGTGTGTGTGTGTGTGTGTGTGTGTTTCTTCTAGTAGATTTTTGGTGTGTCTGTGTGTTTTTTTAGTTTGTTCTGTGTTGTGTGTGTGTGTGTTGTGTGTGTGTGTGTGTGTGTGTCTGTGTGTCTGTGTGTGTGTGTTGTGTGTGTGTATGTTTCGCTTCTTTCGTTTTCTGCTCTTCCTTTGGGTTTCTTATCCTACACCCATTGAAGAATTTATTTGGGAAATGTAATGAACGCAATACACAGCATGAGAACTATAATGAAGAACATTCTCTGCACTCTTTCAAACCTTTCCAACTTTCGGAAGAGTATGCCATTGTGTGCTGGTGGGAACGGATAATAAAATTTGTTAAACCACAAGTATACTGGGACTGAATGTCAAAAGAGTGAATGAGAGTTTTATTTTTTTTTCCTCAAAATAAAGGAATCGACATATACATGATAAATTTGAGATAGAAAATCATACTTGAATCTTTTTTCCTTGAAGTATTCATAATTTTCATTTTGCAATCTCTCTCTACAATTCCTCCTCTACTATTTCCTTCTCTCTCTCTCTCCTCTCTCTCGTCTCTCTTCTTTTCTCTCTCTCTCTTTCTCTCTCTCTCTCTCTCTCTCTCTCTCTCTCTCCTCTCTCTCTCTCTCTCTCTCTCTCTCTCTCTCTCTCTCTCTCTCTCTCTCTCTCTCTCTCTCTCTCTCTCCTCTTTCAACCATATTTGAAGCTTGGTATGGACATGCGTTTAAAAAAAAAAAAAACAACGGCTAAATTCAGACTAGGTGTGTCAGATATAAATGTCGAAAAACTTAGATACAGAATGCATAGTGAATCTGATACAGCATGCTTGTTATGTAATGAAGCAACAGAAGATGCAATACATTTTGTCTTTAGTTGTGCTGTCTTAAATGACATTAGGCAAAAATATATTCCAGCAAAATATGTCCACCAGCCTAATGCATTCAGTCTCTGTTTGCTCTTAGGATGTAGTAATCCTAATATTATTAGAAATTTAGCTTTTTATTTATACAGTTTTTAAAATGAAAAAAGATTTTTCCCCTGTGCATTTATTTGCATTTGTTTGTTACCACTGTACTTCACACCATGATTCTATTCCTATCATTATTCAGTGTATTGATCAGCAACCCCCTTCATGTATGGACCAATGGCCTTTTATGAACAAATTCTTCAGAGTTCAGTTCAAAGTTTTTCTCTCTCTCACTGTCTGTCTGTCCGTCTCTGTCTGTCTCTGTCTCTCTGTATTTTTCTCTCTCTCTCCGTGTCTCTCTGACTCTGTCTCTGTCTCTGTCTATCTGTCTGTCTGTCTGTCTGTCTGTCTGTCTGTCTGTCTGTCTGTCTGTCTGTCTGTCTGTCTCTCTCTCTCTCTCTCTCTCTCTCTCTCTCTCTCTCTCTCTCTCTCTCTCTCTCTCCCTTGGCATTAGCAATTAGCAGTGGCAGCCAGCTAGCTTCTAAAATGTGTTTGATTTTGCCAGAGGAGACATTTTTTGTCGTCAGAATAAGACAGGCTGTAAACATTCCATCAGGAAAAGGAAAGGAAAGACATTCTTCGTTGCAGAAGCCTCTAAAAACAAACAGCCACATGTGAAGATTAGCTTTGTAAACAAAAAGCTTGGAACAAAGCGCTCTCATATTTCTTCTTTTTTTTATAACTTTTTGGCATCTGAGACAGAGCCAAAAATGTATTTAAAATGAACAAAAACAATAACAGCAGCAGCAACAGTAATAACAAAAGCTTAGCACTCCATATCATTTCCCAAAGAGAAAGAGAGGAAAACAAGGAAGGGGGGTGGGGGATGGGAGAGGCTACGAAGTTAATAACTACATGTAAGTTGATTACTCAACACAAATTCTTTGACTTAGCCTCATCAGCAATACTAATTTGGAGCCAATATTTTTTTAAACCGTGTCTACTGTTAGGAAAAGTTGTGTTGCGTTTCTAGGGATACGTTCTCAGAATTATGGGTCTTATTTACCAGAAAAGTAGGGGCTCTGAAAAGGGTAGATTCATTGTACACAAGTTGCTAACGAGCTGATGCCAGAGAGTAGACAATGAAGTAAATAATATATTGTACAAAGCAATATCAGATCACAGCAATGAAAATAGCAATGACACCTGCCGCCATGGCGCAGTTGTAAGCTCGTTACATTACTCGCTGCAAGGTTGCAGATTTGAATTACATTGGACTCATAGAAGTTTTGCTCTTTTTTGTTTTTGCCTCAGCTGGCACCTACCGAGAGTGAGTTTGCTACGGGCTGTGTAGAAAGACTGGGACTCCGGTTCAGCATAAAGTCCCTTTGCGGATGCGATTTTGGAAGCTTTGCTCAAAATTATATATGACTACCACTGCAGACGTGTGCATATAAAAAAAACACGTATATTGGGACAGGAAGCATAGGGTACTGACTTACTTGACTTATGCCTGTGGATTCCCGTGGGAACATAGGGCCACAACAACACTCCTCCAACGGACTCGGTTCAGGGAGATCCTCTTCAGCTCGGCCCATGTCATTCCGGCTGCTTTCGTCTCTGCTTCAATGCTTCTGCGCCAGGTCTGTTTTGGTCGGCCTACTTTCCGCTTCCCTTGTGGATTCCAGTCAAGGGCCTGCCTGGTGACATCTGAAGCAGGCTTGCGGAGCGTATGGCCAATCCATCCCCATTTCCTTTTCTTGATCTCCGTGTCAATTGGAGCGTGTCTGGTCCTGTCCCATAGTTCTTCGTTTGAGACTACTTCTGGCCACCTGATACCAAGGATGTTCCTAAGACATCTGTTGGTAAATGTCTGGAGTTTGTGGGTGTTGGTCTTTGTCACCCGCCAGGTTTCTGAGCCATACAGTAGGACCGACTTGACATTGGTGTTGAATATCCGGATCTTGTTGTGGAGTGAGAGGGATGTTGATCTCCAGATCGGGCGAAGGGTGTTGAAGGCATGACGTGCTTTATTTATTCGGCACTTGATGTCTTCGTCCGTTCCCCCATCTTTACTAACGACACTGCCCAGGTAGGTGAATTTGTCGACTTCTTTGATGTTTTCTTGGTGTAGTCGCACTGGGTCTTGTTTTTTGTTGTTCACCCTCATGACCTCCGTCTTCCTGATGTTGATTTGGAGGCCTATTTTATCGGCTTCCTCCGCAACATGACATAGCTTCTCTTGTGCATCTTGGTGCCTGTGTGAGAGAAGGCTGATGTCGTCTGCGAAGTCCAGGTCTTCCAGCTGCCTTGTGATGGTCCACTGTATGCCAGTTCTCCTGCCTGCTGTGGCCTGTCGCATTATCCAGTCAACCACCAACAGGAAGATGGTTGGTGACAACAGACAGCCCTGACGAACGCCGGTTTGTACGCAGAAGGGTTCCGTCAATTTACCATCATGGATGACTTGGCAAGTGGCATCTTCATAGAGCTGTTGGATGATGGTGACGAACTTTGGTGGGAAACCATAGTGGTGCATCAGTCTCCAGATGACATCTCTGTCGACGCTGTCAAATGCCTTCTGGAAGTCGACAAAGACTGAATACAAGGGGGTCTGCCACTCTAGGGACTGCTCGATGATGATGCGCATTGTGGCGATCTGATCTGTGCATGATCTGTTTTGTCGGAAGCCTGCCTGTTCATCCCTGAGTGTCTTGTCTAGTGCCGTCTTCAGTCTTTCTAAGATTATTCTCGTCAGTACTTTCCCTGGGATAGACAGCAGCATGATTCCTCTCCAGTTGTTGCAGGATGACAGGTCCCCTTTCTTTGGAAGCTTCACGAGGTAGCCTTTCTTCCAGTCTTCTGGCACACTCTCTTGCTCCCAGATCTTGTGTAGGAGTGGATACATCATGTCAGTTGAAGTCTGGATGTCTGCCTTCAGTGCTTCAGGGGGTATACCGTCAGGACCTGCTGCTTTGCCTGACTTTAAAGACTTTATGGCTTTGGTGATCTCATTTTTGTGGGGGGGCCGGTGTTGATGCCAAGGATTTCAGTAGGTGGTGGGATATCTGGTGGGACAGATGGTGCTGGTCTGTTGAGTGTTTCTTTGAAGTGCTCTGCCCATCTTGCTCTCTGGTCTTCTTCACCTGGAATGGTATTGCCGTTCTTGTCTTTGATGGGGCAATTAGGTTTACTGTTTTTTCCTGAGAGAGTCCTCGTGATCTCATAGAGTCTCTTCATGTTTCTTTGGCCTGCTGCTGTCTCTGCTTCCTGAGTCAGCTCCTCGATGAAATTTCTCTTGTCCTTTCTTGCACTTCTTTTTACTGCACGGTTTTTGTCCCAGTATCGTGCTTGTAATGTCTGCTTCTCTTCCTGATCTTGTGTTCTGTTGATCTGGTCTTTCAGCTGTTTTCTCTCGGTGATCAGTGCCCATGTTTCTGTTGTCAGCCATTCCTTGCGTTTTCTTGTATTTTTTCCCAAGACTGCTTGGCATGTTGTTTTCCAGGTCTCATGTAGACTGTGCCACTGCTCTTCGATTGTTTCCTCTGGCATCTGGGCAAGCATGCTGAATTTGTTTCTTAGTTCCAGCTTGAATTCCTCTGTTTTCGCTTTGTCTTTAAGGCTTTGCACGTTGAATTTGTGCGATGGTCTTCCTGCCTTGTCGGTGAAGGCTTTGAGCTTTGTCTTGAGGATGGCTATTACAAGATGGTGGTCTGACGCTGCGTCTGCTCCACGCTTCACCCTGACATCGTGCAGGCTCCTTCTCCACTTTCGCCCGATGGTGATGTGGTCGATCTGGTTTTCAGTCCTGCCATCTGGGGAAGTCCATGTGGTCTTGTGGAATTTCTTGTGGGGAAAGATGGTGCCTCCAATGACCAGGTCATTGAAGGTGCAGAACTCTGCTAAGAGTTCACCATTTTCGTTCTGGTCTCCCGTGCCATGTTTGCCCATGATCAGTTCTCTGTTGGTGTTATCTGACCCAACTTTTGCATTCAGGTCTCCCATTAGGATCTTCATGTCCCTCTTTGGTGTTTTGTCCATTATGGCTTGGACTTGCTCGTAGAAGTTTTCTTTTTCTTCTAAATCAGCGGCATTTGTTGGAGCATAGCATTGGAGGATGGTAACTTTCCTGCCCTTTGAGTTGAACCGGGCAGTGAGGATCCGTGGTGACACTGGTTCCCAGGATAGTAGTGCTCGCATTGCCTCAGGTTTCATCAGCAGCGCTACTCCATGTGTGTGGGGCTGGCCTTCCTCCTGTCCAGAGTAGATGATGGTATCTCCACTCGCTAGTCTTGACCGTCCCGTTCCATTCCATCTAGTCTCGCACAGGCCAAGGATCTTCAGGTTGTACCTATGCATTTCTCTACATACCTGTGCTGTTTTTCCAGTTTCATATAGGGTTCTGATGTTCCAGGTCCCTATCCTGGTTGTTGACTTGGTTGACAGAAGAGTTGTCGGCGCACTGGCTTCCCGAAGGCTTTCACCAGCTCGCGTCATAGACTCTGCCAGAGAGGACTCTCCCCCAACCAGGTCGCTGTTTAGAGATATTGTTGTGGTTTCTGTAACATACTGATTTTTAAGTGAATGGGTTGTTAACCCAAAGCACAACCCCCAACCTGGAGGACCAGGGTGCAAATTTAGTCTGGCTCCTACCCCACAGACCTGTTGAGCATGGTTGAACCTGCCGGAGGCCGAAGCCCCCGCCCACATAGCTCTGGGGATCAAACAGAACACGCAAGCCATCCCACCACGTCAAGGTAACGCACCATCGGGACAGAGCATAGGGTACAAGCCCTGTCAAGTAGCTTTAAAGCACACACTCTTCCACAGCGGCAGTAGCATCCTCATCAACACTGTAGTAAAAGAAAGTTTTGTCTGATTCCGTGGCTCTGGCTAGATTGCCCTCCATACTTACCCTGGCTTTGCGCTCTAAAGACTACAACGCAACTTCATAGTCTTCCGAGACTGACGGATGCCTACTACTACTGCTAGTGTGGTCACATATGTGGTGACCTCAGGTTTGTTTTCCATACACGTCTGTGTCTGTGGTGAGTTAATGTTAACGGGGCTACTCTACTATAGGCTCAGGGGAGATTGATACCCGAGGGTCATTATCGTGGCGAACACTAGCCTTAAGTTAGTTAGCTCTTCAGCCAGTGTGGCTCATTGACTAGGTCATCAATGCCATCAGCTGGGGAATTAGTAAATAGCGTAGAAAATATGTTAGCTCAGAACAGGCACTACTGAATACCACCAACTTGTGATGCCCTGGTCAAGTATCTGCTGAGTGAATCAATTTTCTGGGAAAAATGGTGTAGCATTTATCAACCATTCTGGTCACAGTACCACCTTTTGAAAAGCAAGATTACCAAAAACCCAACTCATGTCTGCCTGTCTTTTCACCTATTTCTATTTCTCCTTGAGAGAGTAAAGTTCCCTACCAGCAGCTATACTAGCAGACAGGGAGAGGGGGGGGGTGAGGGGGAGAGGGGCAAACAGCTGAAAAGTCAACACAGGCCTAGTGTGCCCTGCCAAACTTTGATGGATGGATCTGAATACAGTTCCAGTTTCTGTGGCCCCTTGTTTACACTATCATAGCAGTTCTCTCAGATTTACAGACATTTTCTTTTTTTTTTCTTCTTTGGGTTTTATGTAACTTTCTTTTTTTTTAAGTTTAAGAGCTGCAGGGAGGAAGGCTGAGAGAGTAGGGTGTAGGGAGTGAGTTTGGAAGAGGAAAGTCTTTGGATCGATCTGGAGAAATGGTGTGTGTGTGTGTGTGTGTGTGTGTGTGTGGTGTGTGTGTGTGTGTGTGTGTGTGTGTGTGTGTGTGTGTGTGTACGTGTGTGTGTGTGTGTGTGTGTGTGTGTGTGTGTGTGTGTGTGCGCGCCTATGTGGGAGAGAGAGAGAGAGAGAGAGAGAGAGAGACAGACAGACAGACAGACAGACAGACAGACAGACAGACAGACAGACAGACAGACAGACAGACAGACAGAGAGTAGCAGTCAAACATGGAAAGAACTTTCTTCATTTTTCTCTCCGTTTACTCATTCGAGGGTCATTTGGGTACTGCACTGAAGAGTTGTACACCAGTCTCCTACATCTATGTCAGTTTTTTTTTCTTCTGAAGCCTGGGCCAATGCAAATGTTTTCACTGTCTATTCTGCATTGGGTCCTTTGACAGATTTTTTTTTCTTTCTGTCCTCTTTGTCTTTCTCTCTAAACAGTTCATGTATAAACGGGATTAGCTGGGTCATGCAGGGAGTCTTGTAATATAGCCACACTAGTGAAGTTTCATTCTGTTAAAGTACCATCACCAAAACTGTGCATTGACTGATGTACTGTCTTGTAACATAGCCACACTAGTGAAGTGTCATTTTCTTAAATATTGTCACCAAATCTATGCATGGACTGATGTACTGTCTCGTAATATAGCCACACTAGTGAAGTGTCATTCTCTTAAAGTATTGTCGCCAAATCTTTGCATTGACTGATGGACTGCCTTGTAATATAGCCACACAGTGAAGTGTCATTCTCTTAAAGTATTGTCGCCAAATCCTTGCATTGACTGATGTACTGTCTTGTAATATAGCCACACTAGTGAAGTGTCATTCTCTTCAAGTATTGTCGCCAAAGTTTTGCATTGACTGATGGACTGCCTTGTAATATAGCCACAACTAGTGAAGTTTCATTCTCTTAAAGTACTGTCACCAAATCTTGCATGGACTGATGTACACTGTCTGATGGTTCAGACCAAACGTTTTGTGGGGAATGTCTGCTTGATGTCCAAAATTGAATTCACACAACAAAACGGCAAAATTCAAACGTGGTGTAGCCAAACTGCTGAGATGTTTTTTTTTTTGGTTTTGGTTTTGGTGTTTGCTCTTTAGGGGCTTTGTTTTGTTTCTTCTTCAACCCCTTTCCCTGTTTACCGTCAGAGAAAGAAGTTGAAGGTGAGGGGGTTTTGAAAAGGAGGTGGTGGGGAGGGGGGTGGCCCATTCAGCAGAAAATGAGGAAACTTGTGACAGCGAGTTGTTTTCCCACTGTCACTGCGCCTCCCTCAACAGGCCTTTGCCAGATGATGAAGAGGGCAGCGATGATGATGATGACGATGATGACGATGATGATGATGATGATGATGATGGTGATGATGATGATGATGATTATGATGGTGATGGTGATGATGATGATGATGATGATGATGATGGTGGTGATGAATGATGATGAAGATGATGATGATGATATGAGATGATGATGGTGATGGTGATGATGGTTGTGGAAGTGTAGAAAGAGCTGGTTATAAAGTCACCTTGAGTTATATCAGGGATGCCACGGCTGCCGGTGACAGCAGTGATGATGGCTTTAGAGTTAAAAGCATACATCAGGACATTGATAGCAATGATGAAGTTGATGATGAGATTTCTTCTTCTTCTTCTTCTTCTTCTTCTTCTTCTTCTTCTTCTTCTTCTTCATCATCATCATCATCGTCATCATCATCATCATTCTTCTTCTTCTTCTCTCTTCTTCTTCTTCTTCTTCTTCTTCTTCTTCTTCTTCTTTTTCTTCTTCTTTTTGTTTTATTTTTCTTTTTGTTTTTCTTCTTCTTTCTTTCTTACTTTCTTTCTTTCTTTCTTTCTTTCTTCTTCTTCTTCTTCTTCTTCTTCTTCTTCTTCTTCTTCTTCTTCTTCTCTTCATCTCTGAGCACAGAAATGAAAATGTCTAATGATGGAGATAACACGTTCCTGACTTTTCAAATGAAAACAGAAAGCACCCCCTCCAAAATAAAAAAAACAACACAAAAAAGCCAACAACAAACAAACCCCAAACCCATCATTGCACATTTACAGTACTATCAATACGTTAGCAACATATACAACAAAGCATCTTGGAATCTGTACAAATTGAAAATGCAGACTCTGTTCTATTTTCTTTTTCAAATCCAGCAAACATCGCCCAAACCATCAATACACAGAGGTAACAGCATCCCACAGCCCCTTCAATTTCAATCCATACAAAGTCTACCAACCCTCGTTCCAGCTATGACCATCATCATCGCTATCACCATCACCATCTCAAACCCAGCAAATACCAACTTCTTCTCCAAACAGCTAAAAGGAAAGTTTTCCCCTTTTCCTTTGCAGAAAGTATCCCCCTCTATCGCCATCTCAGCTCCATCTTCAGTCTGGACGTGTGACAGGCATCCCCCTCTCACTCTAATTGCCTGCATTGTGCCCCTGTGTGTCCTGTCAAGTTTCTGCACACACCGTCCTGAAAGCAGTTTGAACATTCTCTCCCAGCAATTTCCTCCGCCAGCTCACACCAACCTCTTAGAATAGGAGGAGGAGAGAGAGACGAAAGGAAAGCCCAATCTTTGAGATAGAGCTATTCACTGGTGAAGAATGAGAAGAAGCGATAGAGAAGAGTTGAGAGAAAAGAGGCATAGAGACCGCTGGTTTCTTTCAGGCTCATGCTACCAACCTCCACCTCTCCCTTTTGCACAAAAAAAGAAGCGTTGATAGTACCCTCCCGCTAACAAGCCAGCAAAAGCCAGTGGCTTCCCTTGATCGACAAAAGGGAGACAATTAGGGATGCTTGAACTGCATACAGTTGTTGACAAGGAACAGCATTGTTGTCCTGAATGGCTGCCATGAAGCAGTGACGTGAAACTGTTGAACCGTGACGTCAACAAGGAACAAAATGGCGGAGGGTGGCCTTGAAATGACAGATTGAGAGCTTCTTAAGGGCGCCATATATCCTTATCAGCCGATCAAAGAGATTCTGGGGCTTCATGAAAGTTTGGCCATGGGAACAATCAGGTGCAGTATCTTCTGTCATCTGTGAAAAGATTGGCCATTGCTTTAAACTAGTCCCATGTGTGCTATGATAAAAAGAACAGGTGCGATTATAAAGCTTTCTCTTTTAGGGACACCATCTTTTGGGCGATGTTTGTTGGATTTGGAAAGAAAATAGAACAGAGTCTGCATCAGTTTCTGTGTCTCTCGATGTTATGTTCAGATTTATTATTTTCCTTTCAACAAAAAGTACAGTTGTTTTTGTTTTTTTTCATCGAAATGTATTTTCACGTTAAGAAATAGGTACATTAATATTCTTAAATTTTAAAACAAACTTAAACTTAATGGTGTATCTTTGAAGAAAATCTAATTGCTTGAGCTGAATGTGCTTTCAGTCAGTTGAAGACTTGTTTCCTCTGTCTCTAGATCTGTCTTTGTCTGTCTGTTTGTCTGTCTGTCTGTTTGTCTTCTGTCTATCTGTCTGTCTGTCTGTCTTCTTCTCTTCTGTCTCTCTCTTTCTCTCTTCTCTCTCTCCTTTCTTTCACTCACTCACTCACGTCACTCGCTCGCTCTCTTTTTCATCAGATCACACGCTCAGCTAATGAACAGGTTGTGTAGCGATGTGCAATCAGGAAATGTGATATGACCATGCTTCCAGAAATCACCAGTGAAAAGTTGTAGCCTTTGGCAGAAAAGTTCCATTTGCCTGCCCCTATCACGCCATCACCATTCTTCCCTCTGCCTGTCCCAGCTACAGATAGGGAGTATGGGTGATTGATGCATGGTTTGATGATTTATTTGTTAATATGTCCGTCTTTCTGTCTCTTTGAAGCTGATACTCTCCTGATTCTTGCTGCTGTCTTCCATTGGGACAAGAGACAGATAAAACAGATAGACTCATTTTTTATTCAATCTTTGGTTGTGCACAGAAAATGTATGAAAGGAAAAGGCCGGAGATGTAAGAGCGAAAAACAGAGAAAGGAAGCATTTGCAAGGGGTTAGTGGTGAATTATCAAAAGAAGAATATTCTGTTTCTCTCTTGTCTCTGCTAACTGTCTATCTGTCTGTCTGTCTGTCTTGTCTCCTCTGCTCTCTCTCTCTGTCTCTCTTCTCTCTCTTCTCTTCTCTCTCTCGTCCTCTCTTTCTTCTCTCTCTCTCCTCTCTCTCTCTGTCTCTCTCTCTCTCTCCCTCTCTCTCTCTCATCTTCTATCTATCTTCTTATCTGTCTGTCTGTCTATCTATCTCTGATCGTATGTTGTTGTTGTGTTTTCACATGCATATCTCTGACATGTTGTTGTACAAGTGTGTATCCACACATGGACAAGACATACTACCATGCCCACATTGTTTCTGTTCACGAACCAGATAGCCATTACTCAAGGAAATAATAACCCGGAAGCAACACAGGTGGTCTTCATTCCCCATTGTCTTGCTAACACCCAGCAAAAAACCAAAAAACAAACAAACTTGTAGATTTGATCACTCACCAAAACCCTAAAGCTATAATCCTCACACAACTTTCCAATGGAAAAGTTTTCAGGCATGAAGCCGGACAATGTGACCCAATCTGGAGTGAAGTCTCATGGCATGAAACGGAATGTGACCCACTGCGCTTTTGTGGGGTAGATGGAATGAGCACAGGAAGGTGTGGGAGTTAAGGTTATGAGGTAGGGTTATGTAAGAAGGTTGCAACAGGGTTAGGAAATGGATTGAAGGAGAGAGGTTATGGCAATTGGGCATGATTGGGTGTCCTTGCACAGGATTTGCTGTAAGGTTTTGGTTTTTTTTTACTGGTTTGTTGTTGTTGTCATAAGTCATTTTATGGTTACCTAAGACAAACTAAGTAAAAAACATAATAGATATAAATAAATAAAATAAAAAAGCAAATCAAAGCATAGAAAATGTTGTATAAACAGTTGGGATTTTTTTTCCTTTATAAAGACAATGGTAGTGGAGTCCCTCCCACCCAGTCCATCCCCCTCTCCCTGTCTATTCTTATCTCTCCTCTCGTTCCTGTTTTCTGCCTCGCATTCTCTGTTTCTGTCTGTCAATTCTTGGTCGGTCTGGTCTGTCTCTGTCTCTCTATTTCTCTCTCTCTCACTCAGTCTCTCTTCATCAAATCACACGTTCAGTAATGAACAGGTTGTGTAGCGATGTGCAATCAGGAAATGTGATATGACCATGCTTCCAGAAATCACCAGCGAAAAGCTGTAGCCTTTGGCAGAAAAGTTCCATGTCTGCCTGCCCCTATCACGCCATCACCATTCTTCCCTCTGCCTGTCCCAGCTACAGATAGGGAGTATGGCTGATTGATAGCATGGCTGGTGATTTATTTGTTTGTTTGTCTTTCTGCCGTTTGTAGCTGATAGCCTCCAAATTCTTCAGTTTGCTGTCTGTCTTCTGTCAGAGCAACAAACAGAGAAAACAGAGAGTTGATTCATTCTTTCATTGTGTACAAAGGATGCCTAAAAGGAAAAAGGCCAGAAATGTAAGCGCAGAACAACAGAGGAAGGAAGCAAAATGCAAAGAGAGGAGCACAAATTATCACAACAAAAATATTCTCTCTCTCTCCTCTCTCTCTCTCTCTCTCCTCTCTCTCTCTCTCTCTCTCTCTCTCTCTCCTCTCTCTCTCTCTCTCTCTCTCTCTCTCCTCTCTCTCTCTCTCTCTCTCTCTGTCTCTCTCTCTCTGTGTCTTCTGTCTCTGTCTTCTGTCTCTCTCTGTCTCTCTCTCTCTCTCTTCTGTCTGTCTGTCTGTCTGTCTGTCTATTTGTTTGTATGTGCACATGTGTGTTTATGTTTGTGTCCCCACACATACTTTACCTTCACCTACCCTGTAGTCCCGAAGACTGTGGGGGTACCACTGACGATTTTGCAACTAGCTTCCTCCACCCCTCACAGTCCTCCACCCTCCATAGCAGATTGCTCCACCCAAGGCCCGTCCACTCGCTGATGTCTCCCCATCATTTCTTCTGTCTGCCTCTTTGTGTCCCTCACATACACAGACATTCATACATACATGCCCATTATATTATTTAACCTGTCCACGAACCACTATAGCCATTACCTGCACCGAAATAATAACCCAGAAGCAACACAGGTGGTCTCCCATTCTCCATTCTCTTTGCTAACAACCCAGCAACAAAAAACCAACGAAAAACTTGTGGATTTGATCACTCACCAAAACCCTAAAGCTATATCCTCACACAACTTTCCATTGGAAAACTTTTCAGGCATGAAGCCAACAATGACCAGAATCTGGGATGAAGCCTCATTGGGCATGAAACGGAATGTGACCCACTGTGCTTTTGTGGGGTGGGTGGAATGAGCACAGGAAGGTGTGGGAGTTAACGGTTATGAGGTATGGTGATGTAGGAAGGTGTGCAACAGGGTTAGGAAATGGGATTGGAGGGAGAGAGGTTACGGCAATTGGGCATTGATTGGGTGTCCTTGCACAGGATTTGCCTGTAAGATTTTTTCCTTGTCGGACTTTTTTTGGAGGGGTGGGGAAGAGGCCTGGAGGTTTATGTTTCAGTTGTATGGTTTCTCCAGGAAATAAACAGGATAAAAGGCAAAGGAAATCAAAGCATAGAAACGTAATGTATATGTTTTTGTTTTCTGAGACAGGACAATGGCTTTGCTGTATCTCCCACCTGGTCATAAACAAAGTGACGACAAATGGCAAGAGACTAAAACAGAATCTTAGTACAGAAGAGAACAGGATCAGTAACTATCAAAAGCCACCCAGTTTTCCTAGACCTCCACTCACCTAGCCAGTCAAACATACAGGTAGAGGGAGAGACGCTAACGGACTCTGAGCAACAGTGGGAGGTAAAAGTGAGGAAGCTTAGGGTTTTTTTTCTCCAGGGGCAAGAACTTTCCGATGGCGGCCTCTGAAAGCACAGTCATCTCCCATTTCCTGATTCCGGATCACGACAGAAACTGGTCATTAGCTGAGCATGGACCACGCCTGATTGATCAGTCAACGAGAGAGAGAGAAAAGAAAGACAGACAGACAGACAGACAGACAGACAGACAGACAATGATAGAAGTGTCTGTCTGTCTGTCTGTTTTTCTCTTTGCATGCATATGCATGCACGCATCTCTTTATAGGCAGTAAAATCACAAAAAGTAGATTACGTTTCATAAAGCCACACGTTTGATTTCAGAGCGACGATGATGACAACGGTGATAATGCATTTTTAAAAATGATAGTGATGACGATAAGAATGACGATAAAATTTAATGATACCATCCATTTTTGCTGTCGTTCACCAGGACTCTGGTCTGTAACTTGACTCCGGAACGTTCGACAGATGACCATCCCCCCACCCCCCACTCCCGCTTCCCTAATTGCTCTGCAACTAACACAACAATTCGTTCAGTTGAAAACCGTTGGTGAAAAGTGAGAGGTGATTAAAACACACACGCGCGCGTGCGCGCGCGCGCGCTCACACACCACACACAACCACACACACACACACACACACACAACCTCGTGAGGCAGTGTGTATGCTTGAATAAAATTATTATTATTATTTATTATTATTTATTTTTAATTTTTTTTCTCTTGTTGTTGTATAGTATTGCTTGTTTATTAAGCATAGTTATTTTAAGTTGTTGAAACATTGCAAATTAATGTGTGAAATGTTTTTGTTGTTGTTTATTGTTTGTTTGCTTCCCTTTCTTCTTGTGCTTTGTTTGTAGATTCTGCTTTTTTGTGCTTTTTTTGTTTTGGATGATTTTGCTAGTTGATTTTTTCTTTTTCTTAGATAGATGGCTTGATGGAAAAAGCAGATCGCGCTACTCAATGTACACTGAATAAATTGATTGATGATGATTGATGATTGATCGGCAAAGCAAAGAAATGATAGGATGAAAGGATGGAGGTAGAGAGACAGAGAGACAGCAGACAGACAGGATGAAGAAGACAGACAGACAGACAGACAGAGATAGATAGATAGATAGATAGATAGATAGATAGATAGATAGATAGATAGATAGATAGATAGATAGAGAGAAGAGAGGAGGTAGGGAGGAGGGATGGAGGAGTAGTATAGATAGATAGATAGATAGATAGATAGATAGATAGATAG
>CM060320.1:45875052-45877552 GCA_030674155.1 Stramonita haemastoma | reverse complement strand
ACGTGCGTGCGTGCACATGTGTGGTGTGTGTTTGTCGGTGTGTGTGAAAGAGCCTAACAACACTCATCTCACGTGTCAGCTGTCTGATAGCCCATGGTGTGCGGAATTGATTCCATGAAATTCATAATTAACCCTCTTGGCACCACGTGGGTTCAAATTGGCCTCGTAATTAGATTTTTTAAAAAGAAGAAAAAGAAAATGTAATGGAAAAAGAAAGCGCTTTTAAAGGAGCTTTCATTTACAGCATTTTGCTTTGTTTTGTTTTTGATTTGTTTTGCTTGTTACAACATTCAAGGAAAAACAAACCCATGTAATAACAAAAAGCAAGTAATGGGTGGGTCCCCTGTTGTTATTATATCGTACTGCTCAGACTCGGTGACTGCTGAAAAATGCAACGTATTTAATAAATCTGTATATATGCACGAGTACACACCACAGCTCACGCACACACGCACGCACGCACGCCACCTTCCTATACAGCTTTTTAATAGGGTGATAATTGTGTACAAAGGCTCATGAAATGGGTTTTGGTCTGTATATTCGTATAAATTAACTGAATCTGTCTCTGTCTGTCTGTCTGTCTGTCTGTCTGTCTGTCTGTCTGTCTGTCTGTCTGTCTGTCTGTCTGTCTGTCTTCTCTGTCTCTCTCTCTCTCTCTCTCTCTCCTCTCTCTCTCTCTCTCTCTCTCCTCTCTCTCTCTCTCTCTCTCCTCCGTTCCTTTCCCTCCTTCTGTCTCTGTGCCTCTGTATCTGTCTCTGCCTCCACCCTCTGTCCCTTCTGTGTGTGTGTGTGTTGTCTGTCTGTCTGTTTCTCGGTCTGTTTCTCTGTCTGTCTGTCTGTCTGTGGTTGTTGTTGTTGTTTCATCAGTTGTTGTTTTACTCTCGTTAGTGGTAGTGGGTTGTAGTGATTGAAGTATTCATAATCATAGCTGTGATGGACATCCCACTGGCATGCGTACAGTGCTGGGTTATTTCCCCTCCTATTCTTGTTTGTTTGTTGTTGTTGTGGTTGTTGTTCGTTGTTTTAATCAGTGGACGGTGCAAGTTGATATGATTCAAGGTCGGTTCTAGCTGTGCGCGCACGATTTGTCACTGTCCGTGGACTACAGCTGGTCTGAGTGATTCAGCCTCCACGGATAGAATACCGTGACCCTCTCTTTCTAGGGTCTCTGTCTGTTTTGTGGGTGTGTTCCGTGACGTAACCAATGAGGTCTGTGTGCTGACTGCTGCTGCCTGCTGCTGCTGCTGCTGCTTGCTGCTGCTGCTGCTGCTGCTGCTGCTGCGCTGCTGATGATGATGATGATGATGATGATGTCAGGCCTGATGAATGAAGTCACCTGGGTGGCAGGAATTAAACCACTGTGATGATTTGGCGCCATGGAGTCGCAAGGGGGGAGGTGGAGGGGGATGAGATGAGGGGGTGGAGGAGGAGGGGGTGGAGGAGGATTGCTGTTGATCCTTCCAACCCACCCCTCTCTCTTCTCTCCTGTCTGATGTCCCTTCCCATCACTCTCCTCTCTCTCTCCCTTTTCTCTCTCTCTCTCTCGTCTCTCTCTCTTCCATGTCTGTTGTCTGTCTGTCCTGTCTCGTTGTTGCCTGTCTGTCTGCTCCCCCCCTCCTCCCCCCCTCTCTCTCTCTCTCTCCTCTCTCTCTCTCTCTCTCTCTCTCTTCTCTCTCTCTTCCCATCCTTCTCTCTGTCCTCCTGTCTCCTCTTGTGTGACTGTCCTGTCTCTGTCTCTCTCCGCTCTTCTCTCTTCTCCCGTCCCTTCCTCCCTCCTCCCCCCTATCTGTCCCTCCCGTTTATGTGCCTGTCTCTGTCGCTCTCTCTGTCTGTCTGTCTCTCTCTGTCTCTTTTGTCTGTCTCTCTTTGACTCTCTGTCTCTCTGTCTCTTCTCTCGCTGTCTCTCTGTCTCTTTCTCTCTCTGTTTCTGTCTTTGTCTCTCTCTCTGTCTCTCAATCTCTGTCTCCCCCTCTCTCTCTCTGTCAGTCAGTCTGTATCATGTCTCTTTATCTTCTGTGTGTGTGAGTGTGTGTATGCATGTTGCATGTATGTGTGTGAGGGAGAGAGAGAGTGCGTGCGTGCGTGCATCGCGCTTATGTGTGTGTGTGTGCGAGTGCGTGTGTGCGTGCGTGCGCGTGTGTGTATGTGTGTGTTACGCATGTGCGTGTGCGTGTGTGTTTTCGTACGTTCGTGTCTGTGCGTGCGGTCGTGTCTGCGCGTCCATGCATGCGTGCTTGTGTGTTTTTACGTGCGTGTGTGTGTGAACATGCAGGCGAACAATGATTGATTTAAAAAAAATAATAAATAAAAAGCTGCAGTTATCCTCACAACCATCAAGCATCACCATCACCATCATGATAGCCTGAAGCCACGACACAAAGTAACACTGACACCGGTCACCTGAACTCCCCTCCGCCGCCTAGTGAAGCGGGTCTGAGGAATCAGTCAGTCCCCTGGGGGTGTGAAGTTGACTGTGTTAAATGTAAGATAATGGGTGGAT
>CM060320.1:45867552-45870052 GCA_030674155.1 Stramonita haemastoma | reverse complement strand
GCCTTCCCATACCACTGATCTCAGTGATTGGTGGCAATGCACGATGTGTTGATCTGCCTCTTTTTTTTCTTCTGCCATAATCTTACCCTGGAGAACTGTCGTCATCAGATTTTGTTTACATGGGCAACAATCTCAGTCTGCGCTTATCAATTTCAGTCAACGTTTGTCTTTGCACTGACATTTCAGCAAAGAAGCCATCATTTTGTGTTAGATTAGCCATCTTTTAATTCTGCTCTAGATACAAGCAGTTGATTCAGATACCCGTTTCTACGTTATTGGTGGTTTGCTGTGGCTATAGGTTCATGTTTATGAGGTGGCTGGTTTGAGAACGAGCAGACCAGGCCAGGATAGCACAAGCTGATAAGAGAATCGATCCCTCTACCCTCCGAGTGCAGAGTGGTGTCAGGTTGTGTCTAGGCACTCTTTGACCAAGTGTTACCAAAGCTGGAAGTATCAGGGTTGGTGCAAATTGCAGACTTTGATTGAACCTCACTGTAATATCCCCAGTGCACAGAAGAAGAATAAAACTGACTGACCTGATCCACAGACATGTACCATTATAAATCAGGACATGCAAGTTTAATTGCCTGCTTGTCTGTGCAGACTTTTAACAAGGGTTTGACTTTTTGTCTGTCTGTTGTCTGCTAGTCTGTCTGTCTTGTTTCTGTCTGTCTCTGTCTGTCTCTCTGTCTGTCTGTCTGCTAGTCTGTCTTGTTTCTGTCTGTTCTCTGTCCTGTCTCTGTCTCTCTCTGTGCCTGTAAAAGAGAGAGAGGAGGGAGAGAAGGAGAGAGAGAGAGACAGACAGACAGACAGAGACAGACAGACAGACAGAGAGAGAGAGACAGACGAGAGACAGACAGAGAGACAGACAGAGAGAGACAGAGACAGAGAGAGACAGGGAGGGAGACACAGAGAGAGAGAGACCCTCAGTTCCCCAACAGCGGAGTGACTGGAGCTCCGTGGCTTTTGCCTTTTGTTCACAGACCTGGTCTGTGAAATGACGACTGTCAGATCGGTGTCGTTAGTGTGTGACCACCTGGAACAAACACAACCTGATTAGCGTACAAAACTCATTACTCTCCCTCTGTGTGTGTGTGTGTGTGTGTGTGTGTGTGTGTGTGTGTGTGTGTGTGTGTGTGTGTGTGTGTGTGTGTGTGTGTGTGTGTGAGAGAGTCTGAGTGTTTCTGTCTGTCTGTTTGCCTGTTTGTCTGTTTGTCTCTGTCTGCCTGTCTGTCTGTCCTGTCTCCCCCCCCCCCCCCCCCCCCCCCCCTCTCTCTCTCTCTCTCTCTCTCTCCTCTCTCTCTCTCTCTCTCTCTCTCTCTCTCTCTCTCTCTCTCTCTCTCTCTCTCTCTCTTTATGTGTTAGTATGTGCGTATATTTCACTCTGCCACCAGTTCTTCCTGACTCTGAATTTGACTTGTGTATGTGCGTGTATGTTGTGTGTTTGTGTGTGTGTGTGTGGTGTGTGTGTGTGTGTGTGTGTGTGTGTGTGTGTGTGTGTGTGTGTGTGTGTTGTGTGTGTGTGTGTGTTGTTTTTATTGTGATTGCTTATATTGGTGTGTTTTTTGTTGCTTTTTTCTGTTTGTTTTTTTTGGAGGGGGGGAGGAGTGGGAAATTGCTGCTTTCCCAACAGATGTTTACTCATTATTAATTTTTTCAACTCACTTTAAAGACAAACTTTGATCAACATCTTGAACTATACATCTTGCTTATTTAAAAAAAAGAAAAAAAGAAAGCTTTGTACTGTTTGCACTTTTAACCCGCTTCGGAACCGTACCAACCAAGCGATGTTACACACGAAAGTGAGAAAAAGGGAACAGAGCCCAAGTCTGACTGACTTTCCACAGGCTTTCCCCATTAAGTTCAGGGGACTGGAGAATGGCTCATGAAATGCCTGTCAGGAGTTTCCGACATCTCTGGCTGAATGAAGGTCTGTGACTGTGGCACTGGTGGTCCTGATGGTCGTCTGTCTGGCACTGCTGAGAGGGGGGGGGGGCTAGTGTATAGGGGGGTTGACTGCTGCTCTGTCTGTCTGTCTGTCTGTCTCTAGCTCAGTCTGTCTGGTGTGTTCAGCTCTGTCCGTCTGTCTGTGTTCAGCTCTGTCTGTCTGATGTCTATCTGTCTGCTGTCTGTCTATCTGTTGTCTGTCTGTCTTTTTTGTCTGTCTGTTTGCTTTTTTGTTGGTTGTCGCTGTGTCTATTCGTGGCTTTTCTTTCGTTCTCTTTCTTTTTCTCTCTATTTGGGTTTTTGTTTTTTTTATTTAACCAACGAGTGCTTTGTCATTTATCTTGTAGTTGTCATCTACTTGTTGTTGTTTTTTTGTTTTAACAGGATCGAAGCTTCTTTCCTTCCATCCTCTTTTTTCTTTGTATGTTTTTCCCACGAAAATACAGGTATATTGGAAAGTTATGTAAAAGAAAAAAGGAATTTAATATAGTCTGGTCATCAGTGAGATAAGTCGCACGCGTGCGCGTGTGCGTGCGCCCCCCCCCCCCCCCCC
>CM060320.1:45857552-45862552 GCA_030674155.1 Stramonita haemastoma | reverse complement strand
CACACACACACACACACACACACACACACACACACAACACACACACACAAACACAACACACACACACAGAGAAACACACACACACAACACACACACACAACACAACACACACACAACACACACACACACAACACACACACACACACACACACACACAAACACACCACACACACACCACACAACACACACAACAACACACACACACAACACACACACACAACACAACACACAACACACACACACACACCACAACATCACACACACACACTACACACAACACACACACACACACACACACACACACACACACACACACACACAACACACACACACACAACACACACACACTGCTTATAATCCTGGTATTGGTAATCGATTTCTTTGACCCCGTGAGCACACACGGCCACGGGGGAGGGGTTTCTGAGCTCTCTTGACAAGTAGTAATAAGAGTTGGAGATTGGGGCTTGGAGCAAATGGCAGACTTCCTGAAATGCTTTGATTCCTGAAATTCATTCAGACTGGGCCTTTTTAGTCCGTTTTTTGGTGTGCCTGTCTGTGTCTGTGTGCCTGTCTGTCTGTCTGTCGGTCTGCCTGTGTATTTCTTTTTCGACTCTCAAAGAGAGAGAGAGAGAGCAGACAGACAGACAGAGACAGAGACAGAAGAGACAGAGACAAGGGGAGAGAGGAACACCTCATGAAGTCTTCTGAATGATAGGAAAAATCCAAAGACTTGACACGATTTAGAACACAAAATGAAAGATCCACTCCAGAGACAAGACAGTCAGCTTTTAGTTCATCGAAAGCACGGGAGTATAAATGTTGAGGAGGTAAGTAAAGATGGTGGGTAAGGACAAGGAATGGACGAAAACTATACAGTGAAGAACTGAGAGGGTGGGTCTTTCAGAGGACACTACTGGAAAGTGACGTGACGTTGAGGAGTGGGGTGGATGGATGGGTAGGGCCTGTCACAGGTCCTCTCACCTCAGCCCTGAAAGGCCAAGAAAAAGGAAAGGTGGCGAAAAAGGTGAGGAAAAGGTGTGGAAACTGTGGATAGGGTGGTGGCCTCTGTCCCCTAAAAGGGTTTTAGACTTGCTATTTCTGTGTCCACATGCGTTGTCTCTGTGTCTCCATATGTATGTCTGTTGATTTATTGTATATGTATGTACTTATGTCCTCTCTGACTTCGTATTTGTCTATCTCTCTTTTGTCTGTTAATCTTCTGTCATGTCTCCACCTGACTGTCTTACGCCTCTTGTCGAGAAGAGAGTGCATGTTTGGGCAATAATCCACTGTAATCAAATTATGCCGTTTCGCAACAGCTGTGCTCTCTGCTTTATTGGAGTCATCGTCGACCACATGACAACAATACACTGCATCAGTCACCAGTGCATGCATCATCTATGTAATATCATGCACCAACTTGTTTGTATTAATCTGTCTGTCTAGGGTGCCATCTCCCAAATCTTATTCAATATCGTCTTCATCCGTTGATTTGTTGGTTTTTTTCTCAACTGTGATTGTCAAATGGAAAATGAGAAAAGAAACGGTAATTTCGTATATGCTTAATAGCCTTTTATCATATATATACATAGCCATTCTTACGCAATATACATATACAGTACAGCGACACACACCACACACACCACACCACCCACACACACACCACACCCACACCCCACACACACACCCACACCCACACACACACACACACACACCACACACACACCACACCACACACACACACACACACACACACACACACACACACACACACACGGAGAGACAGAGACAGAGAGACAGAAAGAACCCAGCAACAGAAAAATCAAACCCCTTTTTTTCCGCATCTGCAATTTTGCTCCAAGCCCCAATCTCACCAACTCTTATTACTACTTGTCAAGAGAGCTCAGACACCCCTTCTTCCCTGGCCGTGTGTGCTCACGGGGTGTGGGGATCGATTCTCCAGTGTGGAGGCCATCATCAGGGTGTGTGACACGGGCTGGCTCTGTCCTCATCAGGCCAGCAATGGAGGAGGAAGAGGAGTGAGAGGAGAAGAGGAGGAGGAGGAGAGGAGGAAGAGGAGGAGGAGAGCAGACGACCAGAACTCTGGCTGACCGTGGAAATGAGGGCCCTCTGCCGGTCAGGCGTCTGAACAGCGCCATGACATGTGGAAGGAAGGAGTGGCTGATGCTGCATTCAGAGAAGATCTTTTGGGGTTCTGTTTGATAGTTACTTTAGGACTTAGGACTTTTAGTTTGTATTGGGCGCAGTGCATTGGTGGAAGATAGATAGACTGGTACTGTTTTTTATAGTTTTTTAGGACTAGTTTTGTATTGAGCGCAGTGCATTGGTGGAAGATAGATAGACTGGGTACTGTATTTTTATATAGTTTTTTAGACTAGTTTTGTATTGAGCGCAGTGCAGTGGGTGGGAAGATAGAAAGACTGGGTGCTGTGTTTTGATATAGTTTTTTTAGGGCTAGTTTTGTATTGGGCGCAGTGGATGGGAAGATAGATAGACTAGGTGCTGTGTTATGACATAATTTTTCAGGACTAGTTTTGTATTGGGCGCAGTGGATGGGAAGATAGATAGACTAGGTGCTGTGTTATGAATATTTTTAGGACTAGTTTTGTATTGGGCGCAGTGGGGTGGGAAGATAGATAGACTAGGTGCTGTGTTTTGATTTGGCAAACACAACCTTTATTGTTTGAGAGTGGGAAACAGTGAAAGATCTTTGTAGCCGTTCTATTTGTAGTTATTTAGGACTATTTGGATTGGCGCAGTGGGTGGGAAGATAGAAAGACTGGGTGCTGTGTTTTTATATTCGTTTTTTAGGACTAGTTTTGTATTGGGCGCAGTGGGTGGGAAGATAGATAAGACTGGGTGCTGTTGTTTTGATATAGTTTTTTGGGGACTAGTTTTGTATTGGGTGCATGGGTGGGAAAATGATAGACTGTGTGTTTTTGGTTTGGCCAACACGACCTTTGTTGCTTGAGAGTGGGAGAACAGGCGAAAGATCATTTTGTAGCAGTTTTGTTTGATAGCTTTAGGACTAGACTAGTTTTGTATTGGGCGCATGGGTGGGAAAATAGACTGTGTTTTTGGTTTGGCCAACACGACCTTTGTTGCTTGAGAGTGGGAGAACAGGCCAAAGATCATTTTGTAGCAGTTTTGTTTGATAGTTTTAGGACTAGACTAGTTTTGTATTGGGCGCAGTGGGTGGGAAAATAGACTGTGTTTTTGGTTTGGGCCAACATGACCTTTGTTGCTTGAGAGTGGGAGAACAGGCGAAAGATCATTTTGTAGCAGTTTTGTTTGATAGTTTTAGGACTGGCCTAGTTTTGTATTGGGCGCTTTGGGCAGGAAGATAGATAGACTGGGTGCTGTGTTTTCCGTTTTTGCCAACACGACCTTTCTTCTGGAGAGTGTGAAGGGTTGATTGAAATATCACGTGAAGTTTATCATCGACTAGTTTTCAACTGATTGGACCTTGTGCCAGAATACATGACAAAGCACAAGGGAACAGTTATAAACTGATGACAATCTCTTTCAGTTGTTTGTCGGTTAGTTTTGGAACTTTGGTGTCTTGCCATGAGGTTGATATACAAAGACTGTTTACTATTTCAGGTCAATTCTGTCTGTCTGTCTGTTCTGTTTCTCTGTCTCTTGTCTGTCTGTCTGTCTGTCTCTCTCTCTTCTCTCTCTCTCTCTCTCTCTCTCTCTCTCTCTCTCTCTTTTCTCTCTCTCTCTCTCTCTCTCTCTCTCTCTTCTCTCTCTCTCTCTCTCTCTCTCTCTCTCTCTTCTCCTCTCTCTCTCTCTTTTCTCTGATTTAATTTTTTTTAAATTCTTTTATATCGAGGATAATGGATTAAGCACTCACGTGATTTTTGTTTACATCCAGTCCCCGTGTGTATGTAGTTTTGGAAATGTCATCTGTTCCCACCGAGCACACAATGGCCTGCTCTTACGAAAAGCGGAACAGGTTTAACGTGTGCGCAAGATGGGTTGATGAGGCCGTGCTGTGGAGGGGACTGGACTAACATGCCTGTTAAGACACCCATCAGGACTAGAGGATTCCAGGTGCATGGCACACATTGCCACTGTTCAGTTCTCCACCACTTTCCTGACAGCCAGGACAGCGCTCCGACGCCGAAATGAGGTTCATCTGGGCACAAAATGGCTTCGTTTTGTTTTTCCTGCGGTCTTTGCTTTTCACAGAACGAGGGCGTGAAGGAAGAAAGGAAGAATGATACAAAAAAGAAAAAAGATAAGATTGGAGACAGAGAGTGGGGGAGAGAGAGAGAGAGAAGAGAGAGAGAGAGAGAGGAGAGAGGAAGAGAGAAGAGAGAGAGAGAGAGAGAGAGAGAGAGAGAGAGAAGAAGAGAGAGAGAGAGAGAGAGAGAGAGAGAGAGAGAGAGAGAGAGGAGTTGATTTGAAATTGTGAGGGAAGGAGTCTTTCCCTTCCTCGCTCCTTCCCTGCCTTTCTTTCTGTCCCTGTTTCTCTGTCTGTCTTGTCTGTCTGTCTGTCTTACACACATGCGTATATAAATTTTATATATATATATATATATATATATATATATATATATATATTCACACACACAAAGACAAGCAGGAAGTCAGCCAGCCAGCCAGCCAGCTAGACATAGACAATAGAAAGAGAGAAAAGAATGACATCTCAAGTTTAAACTGCTCCTTCAGGGATCACTTGATGTGAGCGTCAACAGAACACAAAGAGGGCTAGAGTGTCAGACAGGCAGGCAGACAGAGAGATATACGACCAGAGTCTTTCTTCTTTTCTTTTTTTTTTTTTTTTTTCTTCACGCGGTTGATTTTGTCTGGCCACGGATCAGTAATGAAAGCAGAAAGCAGAACGCACTGAAACCGTCGGCAACTTGGCGAGGCAAGAGCGGCCATTGTTTTTTGAGCAGGAGTCATTTCCCCTTGCTGCATGCAGCTCTGTGGCTTATCTCCCTCAACTTCTTTTTTTTTCTTTCTTTTTT
>CM060320.1:45850052-45852552 GCA_030674155.1 Stramonita haemastoma | reverse complement strand
ACCTTTATGAGTGTGTGCGCGTGTATGTGTGGGTGTGCGTGTGTGTGCATTCGATTTTGCTATTTTCTAAAACTATCAATTGTTATTGATTGATTGTTATAGGTCGATCGCAAGCGCTTTGATTTGTTTTTGCAAGATATAGCGCTATAAATTCAATATTCCTTCATTTATTATTATTATTATTCTTTTTCCCCCTGGACAAGAGAAACATGTGCCTTTGCGGGTGACATCACACCCGACAGACATTCAATGAGATGGGTCATACACCCTACTCTTCTTCCCTCACCCTTCTCTCCTACAACCACTGAACCCTACCCAACTACCCGAGGCCAAGAACTCGAGACCCCTTTTCCTCTTGCCACCAGTGCTTGCCTCATCACCACTGACAACACTATCGGGTCAGAGCAGAGATCGCAGTCCCATTCGTTCCATGCTGTCTTTACCTGTTTCCTCCCTCGCTGTTGTCTGCAATGAGCTCAGAAAAAGGTCAGGTATCCGTTTAGAATTATAAAGGGTTGTTTCATGTTTTAAAAAAAATCGAAAACGGAAAGAAGAAATCATTAAAGTAAGGAGAGAAGGGGGTTAATTTGAGTGTGAATAGAGAGGAGGTATAGACGTGAAAATTGTAGGAGCACTTGAAAAGACTGCCTGCTTGTTGGGTTTGCTTTTGAGTTGATCTTGTTTTGCTCTAACTTGTTGATAGACCTGTTCATTTAGATTATGTTCATTACATCACACTATTAGCCTGTACTCTTTAAATGACAACTATTTGTCATATTCAGAAATATTTTCCATTTCTGTCCTGTGTGCCTGTTTTATCTTGAACTTAGTTGACTAAATTTTAACCCTTTATTGCTGCGAAAGTGTATATTGTTACTGTTAGATTGTTTTACAGAAGCTGCCACAAAAAATCTGAATAGAGTAAATAGTGCTTGTATTTTGTGGTTTTCTGTACAGTAAGCTGGAGGTTTGTATTGAAGCTCACGAACTGCCTTGTTCTTCTATTAAATCTCAATACTGTAAAGCTAAAGTAAGGCGGGTAAAGATTAATACAGTTGATATATATCTCCAGTGGTTGATGAAGCGCCTTCTCCAAAAAAACATGACTTCTTTTACAAAGCTTTGGTTAAAGTCTTCGTCTTTTAGGCTCATCGATTATGAAATGAAATCCTGTGTTATTTAAATCTTTCAGAGGCACAGATACAAATCATTGTCAGATTTCCTTTCCAGTTCGGTGTTTCTACCAAGAGTGGGTGTGTTGCAGTCCTCAATACAAAGATGGAATAACACCTATAAGATTCATGACTCTTGGATACAACCTAGAAGATTGTTGCTCAAACTGCATCCGTTTGACTTTGATGACTTTAAGATATGGGTGGGTTGCTTCACCTTGTCTGAAACATTACAGTACAGGGGTACCATTGCCTACTAGACCAATTCTAAAACTTCGTTGTATAGGCATGTCATTGTTTGTGAGATCAGTATCTGAGTTTGTCCTTGATGTAGACTTGTAAACTTGGGCTGATGATACAGGGGGAAAAGACTGAGAACACCCCCCAAAAAGTTTAGTAGTAGTATGACTGTTACCTCATGCATGCACTCTTCACAAAGCTGATACAAGTTTGGTTTTTTTTAATCTTCCCAGATCAACTCGCGGACACGCCCTTCTCTCTCTGTGAGCCGTTAAGGGGGAGAGGTGGGGGGTGACAAATGGAGCGTGTTGCACGTGCTTTCCTCACTTTCACGAGCTGTGTGCACGTGTCTGACCCTGGCCTATACGCGTCACTTCCTGCTGAAACCATTAACCTTTTGTCTTTCCCTGATGGAGCCGTTACTGGTTAAGGTTTCCATGGCTTTTTAGCACCTTTGTGCCAGTGATAGCCCTGTGATTTTCCCCCCTCTCCATAAAGGGTAGAAATATCAGATGATCAGCATAGCCAGCATAATGTTCCGAGTTTTTTGTCTGCAGGTCTCTATTTCGTGAGGAGGAGGAGGGAGAGATAGATGGACAAAACCCCAGTCAGACTGATTCTGAGTTGGAGGTATGGATGGGTCAGGTGCTGTCCCCAGACTGGGGTTGACTATCATGGATCTTCAAGACTTGAACCAGTTGCATGCACTCAACTAACCTGCTTCTATCCAGTCTTTTACAGCATCTGTCCTTTGACGTCTTGGTCTTCCCTTGTCCCTCTGTCCTTCCACTCTTCCTGTCAGTGCTGTTTTGAGTAGACAGTGCCTCATTATACGGTCAAAATATGACAGTTTAAGAACTAAAGCTATTTTCAATAGTTGGCTGTTGCTGTTTGTGGGTTTTTTGTTTGTTTTTTTTTTTGTGTGTTTTTTTTTTTTTTTGGGGGGGGTTGACTCGCAGTAAAATGAGTACATGTTGATTGGGTATTTTGTCTTTCCAAATCTCTGAATCACAAACACCTAAATAAACACCTTTCATGTCGAATTTGTCAACCGTTACATCCCATTTTCTTAAGAAAGACAGCTGGAT
>CM060320.1:45842552-45845052 GCA_030674155.1 Stramonita haemastoma | reverse complement strand
CCAGCTAATTCTTGATCCCTTCTCTTCTTCTCATAGAGAAGAGAGAGAGAGGAGAGAGAGAGAGAGAGAGAGAGAGAGAGAGAGAGAGAGTCTGATCTGACAGAAAGGGACAGAAAGAGCTACTGAATCGACCCTGTTAAAGAACAGCCCCCATCCAATTAATGGCCACATTCACAGAAATCTAGGGCCCCACTTGACGCCAAATCGTCCCGTAATCTGAAGAGGGAGTGAAACACGCCTTCACTTACACTAGTCCTCTTCCACTCTGTGGAAAAAGATGAGGCCACTTTGTGCCTATCACCTGTCAGCTTTAGTGGTCAGGGAGCATCAGGGGACATTTCCTCTACTGTGGTTTAGTGGCTTCCAACTTTGAATGGCGCCTGTTTTAGGAAGTGGGTGATCTATAGTTCGAATCTTTTCTCTTTTTAGTCTTTTTTAAAGTTTCTTTTTTTTTTTTTGTAAAATGCTACAATCAGCTATTCCAATGGTGCACCCCCAAAAAAAAACTGGTCACATTCGCAGAAATCTCAGGTGAATCTCAGAGCTCTAGCCCAGAAAACAAAAATGCTACAGCACCACACCACACACACACAACACTACACACTGTGCTACGCTACAACTACACTACACTACACTACACTACACTACACTACACTACACTACACTACACTACACTACACTACACTACACTAACACCTACACAGCCTATACTACCCTACCCTACACTAGCTGAACTACACCAAAGGTAAAGGTGTCCCATAACCTAGGCGGTGTAGGGAAGCGAGGCACCAAGAGACCTCAGCTTCTCTGGGGCCAGCATATTGAGGGGGCGCCCATCTCCTCTCCTCATGCTTTACCTTCCCTGACCCTAAAGAGGGCAGGTAGGCATTTACAGCTGGTGAACTAGGGGGACTGTGCTGAAGCCAAGGCACACAAACGTCGCCCATCCAACTGGTGATTAACTTGACTGGGGAAAGCGAGCACACTAACCACTTAGCTATCCCGCCCCCTCTACACCACAATAAATTAAGTATAATACACACATATTAGTACACTGTACTATAGGAAAGTTATGACCAAACATGAAGACTATTCAACATACATAA
Source organism: Stramonita haemastoma (assembly GCA_030674155.1). Taxonomy (NCBI): domain Eukaryota; kingdom Metazoa; phylum Mollusca; class Gastropoda; order Neogastropoda; family Muricidae; genus Stramonita; species Stramonita haemastoma. Next base: position 45,843,946 of record CM060320.1, on the reverse strand, counting down.
TCAATATGATTATATTTTGTCAATACTAGATGTGATACGAAGCAAAGGCATTTGGATCCTGTAGTTTGGATATGTCAGTCTGATGCTACTTTTCTTCTTTTTACATTCCACTAGTAGACCTTGAGTAATTCCCCCTTGGGGAGAGCAGCCCGAATTTGACACAAACAAAATGTGTTATCATTTTTCGTGTTTGCAGTCCTGTTGACCTCGAGGTCCAGGCACGGCACAGCACAGCATGGCACCACACCACACCACACACAACACTTAACGGTGCTACACTACACTACACTACACTACACTACACTACACTACACTACACTACACTACACTACACTGACACTATCACATTACGCTACGCTGAACTACACTACACAACAATGGAATACACTATAATGCACACATATTAGTACTCTGTTACCATGTTTTAGTCCCTACAAAAAGATGCTCGAACAACAGTAATGATTTTGCTAGTTGTGGGCTTTTATTTTTATCCATGTTATCGTTACTTTTTTTTCGTTATTCTTTTCATCAGTTGCTTAACATTCATGTCCATTTTGGTGATGCTCTCTCTCTCTCTCTCTCTCTCTCTCTCTCTCTCTCTCTCTCTCTCTCTCTCTCTCTCTCTCTCTCTCTCTCTCCTCTCTCTCTCTCTCTCTCTCTCTCATATCATATAATGCTTACTGCATGCAGCTAGAGTTAGATAGACATGGGAAACATTGCTGGATTTCAAAAATAAGAGAAATTTTGTGTGAAACAGGTTTTAACATTGTTTGGATGCAGCAAAGTGTGGGAGATGTAAAAGCTTTCTTAGGTATGTTTAAACAAAGATAAGTGGATCTGTTCATTCAAGAATGGGATGGGACTATACGAGATAAAGAGAGGTATGACAATTACAGATCGTTTAAAAGTATTTTTGAAAAAGAGCAATATATAAACTCTATTGATGTCTACTGCTTTCGAGTAGCAATTACACAAGCAAGATGTAACGTTCTACCTCTTAATAATAATGTATACAGGTATAATGAAAATGCTCAAGAAAAAATGTGTCCTTTTTGTAAAACAATAGTTGAAAATGAAGCCCACTTTCTTATGGAATGTTGCATGTACACAGACTTGAGGGAAAAGTTCTTAAGCAAGTGCGTCAATGTGCCATTACCAGATCTGCTCAAAGCAACAAATGACGAGTACAGGCACAGTTTGTCTAGATATATTTTTCATTCTATTAACAAAAGGAAAATATTGTTGACCCAAATGCTTTCTTGACTAGCTGTTACGATCAGATATATACTTAATATGCATGTTTTATTAGACATCATGTTTGTTCTTTTGTAGCTGTATCATGGTTGATTTTAGGTTTCAATCATGAAATGGAATAATTGTGTTTTTTCTCTTTA
>CM060320.1:45822552-45825052 GCA_030674155.1 Stramonita haemastoma | reverse complement strand
AGGAGGGCAGTCAAGTGAAGAGATTGGAGGAGGGCAGTCAAGTGAAGAGATTGGAGGAGGGCAGTCAAAAGATGAGAGGAGGCAGTCAAGTGAAGAGAGGAGGAGGCAGTCAAGTGAAGAGATTGGAGGAGGGCAGTCAAGTGAAGAGATTGGAGGAGGGCAGTCAAGTGAAGAGATTGGAGGAGGGCAGTCAAGTGAAGAGATTGGAGGAGGGCAGTCAAGTGAAGAGAAAGGAGGAGGGCAGTCAAGTGAAGAGATTGGAGGAGGGCAGTCAAGTGAAGAGATTGGAGGAGGGCAGTCAAGTGAAGAGAAAGGAGGAGGGCAGTGTAGAGAGGAGAAGAATGTTTTATTTTTATTATATTATTATTTATTTTTATTTTATTCTTTTATGTGTATCAGTGTATATGTGACAGTGTCACATCATCCCTTTCTCTTTCTCTCTTTTTCTTTCTTTCTCTGTATGTGTTTTTTCTTTAAAGCTTCAGGAAGTGAATGAATTTGACTCACCGGTGTGCCTGATTTTGATTGATTCTGCTGCTTCATTTCATCCCAGCAAGAGTAGGCTAGATAAACTGAGCTTTCAATAACTATCAGATGTGTACTGATTCTTCGTTGGGAACTATGTTCTGATTATGCCGACTGAAGTGACTTGCCACAGTGATTATTTGAAGTAACTCTGATGCGGTTTTCCTGTACCTGCATTGTTTTATTTTATACTCATTGTAAAGTTCTGACCTTCAAGGAGAGACTAGCACTTTACTTAGCCGTGGGGACTATACAGTGGTCGTAAACTTTGGTTTAATCCTGGTAAAATGCAGGAAAGCATACATGATTTTGCATGCTTATGGGATGCAAATGCTTAATTTAGCATTATGTGCAGTATACTTTCATTGCTTTTTGCTTTATCTTGCGTTTAATAGTGATTCTATTGTCAAAGTCGTAATCAGTATGTCGAAAGCTTTCCAACGATATGCCACAAGACTATATTACAAACTGTTTAAAAAATATGGTAAAATCCAAATTTGATGACGTCATAAAATCTTTCAAAAAAAAGTGACCTTCCGACACTTAGATCGCCCTACTTTTTGAATATATTAATAGCTAGCTACTTTTCTATCCAATCATCGCAAAAGCATTACTATTACAATTAATTCTTTTCTCGGCACTTTTTTTGCAAATATTGACTAGACCATATCGCCCTTTCCCTCATCCATGCATATCAGATGCCCACTGTTTCTCATTCCTCGGCTAGAGCTCTGAAGTTTACCAGAGGTGAGATTTGTGCATATAGTAGTAGTAGTAGGCACTCATCAGTCTCGGAAGACTATGGAGTTGCGCTCTAGTGTTTAGAGCGCAAAGCCTGGGCAAGTATGTATGGGGGCAAGCTGTTACCCATGCAGCAGACCCCCCCTCTCCACGGCACTGGGATGATCCATTGGAAGGGCATTGACCGATACGAATGGTTCCAGTACCGTCGCAGGAGCCACCAGAACGTTGCCATATACCTACAGCCCCGAGCCGCTCTGGGACTCCAACTCCCCGATTTTTCCTCAGGGATGGTGTCTAAACACGACACCTGTGTGCATGCTGGTTTGTTATAATTTTGTCATCCGCTCCTACCGGCACACGATGGCCTACTCTTCCGAAAGGTGGAACGGGGTTTTAACGTGTGCGCAAGATGTTCTGCGTGCATTCGCACACGGGGCCTCGGTTTCGAGTCTCATCCGAATGACTTTGACATTCAGTTCGATTTTTTCGTCAAACTGGGAAGAAAGGGCGAGGCTGGGTACGAACCCAGAAACTCACGATTTACATTTTGTGCATATATGCGACCGTTTATCCATATCTTTCACAACTTCTCTGAATTCTGTTAAATAAAACATAGAACACGAATTTGGCACATCAGGGTATTATTCTCAAACCTGCTTTCCATTCAGGAAGGGAAATTAAAAAAAACAACAACAAACAAACAAACAAACAATGAACAAGATACCCCAACAAAATTTTCCCCCCTACACCCCTATAACCCCAGTGTGACGGTCACAGACAAGAAAGCACACGCGCACACACACGTGCATCAATATCCTCCTCCCCCCCCCCCCCCCCCACCCCCCACCCCCATCCTCGTCGCCAATGGACAAGAGTGGTCGCCCCATTTGGCCCGATTGTTGCCGCACTCAGCTGTGTCGGATGGTGAAGCTGATAACTCGAGAGGCAAAAGATTTGTGTGTTCTGGCGCCCAGCTTATCAACACAATGCATCAGATTTAATTCTTCGGAGTATTTCTTTTTATTACTATTTTTTATATTGTTTTCTATTTTCTGCCCCTTTCTCGTCGTCAATTCTGTCGCAATCCTGACCTAAATTTGTAAGTCCCCGGCCCGGGCCGCGGTTACATCTAGATGTTATCAGGGGATGGGGGTTAAGTGTGTGGGGAGATGTGTTTACTGATCGTCTGGGGCGAGGAGGGCGGGGGCCGAGTCTTTCTCTCGTTGATTAT
>CM060320.1:45805052-45815052 GCA_030674155.1 Stramonita haemastoma | reverse complement strand
CCGATCTCTCTTTCTAGCCTAACAGAGTCTGATAGACCACTCCTACCACGCTTGCCGTCGGACCTCTGATGAGCGCTTATTAACCCTTTGCTACCCACAGTAGAGGCACAGGGGTAGGCTACAAAGAGAGAGAAGAGAGAGAGAGAGAGAGAGAGAAGAGACAGAGAGAAGAGAGAGAGAGAGCAGAGAGACAGACAGACAGACAGACAGACAGACAGACAGACAGACAGACAGACAGACAGACAGACAGACAGACAGAAGACAGACAGACAGAGACAGAGACAGACAGACAGACAGACACAGAGAGAGCGAGGGAAAGAAGATCAAGAACAAGAAGACAGACAGACAGACAGACAGAACAGACAGACAGAGACAGACAGCGAGGAAAAAGATCAAGACAAGAAGGACAGACAGACGACAGACAGAGAGTCTGAAACTCTGAGTCTGAAACAGAGAGAGAGGAGGGAAGTAGGGAGGGTTGAGGGAGGGAAGGTGGGATGGGGCAGCAGGGAGTGGAGTGGGGGGGGGGGGGGGGGGCTAGTTACTGGAACTCTTGCCGACAAGCAAATCGACGAAATGTCAAACGACACCTCCAGCAAAGCTTTGAAGTCTGCTAACGAAACATGCCCACTTCTTTTGAAATCCTCCCGCCAGCGCTTATCTTCCCCTTGCTCATCTCTCCACTCCCTCTCTCCCTCCTTCTCTCCTCTCTCTACCCTCTCTGTGGCAGCCGTTATCGTATCAGCGAGATGTGGGGGGGGAAGGGTCCGTGAGGAGGACGACGACGATGATGACCTAAAGGGCAGCTCAGCTGTCAGGAGCCTGCTTCTAATTGGTCATCAACTGACCGCTGGTCCTTTGGTGCGATTAAGAGAGTTAGTGCAGTGCGCCTTATTATATCGTCCTGGGAGGTCAGGTATTATTCGTCTGTTCCCTACTATACTTGCTTTATATGTTTGATAGGGAGGAGTAAAGGCGATCTGTGTCTGTGTCTGTTTGTTTGTCTCTGTCTCTCTGTCTCTATCTGTCTGTCTTCTTTCTGTGTTGTGTGTGTGTTCTGTCTCTGTCTGTCTGTCTGTCTGTCTGCTGTCTGTCTGTCTCTCTCTCTCTTCTTCTCATCTCTCTCTCCTCTCTCTCTCTCTCTCTCTCTCTCTCTCTCTCGTCTCTCTCTCTCTCTCTCTCTTGTCCCCTTCGTTGTCTCTCGCTCCCTCCCTCTCTCTCTGTCTCTGCTCTCTCTCTCCTCTCCTCTCTCTCCCTCTCTCTCTCTCTCTCTCTCTCTCTCTCTCTCTCTCTCTTCTGCTCTTTTCTCTTCTTCCTCCTCTGTTCTCTTTCCTCTTTTTTTCTCTCTCCTCTTCCCCTTTTTTTCCCCCCTCCTCTGTGTCTCCTTATGTCTCTCTCTCTCTCTCTCTCTCTCTCTCTTCTCTCTCTCTCTCTCTCTCTCTCTCCTCTCTCCTCTCCTTCTCTCTCTCCTCTCTCTCTCTCTCTGTCATTTCACTCACAGGTCGTATCTTATTTTTCTATCTCTTATTTTCTTTTTGTATGCCTGTGTCATCTGTTTACTCTTTTTTTCCTTTTCGTCCGCATCTTTCCCTGAATTCATTTAATCAATTTGATCTAGCTTTACTTAAATTCTTTAATCTGTCTGTCTGAATCTCTCTCTCTCTCTCTCTCTCTCTCTCTCTCTCTCTCTCTTCTCTCTCTCTCTCTCTCTCTCTCTCTCTCTCTCTCTCTCTCTCTTCTCTCTCCCTCCCCCCTCTCCTCTTTCTCTTTCCCCCGAGCTCTTAGAGGCCTCGAGTTTGGGAGTGTTGTTAGTTTCTGGGTACTCCAGAGCAAGAGATCTTCACATTTCTAAGGACAACGGTAATGAGCAGTCACAATAACCATTAGTATCTGTCATTATCGTATATTAGCGTAATTGTTTTACAGAAACAAACCAGAAGTGGGGGGGGGGGGGAGAAGAGAGGGGGGAGAGATATATACAGAGAAAGAGAGAGAGAGAGGGGGGGGAGGGGGAGGAGTAAGAACACAAAAAAAAAGAAAGAGAAAGAGATTTGCGAGAACAGACAGACTGACAGACAGACAGACTGACAGACCAGACAGATGATGACAGACAGACAGATAGATAGACAGACAGATAGACAGACAGATAGATAGATAGATAGATAGATAGATAGATAGAAGTAGACAGACAGACAGACAGACAGACAGACAGACAGACAGACAGACAGAAGAAGAAAGACAGAAAGATGGAAACGACGACGATCTAAATACATTCTAGATAATCTGCATATTTTATGACATTAAAAAAAACCGAAAAACAAAAAAAACAATGAGCGGATATGTAAGCAAACAAATTAACAAACGAATGATGGAAAAAAGAAAGAAAAGAAGACTTGAACGAACGATGGAGACATGCAGGAAATGGGGCAGGTAGGACCTAGATAATATCACGAAACCGACAACAAACCTCAACGACAAACGCCCTGTATACTCAGAACCTGCCTGCCAAGAAATGGACCCGTACTATAGACCTAAGGTAGGTAAAGGTGTCTCATAACCTATGTGGTCGTAGGGGAGCGAGGCATCAGAGACCTCAGCTTCTCTAGGGGCCAGCATTTTGAGGGCATCGTCCATCTCCTCTCCCTCGCTGCTTTACCTTCCCTGTCCCTTAAGAGGGCAGGTACCGGTTTACAGCGTAACTCGGGGGGGGGGGGGGGGGACTGTACTGAAGCCAAGGTGCGCAAACGGTCACCCATCCAACTGGTAACCACGCTTGATGCTGCTTGACCTTGGCTGGGGAAAAGTGAGCGTTCTGACCACTGAGCTATCCTGTCTCCGTATATTTTATATCCTGTTTAATCTGTGGGGGAAAGCGAGTGCTCTGACCACTGAGCTATCCCGTCCCCTTCTATGTACCCCCGCTTTTCTACCGAATGTTGGCGCTATGCGCCACACGTCAGTCGTCTCATCACCCTTGACCCGTGACATGGTCTGGGTTCTGTTCTTAGAAGTCCTTCACATGAAAGACTACACCAACAGCAAGAGGTCCTGGTCCTCCTCATCAGTAGCTCTGACTATGGATACTTCTTGTTCTGCATCTGATTCTGTCTCTGTCTCTGTCTCTTTTCTGTCTCTCTCTCTCCTCTCTCTCTCTCTTCTCTCTCTCTCCTCTCTCTCTCTCTCTCTCTCTCTCTCTCCTCTCTCCCTCCTCTCTCCTCCTCCTCCTCCTCTCCTCTCCCCCCTCTCTCCCTCCCCCCACCTCTCTCTCTCTCTCTCTCTCTCTTTCCCCCTTTGCCCTCTTTCCTCTTCCCCTTCTCGTCTATCATATCTATGTTATCTCCGTCTCTACTACTGCACGCCCCATTGCTTTCTCCTAGTCTTTCTCATTCTTGACCAGTGCAGTCAGTCAGGTCTCCTCTAATGCTCTGACAGAACTTCTCTTGGGGGCACTGGAGAAGACAAGTGTGTGTGTGTGTGTGTGTGTGTGTGTGTGTGTGTGTGTGTGTGTGTGTGTGTGTGTGTGTGTGTGTGTTGGTTGGGGGGGGGGGGGCATGTATCAAAGAAGACCACCTCCCTTTGCTTTTAACCTCTTCCCCCCTCCCTCCCTCTCTCTTTTGTGAGGCAGATATCTGACTGTATCAGTAGGTTAGGTGGGGTGGGGTGGGGGGGTGAGGGGAGGCATGGGGTAGAGAGGGTGGAGGGGGGGGGTATGGACTGTAATCCACGTTGACAGAATTCTGGGAATTCCTGCTTATACCTGCAAGGTTTAAGGCCCGAGGAGGAGGACTGGGAAAGGATAGGCTAGCCGGGAAGTAGGTATGGGAGAGAAGATGCTTCTTAGAGAAATTATCAAAGGATTTACTGTATGGTATGGAATGCTCTGGCTTGTAAATGTGTGTGGGGGGAGGGGGAGGAGGAGGAGGGGGAGGGTGCGCGTGGGTGCGTGCTTGCATGTGTGTGTATGTGTGTGTGTGTGTGTGTGGTGTGTGTGTGTGTGTGTGTGTGTGTGTGTGTGTGTGTGTGTGTGTGTGTGTGTGTGTGTTGTGTTGTGTTTGTGTGAAGTGTGTGTATGTGTGTGTGATGGTGTATGTGTGTGTGTGTGTGTATGTGTAGTGTGTGTGTGTGTGTGTTGTTGTGTTTGTGTGAAGTGTGTGTATGTGTGTGTGATGGTGTTGTGTGTGAGTGTGTGTGTGTCTGTGTGTCTGTGTAGTGTGTGTCTGTGTGTCTGTGTCTGTGTAATGTGTTGTGTGTCTGTGTGTACGTGTGTGTAGTGTGTGTGTGTAATCTGTGTGTGTGTGTGTGTGTGTGTGTGTGTGTGTGAACTGACTGACCAGTGCTAAAGACCTGCTGACCTACACCAGCTGTTCCTGATTAACTCTGTATGCGTCATTATTGTGAGGAGAGACCTTGGGGGGGGGGGGGGGGGGGGAGGAGGTAGGAAGGGGGGTTGGGGAGAGGGGTAGGGTAGTTGGATGAGAGTTCCTGCTGTGTGTGGTTTTGAGGAGGACCTAGTTCTGGTCAGCTGCGCTGGCGTCATGCTGTGTGTGTGGCTGTAGCCTATATCATGGTCTCCTATCTGGCTGATGATCTGCACTTTCTTTTGGTCATCTGTTTTATTTAGTTAGGACTTTTGTTGTTGTTGTTGTTGTTGTATAACACACTATCTTTTTGATGTTAAACGGACTATTCATGAGAACAAAAAGGACTTGTTGACTTTAGACGTAAAAAATGGCAGGTAAAGGTAAAGTAAACGTTAGAGTCATGACGTTAGACGTAGTCATGTTAAAACAACAACAACAACAACAACAAAAACCCACCAATAATTTGTTCTGAAAATCCAGACAGAAGAGTGCTTGTGTGCACGTGTGTGAATACACGCGCACACATGCAAATATTCGCGTGTGCTTTTCCCATTTAGACATACAAGCCTGCGTGGCGTCCGTGTACACACACGCGCGCGCTCGCACACACACACACACACACACACACACACACAACACACACACACAACACACACACACACACACACACCACACACACACTTTCACACACGTGCACACACACACACACACACACACACACACAACACACACACAAACCACACTTTCACACACGTGCACACACCACACACATTCACACACGTGCACACACACACATTCACACAGGCGCACACACAACACACGCACACATACACAAACACAGCACACTCATTCACCACGCAACACATTTTCATACGCATTATAAGTGACAAAACACAAACTTTTAGTCACACACAAGTATCTGCTTTTCTTCTTTTCTCCCTGTTCCTTAGTCTAATATCACTAATAGTGAAAAGACGTAAAATCTAAAGATCGAACGACACACACACACACACACACACACACACACACACACACACACACACCACACACACACACACACACACACACACACAACACACACACACACACGTTGTTCAGTTTATTTCATACAGACGCCAGCAAACGACACGACTAGATCTACATCAGCAATATCATAACTTGTATGTTGGTTAGTAAGCCTGTTTGAGGGAAAACTTTTTGGACCTGCTTACCCTTGTTCATCCACACTATCTGCAGCAACTGTTTTTCTTTCTTCGTGTACAATCATTCCCTGTCTACATACCGTCTATATCAACAACTGCAAAAAGAAGAAGTAACCCTCCAAAACCCCGCTTATCCTGACTTCATCAAACAAAAACCCACCAGCCTTCCTCCCATTGCACTGTAAAGAAAACGAAAGAAGAAAGACAGGGATTGGGGTGAGAGGAAGAGAGAGAGAGAGAGAGAGAGACAGAGAGGGGGGGGGAAGGGATGGACGGAGAGAGAGGGGGGGGGGGAGAGAGAGAGAGAGAGAGAGAGAGAGAGAGAGAGGAGAGAGAGAGAGAGAGAGAGATGAGGGAGAGAGAGAGAGGAGAGATGAGAGAGAGAGAGAGAGAGAGAGAGAGACAGAGAGAGAAGAGAGAGAGGAGAGAGAGAGAGAGAGAGAGAGAGGAGAGAGATGAGGAGAGAGAGAGAGGAGGAGAGATGAGAGAGAGATGGAGAGAGAGAGAGAGAGAGAGAGAGAGAGAGAGGAGAGAGAGGAGAGAGAGAGAGGAGACAGACGAGAGAGAGAGAGAGAGAAGAGAAGAAGGAGAGCGAGAGGAGGGTGGAGAGAGACAGACAGACAGACAGACAGACAGAGAAGGAGAAGACAGACAGACAGAGCGAGAGAGACAGAGACAGACAGAAAGACAGACAGACAGCAAGAGACAGAGACACGAACAGAGACACACAGAGACAGACACACAGAAAGACAGACACAGAGACAGAGCATACAGCCAATCATCACCCTCAACCTCAACCTCAGCCATCAATGGCCGGCCAGACCACTGCGCTGGTCCAGAACCACTGCGCCCTCAGTATTGGCCACAATCTGATTAGGTAGCTAGCCTAGCTCCACTTGTGAAGAAGAGATCGGCGCTAGCTGCCATGTCTGCCTGCCTTGCCTTGCTGCCTTGCTTTGCTTTTGCTTTTGCTTTTGCTTTCTTTTTGGGAGGAGAGGAGAGGATGGAGGGAAGGGAGGGGGACGTATCTTTGCATCATTGAGAGAGAGAGAGAGAGAGAGAGGAGAGAGAGAGAGAGAGAGAGAGAGAGAGAGAGAGAGAGAGAGAAGGTAAGGATTGGGGGGGAGAGGGAGAAGGTTGGAGAGAAAGAAGAAGAGAGGATGACACTACTAGGAGACAAGTAGCGGAGAGAGAGAGAGGCAGAGACAGAGACAGAGAGAAGGTAAGAAGGATTGGAGGGGGGGGGGAGAGAGAGAGAGAAGGTTGGAGAGAAAGAAGAAGAGAGGAGGACACTACTAGGAGACAAGTAGCAGGGGAGATTTCTGTGCACCGGATCAGCCGGCGCTGTTGTGGCCCCAAATGGGATTATCACGGCCAGGGTGTGGGCACAATGTCCTCTCCTCCTCTCCTCCTTTCCTCCTCCTTCTCCTCCACCTCCTTCTTCTACTCCTCCTCCAGCCCAGAAACTCCTTTCTTCCTAAAGAAGAAGAAAAAGAAGAAAAAAATTCCCCTCCCTCCGCCCCCTCCCCCCCCTTCCGTCCTGCCAAAGGGACACCACCCACCACTTCACAGTCCTTCAAGCTTTGCATGCAAGACGACAGAGAAGGGGAGACAATCTGTCAGCTGCAGTGTCATAAAATGAGGGAAGGAGGGAAGGGAGGAGAGAGAAGGATGGAATGAGGGAGGGAAGGAAGGGTTTGGCACTACAATATATCAACGTAAATTATATTGGGAAAACTTCATCTAGAGGTGAACTCATCTTATAGGGGCTATAGGGAGCCCTCAGCCCTAGCGAGTCTGAAGAGGAAAGGAGGAAAGGGAACGGAAAGAGAGTGGGTGAGCGAGAGAGAGAGGGGAAAGTGAAAGAGAGACAGAGAAAAGAAATGGGGAGAGAAGTCGCTCTGCAAAGTCTATTGATCCCCCCCCCTCCCTCCCTCCCCCCCCCCCCCCCATCTTCAGGTGGCCTGCCTGCCTGCCTTCCTTCTTTCCTTCTATTGCCCACGCTTCCCGGGGCCCGCCCTAATCCGCACTTTCTTCCCAGCTGATTAGATTTATATTCGCTTTTGATTCGTTCGCATTCCCGCTCTAATTGCACAAACAAATTCGATTTCTCCATCTGCGCGCGAAAAATAGAGGGAGCCCGGACGGGCGAGGTAATCCGTTTAGACAAGTCAAGTCCTCCAAAACGCGTTGGCCCTAACCTGATTTTCCGGCGAACTGGGTCCTGGTTGTTTGCAAGGCCTTCCGCGGGGCTGCCTCCCTTGTCGGCTCCGGGGGAAGATCTGGTGCAAAATGGCTCTGAATTGTCGTCGATCTGCTGACTGCACAATGGCTTGCTGAGCTGTGCAAAGGCAGCGGCTAGATTCCTTCCCTAGCCTGGTCTGGTCTGGCCTGCATCGTCTGCAAGCAAGCTGAAGGTTGACGTAACATGATGCTTTCTTGGCTTCACACAGCTACAGGGATCTGTCTGTCCCGTCCGGGCAGTGAATGCTGGGTTTAGGGCAGAAAGAGAGAGAGAGAGAGAGAGGAGAGAGAGGAGAGAGAGAGAGAGAGAGAGAGAGAGAGAGAGAGAGAGAGAGAGAGAGAGAGAGAGAGAGAGAGAGAGAGATTTGATTTGATTTGATTTGATTTGATTTATTCTTTTATATCGAGGATAATGGAATAAGCACTCTTGTGCTTTTTTTCATCCAGTCCCCGTGTGTATGCAGTTTTGTAAATGTCATCTGTTCCCACCGGCACAGAGAGAGAGAGAGAGAGAGGAGAGAGAGAGAGAGAGAGAGAGAGAGAGAGAGAGAGGGAGAGAAGAAGGGGGGCGGTTTTGCCTTGCGGATTGGGGAAGAAACCTTGTGGTGGTGGTGGTAGTGGTGTTGGTGGTGGTGGTGGTTTGGTGGTGGTGGTGATTGGTGGTGTGGTGATGGTGGGTGGTGATTGATTACGGTGTGGTGGTGGTAGTAGTGTTTAATACTTGGGAGTGTGAGTTGGGGAAGGGAGAAGAGGGATGGGGGAAGGTGAAGGTGCATACACATGGAGTCATCATCATCCTCGTCGTCCTCCTCATCCTCATCTTTCTCCTCCTTGTCCTCCTCCTCCTCCTCATCATCATCATCCTCATCCTCCTCCTCCTCCTCCTCATCATCATTATCATCATCATTCAGATTGTTCTCTGACAAGCTTCTTAAACACGTAAAATTAGGATTCAGTTGGCCAGTCTTCAAGTCTGAGGAAGGTTTTTTGAATAAACGGAAATTTTGGTTCTGCCAAACACTGGGATGTTGTGTTCTTGCATTTTTTTGCTGTTAGAAGCACTTGGCTAAAAATTAAATGTGAATAAAAATGTTATGACATTAATGTGTATAGATCTAGTATGTGGGGGGTTTATGGGAGACAAATAATTACATACCCTGGAATGTGTGTGTGTGTTTGTGTGTGTGTGTTTGTGTGTGTGTGTTTGTGTGTGTGTGTGTGTGTGTGTGTGTGTGTGTGTGTGTGTGTGTGTGTGTGTGTGTGTGTGTGTGTGTGTGTGTGTGTAGCATAAGGGAGGATTGTTACAAATTTGCGTCATTCCACATGGAGAATAATACTTTAACCGTGGAATAGCAGCAGTGTTGGACAATGAGCCTTACAGATTTGATCTGTTACCTAAAATAGATTAATATTATTGTTGTCATATCATCGCTATTATCATTACATTGAGGGGGGGGGAGAGCCTAGTGATTTTTGAGCTTTGCCTCGTGATCTGACGACCCGGGATCGAAGGAGTCACCACTGAGGCGCCCGTTCAAGGGGATTTTTCCCCTCTAGTAAACATCCCTGTCGACTCCACTCCCTCGAAAGTCTCCAGATCAGATTATAAACCGAGGTCATGTGTGTGAACTCACGCAAACCGTCTTGCTCACACGTTCAAAACCTGCACGCTAGAGTGGGCCATTTTTGTGCTGGTAGAAACGGGTAAGAACATTTTTTAAAAAATACAAAAACAAATACGCAGGCACAGTGGTATTGTGTTAAGACACCATCCCCGAAGTCGGAATGCAGCTACCTTAATGGTGCGTCTTTGGTTTTTTTTGTTGTTGTTTTTTTTTTAATGTTGTCATTCTTCCTACCAGCACACAAAGGCTATTATTTGTCTAAGTGTCCTGACACTTTTTTTTAATTATCAAGTTTTAATATTTTCCCTAACTCCCCTCAACTACCTCTCGAGTGGAGACCAGCAATTGCTATACTTACTTTCATGTACATACGTACGTAGAAGATTAAGATATGCACTTTGAAGATCTCGTGAGTCATGTCATTGTTTGGGGGGGGGGGGGGGGAGGGAGATGGAACTACAGACAACCCAGCATGCACCCTATGCCTGGAGATGGATGGACTCCGCCAGTTCATCTTGCTCATGGTCTGAAAACTTCACCGCAGTGCCGTAAGGATTGTTAAAGGAGT
>CM060320.1:45798294-45800794 GCA_030674155.1 Stramonita haemastoma | reverse complement strand
ATAGTAGTAGTACGTAGTACGTAGTACGTAGTAGTAGTAGTAGTAGTAGTAGTAGTAGTAGTAGTAGTAGTAGTAGTAGTAGAAGTACGTAGTAGTAGTAGTAGTAGTAGTAGTAGTAGTAGTAGTAGTAGTAGTAGTAGTAGTAGTAGTAGTAGTAGTTGTTGTTGTTGTAGTACGTAGTAGTAGTAGTGGTGGTAGTTGTAGTAGTAGTAGTAAGTAGTAGTAGTAGTAGTGTGAGTAAGTGAGTAGTTGTTAGTAGTAGTAGTAGTAGTAGTAGTAGTAGTTAGTAGTAGTAGTAGTACGTGTAGTAGTAGTGTGTAGATAGTAGTAGTAGTAGTAGTAGTAGTAGTAGTATAGTAGTAGTAGTTAGTAGTAGTAGTAAGTAGTAGTAGTAGTAGTTGTTGTTGTTGTTGTTGTTGTTAGTTGTGGGTGTAGCTGTAGTAGTAGTAGTAGTAGTAGTTATGTAGTAGTAGTAGTAGTAGTAGTAGTATTGGGAGTTGCGCTCTAGGTGTTTATTCTGGTACAGCGTCGGCTTGTGCTGGCTGGCTAGCCAGCCCCACACGGGAATGACATCCCTATGGCAGAGGGCACAGATGAAGTGTGACGCTGGTCTGTAGTAGTAGTAGTAGTATAGTAGTAGTAGTAGTAGTAGTAGTAGTCGAAGTCGTAGTAGTAGTAGTAGTAGTAGTAGTAGTAGTAGTAGTGGTGGTGTGGTGGTGGTGGTGGTGGTGGTAGTAGTAGTAGTAGTAGTAGTAGTAGTAGTAGTAGTAGTAGTAGTAGTAGTAGTAAGTAGTAGTGTAATAGTCGTCGTCGTCGTCGTAGTAGTAGTTGTTGTTGTTGTTGTTGTTGTTGTTGTGGGTGTAGCTGTAGTAGTAGTAGTAGTTAGTAGTAGTAGTAGTAGTAGTAGTAGTTAGTAGTCGTAGTAGTAGTCGTAGTAGTAGTCGTCGTAGTAGTTAGTCTGTAGTAGTATCGTCGTAGTAGTAGTAGTAGTAGTAGTAGTAGTAGTAGTAGTAGTAGTAGTAGTAGTAGTAGTAGTAGTGGTAGTAGTAGTGGTTAGTAGTAGTGGTAGTAGTAGTGGTAGTAGTAGTGGTAGTAGTAGTGGTAGTAGTAGTAGTAGTAGTGGTAGTGGTAGTAGTAGTAGTAGTAGTAGTAGTAGTAGTAGTAGTAGTAGTAGTCGTCGTCGTCGTCGTCGTCGTCGTCGTCGTCGTCGTAGTAGTAGTAGTAGTTATTTTAGTATACATGGGAGGCGGCATAACAGACGTTCTTGCTACAGTCTACGGGAAACAACCCATCACAGACGCTTCACAATTCTCAGGCTTGTAGTTTCCCTTTACTTGGCCTGGATGGCATTTTACGGTTGGCTGTTGTACGGGTCACACCAGTCACACACTAAAACAGCAACAAACAAACAAACAAACAAACAAAAAAAACCAATAAAACAAAACAAAACAAAACCACAGGCAGACAGAAAATGTAAAAAAAACAACAACAAAACTAACAAACAAAAAACGTAGTTCTGATTCTACAGAGAAAAAGAGGAATATGCTGACCCAAAACTTAGCTAAGGAAACTTTTTTTTTGTTTGTTCCTCGGCTGAAAGCTTTGGGATTCACCAATGGTGAGGTTTTGCCAATGCGACTGATTTTTTTTCCACGATCAAAGTACCCGTATTTCCACTTCGGGGATGAAACAAAATCTTGAAGAACTAAACAACGGGCTTTGATTCATATGTAAAGTTGTTATCGACTAAAGATCATTATTTTGCTATTACTCTTCAATATGTTTACACGTAATAAAAATTTTTAAAAATTACATCAACAGTAACCTATTACTGATTTTCATCAGTCTGTCTCGGAATGTCGATCAACGCGGTATAAGGGAAACAACTGGTGATGAACTGTTCAAGTGCAGCAAGAAACTACTCGAAACAAACAACACAAAAAAGAGAAGAAAAAAAGAGAGGCTGGTCATGACCTATCTTCTTGTTCACATCCTACCATGACAACTAACAGGTCTGTTTTGCTTTTTTCCCCCTACACTTTCTGCACACATGATGACAGAAACACTTTTGGGCCCAAAACTTTTCCCCCATCCATTAGAGTCTTATCGTCTTATCCGAAAGACTAGCAGTCTTTCGGATAAGACGATAAGCCGAGGTCCTGTGTGTTACACATTAATTGTTTAGCGCACGCAAAAGAACCCAAGGCAACCTGGCAAAAATTGTGTACAAAAAGGCCACTCTGATAAAGAAATCATTACAGTTGCAGACAGGAAAAGAAAAAAAAAGTGGGTGGCACTGCTCTTGTGGCGATGCACTCTCCCCGGGGAGAGCAGCCAGAATTTTTACGCAGAGAAATCTGCCGTGACTTAAAGTGGTGTGAAATGTGAAATGAAATGTGAAGAAGTTCTTTCATAACAAACTCGACTTCTATATAGATCCAGATCACGATTAGATGATTTGTTTTTTCATTCCTCGGCTAGAGTTCCGAGGTTATCTATT
>CM060320.1:45765794-45790794 GCA_030674155.1 Stramonita haemastoma | reverse complement strand
GACGGGATAGCTCAGTGGTCAGAGCACTCTCTCTCCCCAAGCTCAGATTAAAGCAGTGTTGAGCATGGTCGTCTTGTGGATGGGTGGCCGTTGCCTTCTTTAGGGACAGGGGAGGTAAAGCAGCGAGGGTGGGCGCTGCCCTCATGATGCTGACCCCTTGAGAAGCTCTGACAACTCGCTCTTGTTTTTCTTTTTTCTTTTTTTTTGGGGGGGGACTTTTAAAGAAATCACTGTTAACTGCATCATGACTCAGATAGCAACAGCCTGTGTGTGTGTGTGTGTGTGTGTGTGTGTGTGTGTTTAGTGCGTGCACGCACGCGCACGTCTGCAGCTCGAGATGGAAGAACGAGCCAGTCTAGAGACGGAGGACAACACCCTCAGGGTGACGTCACCCAGTGATGACGTCACATTCGTGAGGCAAGAAACGCATCATCACGCTGACCCGATGACCTTGGCCTCGCTTCCAAACTTAGGTAAGGTGACTTTTCATTCAACGTGATGATCATGTGCGTGCTACATAAAGATAAGATAAAAGAGTCAGTTCCAAACTGATGAAAGGGAATCAGTTCGAAACTGATGAAAGGTACATAGAGCAATACCAGGTAGTCACGAGAAAGTTGGAAACGATCCTCAATTAATGAGGATTTGCTTGTGTTCCTACAGTCCCGATGAAAAAAAAGGGACAAAAAGGAAAGAACTTCCCCCTGCCCCCCACCCACCCCCTCAAAGTGAATTGCTAAAAAAAAAAAACCCAAAAAATCCCCGATAATACTAAAAAACAAAATAAAGTAAAGGTGACTGTTTGGTGTTCAATGTTTGTGGGCCACAGGGGAGGTACAAGGCAACCTGATAGTGGCAGAGCAGCACACAGAGACACGGGCCTTTTACAAGCCCAGCTTCACCATCATCAACGCTCAGAGGGTGGACCACATTGAAAACAGCGGCTACGATCTGATAGAAGGTGAACAACGTTCTCTTTTAGAGGTTTTTGGCTTTAGGTTGTTTTTTTTGTTTTGTTTTGTTTTTTCTTTCTCCCTGTGTCATGGCTTCCTACTTTGAATCTAAGGTAATAATTATCTCTCAGTATCTCTCTCTCTCTCTCTCTCGGATAGCCTAGTGGTCAGAACATTGCGCTGGCAATTTGAAGACCCGGGTTCGAATCTGGTCGAGGAGATTTTTCTCCTGGAGTTAACATCAGTGCTGACTCCACTCTCCCCACAAGTCCTTCGGATGAGACTTTAACCCGAGGCCCCGTGTGCGAACGCACGCAGAACATCTTGCGCACACGTTAAATCCTGTTCCGCTTTTCGTAAGAGTAGGCCATCGTGTGCCGGTGGGAACAGATGACATTTACAAAACTGCATACACACGGGGACTGGATGTAAAAAAGCACAAGAGTGCTTATCCCATTATCCTCGATATAAAAGAATAAATCAAATCAAATCAATCAAAACAAATCAAATCAAATCAATCTCTCTCTCTCTCTCTCTTCTCTCTCTCTCTCTCTCTCTCTCTCTCTCTCTCTCCTCTCTCTCTCTTCTATATTTTATATATATATATATATATATATATATATATATATATATATATATATATATATACACACACACACAAATATGTGTGCGTGTTTATTTATTCATTCATGTCGAGGATAATGTGCTTTCTTTTTACATCCAATCCCCGTGTGTATGCAGTTTTGTAAATATTGTCATCTGTTCCCACCGGCACACAGTGGCCTACTCTTACGAAAAGTGGAACAGGATTAAACGTGTGCGCAAGATGTTCTGGGTGTGTTGGCACACGGGGGCTTCGGTTTATAGTCTCATCCGAAGGACGTGTGTGTGTGTATGTGTGTGTGTGTGTGCGTGTACGTGCACGTGCAGTCAGTCAAGCAATCATCAATTATGCGAGAAAACCAGCTAGCAACCATACATGTTACCTGTCAAAGTGATAAATGTGGCAAAAAACCCTCTCAAACTGCATAGCCTTATGGCAATCTCAAAGCATTAGCAAGATTCTTTATACATATATATATATATATATAATAGATATAATATTATATATGTATATATAGATAGATATATATATATATATATATATATATATATATATATATATATATATTATATATATATATATATATATATATATATATATATGTAAGCACAACCAGAGAAATAAAAGCAACAAGAAAATGAAGATTAATAACACAGCAAACTAAAAATTTAGATTTAAAAAAAAAGAGAAAAAAAACCAGTTTGATATAATTATGCACAGAGAAGACATGTTACCTTTGACACCATTTACAGCTGTGAGAGTCCTGTTTGTTTCAGACCAGAGCCAGGAGGAAATTTCTATAGACCAGTCTACATTTGTTCCCACGAGCATCTTCCATCAGTGCTTAGACTTCCTGCAGCAGCATGGCATCATCCTTCTGACCGGTCCGGCTGGTTCTGGCAAGTCAACCCTGGCCAGAGCCTTACTGCGCCATTTTAAACAACAAGACTGCTTACCTTTGGTGATCAAAAGGCGCGCAGAATGGCGAAATTATGTCGGAGGACAAAATCGGACACAAGTGATTCTTCTGGAAGATATTTTTGGCGTGGAACAATACCATCCCAGACAGTTTCATAAGTGGTCGGCTTTTTTTTTCCATCATGAAACAGTACGCCCGCAGAGGTACCTGCCTTGTCGTCATAACCCTGAGAGCAGAGGTGGTGCAACACATGGAAAAGAACATGGAACTGAGTAACTTTCTTAACAGCTTTTCGCGCCTTGATTTGACAGAACACTCATTCACCGATCAGGAAAAGGCCGAAATATTGAGAAAACATATGGAGGCTAATGGCAAACAGTTGCTCGATGAGGACCTTGAAAAAATATTGCTCATCGACAGAAGTGGTCCTTGTTTTCCAGTACGGTGTCACAGGTTTGCTGTAGAGCATAACAGCAACCAAAGCCCCGAGTCCCCTGGTGGATCTGTCCACAAACACAGCAGCAGTCTGATCCCTTTCCTGCATCCCTCAATCAGCAATGGACACGTTTGTGAAAATGGGGAAAGAGAGGTCATGAATGAAGATGAACAAATGTTGCCACTCCATTTAGCCAGTCAACAAGGTAATATTAAGCTAATGCAGGCCTTGCATACTGCAGGGATGAACCTTGAAGACATCAATGCTGCAGGGCTGACTGCTTTGCATGTGGCTTGTTCTCACTGTCAAGCTGAATCTGTCAAATGGCTACTTGCAAAAAATGCTGATGGAAATTTACAGAGCAAGAACGGTTGGACAGCACTTCATCGAGCATGTGCAAGTGGAGATGTTTCCATCGTGGCAGCTCTGATCAATGCAAACGTCAATAAAGAAGCTTCTGATTTGCTTGGCTATACAGCTATGCATGTGGCCTGTCGCTTTGGAAAAACTCAAATCATCAGTCAGCTCTTAAGTTGTGGAGTGAATGTTGATGCCAGGTGTAAAAAAGGTCAGACCCCCTTGCACGTTTCCAGCACGAATGACTATGCCCAACAGCTAAGTATTCTGATTGAAAAGGGGGCATCAGTCCATGCCCTGGATCAGAACAAATCTACACCCCTGCATCTAGCATGCCAGCAAGGCTGGAGCAGAAGTGTTGATGTGTTGCTGCTTTATGGCGCCAACATTGAAGCAAAAGACCGTGAAGGCCTGACACCCCTTCTTCTTGCATGTAAGATGGGTCATGCAGCTGTTACTGAGACGCTTTTAAAACATCATGCTCGAACTGATGCTGTCACAAAATCAGGTTGGACTCCAATTCATTTGGCATGCAGCAAAGGCCACACGCATATCAAAACAATCCTTCTGCGACACAACTTGAACATCAATGCTACAAACAAAAACAGACAAACGCCGTTGCATCTGGCATCCACACAAGGTCATTCAGAATTGATTGAGTGTCTTCTGAATGATGGAGCTGAAATAGAAATGGTGGATCAGTTCTCTCAAACTCCCCTTCACCTGGCTTCTAAGAAGGGGCATCTCAGTGCTGTAGAAGTTTTGCTTCGTTCCAATGCCAATGGGAATGCACCTGACTCTGCTGGTTATACACCACTTCACAGAGCTGCTGAGGCAAACCAGATTGAAGTCGTGAAGCAACTGTTGAAGTATGGAGCCGATGCTAATGCAAGAACAAACAAGCTTCTCACTCCACTCCATTTGGCGTGTCTGGTTGGCAGCGTGAACATTGTTTGTTGTCTACTTGAAAGTGGGGCAGATATCAACCTGCCAAATGAAGCAGGATTAACACCCCTACATGTTGTGTGTACAGAAGGTAATGAAAACCTTGTGCACATACTACTTTCACGAGATGCAGACACACACCCAACAGAAAATAATGGTGGCACAGCATTGCATTTAGCATCCCATAGAGGTCACACTAGCATTGTACAGTTACTTTTAGAGCGTGACCTCAACACTAGTGTAAAGGACAACAGAGGGTGGACACCATTGCATGTTGCTTCCAGAAGTGGTCTGGTTGATACAGTGAGGGTGCTATTGAATCATAATGCAGACATTAATGCCACAGATGTAACCGGAAACACAGCCCTACATTTAGCTTGTGAAAGAGGAAACATCTTACACATACTCACTGAATATGGTGCAGCTATAACATGCATGAATAACGAAGGACAATCACCTGTTCATGTGGCTGCACAAAATGGAACCCTTGTCCTCTTCCAGTGTTTACAAGAGAGACTGTCAAATGAGGAGCTGCTGGAAATATGCAATGCAGCAGATGGCAGAGGATACACCCCAATGCATCTTGCCAGTTACTTCAGTCAAGTTGAGGTTCTCAGCGAGCTTGTATCACTTGGCTCCATCATTGATGCAAGAGACCCAAGTGACCAAACGCCTCTGATGCTGGCTTGTGTGAATGGGAATGAGGAAATTTCTAGATCTCTGATCAGCTCTGGTGCGGACGTTAATGCTTCACGCAATGGGACTTTCACTCCTTTACATGCAGCAAGCAGCAGAGGTTTCCCACAAATTGTAGAAATCCTATTGGCAAATGGGGCAAATATTGCTGATGAGGAAGCAAACCAAGGTACCGCTTTGCACATTGCTTGTGGCAAAGGCTGTTCTAAAACCGTCAACACTCTTTTGCATCATGGGGTACAAATGGAAAAGACGGACAAAAACCACAGGACTGCTTTACATGTGGCATCAGGAGCTGGCCATCATCATGTCACACAGATCCTGTTGAATCAAGGTGCAGACAGAAATGTCAGTGACAAAGATGGAAAGACACCTTTGCACACAGCATGCTATCGAGGACACACAAAAACTGTTGAGACTCTACTTCAGTATGAAGCAGACCTAACAGCTGTGGATTATCACCAAAACATTCCACTGCACCTTGCTGTGGTTTCTAATCACACTGATATTGTTTCCTTGTTGGTTGAACAGGGTGCTGACATAGAAGTCAAGGATGGTGATGGGAATACACCTCTGATGTTGGCAACTATGAAAGGAAACTCAGACATGGCTGCAGCACTTCTGAATTTTGGAGCAAGTTTAACAAAAAAGAATAAAAATGGGAAGACTGTTCTACACCTAGCATGTCAGTCTGATCATGTTGACATTACAACTTTGTTACTGAACAGATCAAAAGAATCAGCAAATTTGATCGAAATGTGTCATCTCACAGACAACAACAAAAATACTGCCCTTCATGTAGCTTGTCGCTATGGTTGCTTGGAATCCGTTGTGTTGTTGTTAAATGCAGGGGTCTCTATCGAAACCTACAACAACAAATACTGCACCCATTGTCTGTTGCATGCCTGAAAAACCATTTCACGATTGTGGAGTATCTGATCAACCATGGGTCAGATGTAAATGCTAGCTACAATAACCCCCTGCGCATTGCTTGTGAACACGGATTTGAGTCCATTGCAAACATTCTTCTTGATCATGGAGCCAACATATCACCTGACAGCAAGAAAGAAACGCCCCTCCATTTTGCTTCAAGAGGAGGTCATCTGAACATTGTGAAAGTGCTTCTTGACCA
This sequence comes from Stramonita haemastoma, assembly GCA_030674155.1. Classification (NCBI taxonomy): domain Eukaryota; kingdom Metazoa; phylum Mollusca; class Gastropoda; order Neogastropoda; family Muricidae; genus Stramonita; species Stramonita haemastoma. The sequence continues at coordinate 45,784,752 of CM060320.1, read as the reverse complement.
TGGGGCATGCATCGATCAGCCAAACAAGCATGGGCACACAGCACTCCAAGCTGCTGTAAACAATCTGGATGTACTCACCCATCTACTAAACAGAGGTGCTGATTTGAAAAAGAAGGATGAGAACGGGAATACTGTTCTCCACCAGGCTTGCTTTCTGGGTCTAATTCAAACTGTTAAAATACTGTTTGAGAAAGGTGCAGACCTAGAAGCAAAAAATGACAAACTTGATACTCCTTTGCATGTGGCTTCGAAAATGACCCACACTGATGTGACTGAGTATCTGCTGCAGCAAAGGGTGGATAAAGAATCACAAAATAAACAAGGAAAAACTCCACTGCATCAAGCAGAAACTGCCGCAGTTGCCAAACTGTTACTCGACGATGGGGCAAAACTTGATTCCAGAGATTTCTCTGGAAATACGCCTTTGATATCTGCATGCTTCCAAAAACGAAAAGAGTGTGCTGAACTTTTCCTTCATCATGGTGCAGACATCAGTGCTGTGAATTTCAGGGGCTATTCACCACTTGAATTTACAGTGTTCAATTGGGAGCCTGCTATATTGAGGATACTCCTAACAAAATATTTTCAGAAACTGTCTGATCATACTTCCTTGCATTTCAGTTCCACTCATGAAGCCATTGAGCTTCTAATGAAAACAATGGATAGGATACACACAATGAATCCGCCCCTGCCCACAACCTTCAAATTCATCGTAAACAGTATTCTTGGAGGAGAATACCTGAGAGCAAGGGATGATAAAGGAAGAACTCCTCTTCAACTGGCATGTGAGATTCATGATGTTCCACTGGTTTTAAAACTTTTAGAAATAGGAGCTACCATCGATGACGTTGATGATTCAGGACAGTCTGTTCTACACTGTGCTTGCAGCAAAAACCACCCTGACTTGATAAACATATTTTTGAAGGCAGGTGCACAATCATCTTTGCAGGATTACCAGGGAAATACACCTCTCCATGAAGCCTGCAAACAAGGTCATGATGATGTTGTACATATCCTGCTTAGTCAAGGTTGCAAACATGATGTAACCAATGACAAAGGCCATACCCCCATGATCTTGGCTTGCAAGCATTGTCATACCAGAATTGTCCACATACTCTTAGCATACAGGGCATCACTTAATGTGCCAGACAATGAAGGCCTTCAGCCTATTCACTGGGCATGCAAAAAGGGAGATGTTAATGTCTGTGAAGTATTGATTCAGAATGGTGCAGACATAAACACTGGTGATACTCAAGGAGCTACAGCCTTGTTTTATGCATGTACAGATCAAAGAATACAGATTATGAGGCTTCTGCTGGATAGTGGGGCAGATGTCAATGTCCAAACACATGATGGATACTCACTTGGTCATCTTGCCAGTGAGTTTGGGCAATTGGAAGTACTCAAAGAATTAGTTGATCGTGGCATAAACATACATGCCAAAGACGTGCATGAAAACACTGCACTTCACTTTGCTGCATCATATGGACATCTGGCTGTTTGTGATTATCTACTGGAGAAAGGCTTGGGTGCCGACATGCCGAATGATGAGCAAGACGGCCCATTACACAAAGCTGCCGAACATGGCAATGATGAAGTCGCAGATGTCCTCCTCAGTCATGGTGCCAATGTCAATGCTCAAAACATGACGCAGAAGACTCCACTGCATCTAGCTGTCATCACAGAGGAACTGGTTGTGGATAGACTTCTCCAGGGAAAAGCGAGCTGCGATCTCTTAGATGCTGATGGAAACACGCCCCTCCACCTGGCAGTTCAGAACGAAAAGACAGACATTGCTCAGAAGCTTCTCCATGCCGATGCCAGCCCCGGGATTGTCAATGGCACTGGAAACACCCCACTCCATTGCCTACATGGCCAGGACAGTACGCAGCTAGCTCGAGCTCTCCTCCGAAAGGGTGGTGACCTACACTGTGCAAACAAGGAAGGCAACACTCCTGTACATGCTGCCAGCGCCAAGGGGTTGCACAAACTGGTCAAAGTTCTGATCGAAGCTGGTGCTGATCCTGATGCAGTAAATCACCAAGGGGACACGCCTTTGCACGTGGCAAGCAAAGCAGGACATCTCCACGTTGTGCATGTGCTTTTGTTAAAAGACGCAAATGCACGGTTGACCAACAAGCAGGGACTGAGGCCATATGAAATTGCAGTCAAAGCAAAGTTCGAGTCAATCAGTCGGCTCCTGCAAACATAGATTCTAGATTTCAATTCAAAGTGTGTGTGTGTGTGTGGGGGGGGGGGGGGGGGGGGGGAGTGGAGGTACACGCAAAAAAAGGTTGTTCTGTAGTGTTTTAATCATTTCACTTACAGTCAAAGCATCCTTTAAAGAACTGATTTTTTTTCAGTGATTGTACTGTGAAAAACATTTGAAACTGCGATGGTCACAAAAGAGTTGAGCATCGGAAATGTTGTAGTATTTTGCTCTAATCGATTCTGAGGGTCAGGCCAGTAGCTATGGCCACGAATATGAATACAAAGTCTTTGTTAGCTTAGAGAGAGAGAGAGAGAGAGAGAGAGAGAGAGAGAGAGAGAGAGAGAGAGAGGAGAGAGAGAGAGAGAGAGAGAGAGAGAGAGGACCCATGTGGGTTAAGATTAAGAGATGCAACAATTGGGAAAATGTCTATAACAAAGATACTGATTGTGAATCGACTTCTCCAGGGAGGACTGCTACCCAAAACATATTCTCCAGCAGTCTTAATTTTAGGGTCAACTCCATTTAGGAATTGAATATTTTCAGAAAACTAGGATATGGGATTAAAAACAAAGACAGTTCAACTGGTTGACTTTTGTGTGAGTTTAAAAGTGTTTCTGTAAATACTTAATAATGATTTAACAGTTTTGTTTGTGATACTAGCCATAAAACATGCCTGCAAAGTATTTTAGTGGTCTCTATTGGGTTTCGTGTTGTTGTTTTGTTCATAATGAAAGTATTGATCAGTTTTGCTCAATGTTGAACAAGATGTTATTTCAGCACTGTTCAACTTTTGTGTTTATTATCCTCAACAACAACTCTGCGTCGTCAGTAAAAAAAAAAAAAAAAAAAAAGGATATGTTTGCTTCCTTTCGTCAGAACATACTGAGTTATATACGTTGCAAATTATCTCTTGTTCCAGCAAGACTGTGCAAAATCTGTTTTAGAAATAGTTCTGTGTTCTGTTTTGACAAAAAGTACTATACAGAAGTGCAATATTTGCGCAGTGAAAAAGTAGTGGAACATGTTTGTTTGTTTGTTTGGGGTCTTTTCCGCATTGCCAACATAGTTAACTTTTTTTGGTCTCAAGAAGTAGAAAAACGTATGTTACCAGTTTTAGGAATGCGTTTATTATTATCATTTTTTTTAATTGTGTAAAGTTTCTGATCCTCCAACCAGCCAGATATTTCAATATACAGCCCGGCTGGTAGTTCTCTCCCTCTCTCTCTCTTCTCTTCTCTCTTCTCTCTCTCTCTCTCTCTCTCTCTCTCTCTCTCTCTCTCTCTCTCTCTCTCTCTCTCTCTCTCTCCCCCCTCTCTCTCCATAAAACTTATCATTTGATATCAATGTTTTAGTATATGTTAAGTTTTGTATTACCGTTTCTTATCGTTCTTGATATATTATACAAGATTTCTTCCTTCCTGATTTGCATATTTTTCCTTTTTTGTAAAATTGTTGACTTTGTTTCTCACCTGATTTGCCTAACAGACATTCTAGTTGTTGTTTGTTTGGTTTTTTTCAGGCTGTTTCTTAGCATGTCATGTCTTGATACGTATCGTCGTCACTGACAGTAGCGTTGTACAGAAAGTTTTTGTATGAGTTGTTTATAATAAAAAAAATTATTATTTTCATTTGTTTTGGTTTGATATTGATGTAACCTGAAGATTCTCTCTCTCTCTCTCTCTCTCTCTCTCTCTCTCTCTCTCTCTCTCTCTCTCTCTCTCTCTCTCTCTCTCTCTCTCTCTCTCTCTCTCTCGCTCTGCTCTCTCTCTCTCTCTCTTGATGAAGGCTGTACACATATTTTATGTTTCCAATTTTATTCTGCAAACTGTTATTGAGTCTTAGTAAATGTTATTTTGATATTTCATTGTTGTTGTTTTTTAGTTTAGCGAGTATGTATTTTAATTCTTGCTCATTTCCTGCATCCCTCCACTATATGCACATGAGAACCGCGCGCAGCCCCTACTGTCAGTTCGTGCCTAGCCGAGCTATAGTCCAGGCGAAATTCGGATAACCTTGTTCTGAGAGATATATTTAGTTTTTTTGGTGATTGTAATGGATTTTGGGGTGCTGAATCCAAATCCGTTGGAGGCCAAGTCGTAAATGTTGGGCATCTTGAGTTATTGCGTAATATCCAAGATGGCCGCCACGGATACAGAGAATTTTAAAAGTAGAGGGTATTTGACATCTAATTTTAAATCAAATATTTTTTCATGCAAAATTGTTAATCAGTTAACTGAAAGGGGTTCATATCATCACAATTGTACACCTTTTATAAAGAGATTACGTAATTTTGCATAATTTTACGTATTTTTTGTATTTTTTCAAGGTAGGCAAGAAATACTTCAATGGATATACTTGGGCATGCTATTGAATAAAATAAATAATGTAAAGCAAACAGAAACAAACAAACAGGCAATCTAAAACAAGCAAGCAAACAAATAATAAAGCTTATTCCAGTATTGAATGATTAATGGATGCATGTATTGGAAAATATGGTTTAAAGAATCAGGTACATAAATTCAAATCCAATCAGCTCTCCACACAGGTCTTGTCCACATCATCATTTTCTGGGTCTCTGGTGACGTCTGTCCTGGGAGGTTTGCACAGAAAAAAATCTTTTGCAATTGCAGAATTCCCTGCAGGTCAGTGCTAACTTGGTGCAGGGGAAAATGGTTGAACTGCATTCAGTCTTGCAGGTGCAGCTGTTGAGATTCAAGACCTCGTCTGGTGCTGGTCATTGTCCCCGCAATCCATGCTGTGGAATGAGTGTGGACCCACACAGTTCCCAGCCACAGTTCAGAGGACTGATGTCTGGAGTTGTTGGGTGTTCTGCTGCTTCCTGTCCACAGGGCCACCTGATAAATGGCTATAAGCAGTGTGCTTCAAAGCTGGTCTTGGTTGGTGGCAGACAATTCAATTTGTGAGCGATGTGTCGTTTCTCTTTAATCTTTGGTCTGAAGATGTCAGCACGCGTAGTTTCCAGGTGTGTTCTTTGCTCATGGTTGTATAGCATGGAAACACAATCCAAGCATGGATATAATTATGACGTCCTTCTTCTCTGCTGTCAGATTCCCAAGTCTCAGGAAACCATCAAATGACAAAAGCTTCTTCAGCACAGTTAGCTTGCCAACACCAGAAAAGGACACAGTGTAAGATCCAGTGAGTGCATGAGCACAGAGAAGGTGTGGCATGATGTTTGTGTCTTCTGATGACTTCATTTACTTTGATGATGGATTTGCCCAAACTGCATGACTCCATGGTCAGAAGGTCTTTAGAAAACCCATCAGTCCTGTTATGTAAGTGGTGGGTCCAAATCAAGACATCAGTGTCATCAGAAATCACGCATGGATTTGCGTCCATTTCTTGCATCTTGAAGCACAGTCTGTGCCATCAACACATCAGCCTCCTCATGGTGGACAGCTGTCTGCAGTGGACCAACACCTAGCACAATGGCTGCAGATCTGGCCCAGTCGTAATCATCTGCTTTCCCTTCACTGGTTCCATGACCCTCAGTTCATCTGCAATCATTTTGATGACTGGCTGCTTGTTGGCTGTTCCATTCAAGACCAATGTTTGCTTTAAAGAGATGTGCTCTCACTGAGGGTGTACAACCGGCTGAATCCTTCCTGTCACCCAGCAGGACAACATGACTTGGTACTCACTTCAAGGTATGGGTCAAACACCACATGCAGAACTTGTGAAGTAGTTTCAGCATAACGAAGAACGATAGCAACAGCTGCATTCACAAAATCCTACACTTTTGCAAGCTGGCCAGGCCATGACACCGTGCACAGTACAGCACAGGCATCCAGGATGACAACATCTGCAGGGTCCAGACGACGTGTTCCATGAACAGCCAGCAGCTTGTTCTTCAATGCAGACTTAGCTGTTGTGTGCATAGCGCTATTAACATCAAAAAATGGTGCCAACTCATGAGAAAAGAGAGTTTCTAGTAAGATATTGTCCTTCATTTAGGCCATGATTCCAAGACAATGCACAAAAATGAACTCAGTGTCTATGCATGAATGTCCAGCCTGGTCGTTGTGGGCTCTCTTTGTTACAGAAGCCATTGTTCTGATGCATCTTATCCATTTTATGTGGAAACCAGTGGGCCGGTGGCTTTCAAAAATCAAATCTTCACATTGCTGGGATTTAATTTCAACAGCTTCATGAACGTTCAGCGAGGGCTCATCTACAACATTGCTTGATTAATATAGATATTGATGATGTGCCATTTTCTGGGTGTTTACTGATGTCAAACACATCAACGCGTGTTGACAGGGCCTCTCTTATCTTCTCTCTGTCTGCAGCATCTTCTTTCAGGCAAGTATTGTGTTCTTCTTTTGGAGACTCAACAGCTGTGTGGGATTCTTTCCCTCTCTTCATCTCCTGAAGATCGTGCAGGATTGGCGTCATTGTACTGTGAGAGTATGCCCAAATAACCAATGTGGACTCACTTAATGTGGATCCAATAACCCCAGATGGTCCATGGCTATAGCACATGTATGTTGTCTCCATGAAGAGGTCAGACCATCTGTCATTCCAGAGACCTGCTTCATGGCGCATGACGTGTCCTCCACCAATGAACTTTTTGGACAGATCAAGATGTAGACTAGCTTGGAATGCAGACAATAGAGCCCATAGCGTGCTAGTTGAAGTAACCAGCAGGAAAAAAAGTATGCATTATTTTCTCAACTGCAAACAAATAAAGTGGCCAGTCTCTCTCTCTCTCTCTCTCTCTCTCTCTCTCTCTCTCTCTCTCTCTCTCTCTCTCTCTCTCTCTCTCTCTCTCTCTCTCTCTCTCTCTCTCTCTCTCTCGTGTCTTGAGTCCTACTTTGTTTGGAATGTTTATTAATCAACTAGCAACTCATATGTCTGAGAAGGGAAAACATGGTGTACAACTGATGCCAGGTGCTGTAGAGTTGTTCATTTTGCTTTTTGCAGATGATGTTGTTTTGTTGTCTTCTACTCCTGTAGGCCTGCAAAATCAGTTGAATATTCTCCAAAAGTGTTGTGTGGATATGAAATTAAACATTAATACAGATAAAACCAAAGTTATGGTCTTTAGGAAAGGAGGGATTTTGGGTAAGGATGAGGAATGGTTTTTAGGAGATAAAAAGTTAGAAGTGGTAAATAAATATTGTTATTTGGGGTATGTTTTTACGACAAAACTTTGTCATAGGCTGGGTACAGAACATTTGTGTGTAAAAGGGAAAAAAGCACTAATAAGTTTAATTAGAGCATTTCAAAAAAACAAAGATATTTCTTACCAGGTTTATTTTAAAGTTTTTGATGTAAAAATTAAGCCAATATTGCTATATGCATCTGAAGTATGGGGAGTAAATCGCTTAGAACATGTAGAAAAAATACATTTGATGGCTTGTAAACGTTTTCTGGGAGTTCCTGTTAAAACACCAAATAAAATGGTTTATGGGGAAGTTGCCAGATATCCTTTATTCATAAACTCATATATTTGTGCAGTTAGATATTGGTTAGAATTACTACAATGAGTAATCAGAGGTTGCCAAGACAGGCCTACGAAATGCAATTAATTCTAGATCAGAAAGGTAAAAAATGTTGGGTAGCAAGTGTAAGGGAATTGTTGTGCAATTCAGGGTTTAATATTGTTTGGCTACAACAGGGTGTTGGTGATATTCAGGGATTCCTTAGTGCATTCAAGCAAAGATTAATTGATATGTTTATTCAGGAGTGATCAGGTGTCATGAGAGAGAGTAATAGGTATGCAACATATAGATCTTTTAAAACTGTTTTTGAAAAAGAATTGTATCTTCATAGTATTGATATTTATTGTTTCAGAGTTGCACTGTCACAGGCCAGAATGAATGTTCTTCCTTTAAATAATAATCTCAACAGATACAGCAACAACAATCAAGATAAAAACTGTTCTTTGTGCAAAAACGTTATTGAAGATGAATACCATCTAATATATATTTGTCCATTATATACAGATTTACGAACCAGTTACCTGAAAGATCTTCTTCATGTGCCTATGCCTTTTCTTCTTCAGGCACGTAGTAGATGTGGATGTGGATTAGTGCAGCTAGCAACATTTTTATTCCGTGCTATTCGAAGAAGACAGACAGTGGCAGAACTTATGTAAAGTAAGTAGATCTAGATCTAATAGTGAAAAAGATGCGTTGTATCAAGTGTGTACCGTTGCTTTATGATGAGACTTTGAACAAATTCGTTATATGCACATACATCCACTCCCCCATCTCCCACTTCGTTTTGAATTGTGGCCCAAGGCTGATGTTCAATAAAAACATTTTCTTTTCATTTCATTTCATTTCTCTCTCTCTCTCTCTCTCTCTCTCTCTCTCTCTCTCTCTCTCTCTCTCTCTCTCTCTCTCTCTCTCTCTCTCTCTCTCTCTCTCTCTCCTGTTAACATGTTAAAATGTTCATTCAAAAATGTTCATTCATTCATTCATTCTCTCTCTCTCTCTCTCTCTCTCTCTCTCTCTCTCTCTCTCTCTCTCTCGGGGGGGCCAATTACGTGATGTGAAGACGAAGACGTATTGAAATCGAGCTGGTGTTTTTGTGATTTTTGTTTTTGTGATTCAAAAACTAGTTTTTAAGTGGCTTTAACTCTTCATTGATTGTAGCCTATATAGATAGATCAGGAGGATGGGCATATCCGTGCAGTTGTACAGAGCTGTGTGTGGGACATTTGCCGCAGTGTTCGCCTCCTTCATGTCTAAACGGGCAGAATTTAAATCAACTATGAGAAACGCCATTCTGACGTTGAGAAACCGGCGAGACGGTGTCCTGTTAGGACTGACCCTCACCTACTTATTTGGGGGGGGGGCTTTTATTACGGTGTGGCGATGTGGAGACCAACCCTGGACCCACCACCCCTGGATCCACTGGCCGCAAGCTGAGGCAGACCAGCTTGGTTGGTGGTGCTGGTGGTCGGAGCACCATCACAGGCACATCATCCAGGAAAACCAGAACGAGGGCTGATGTGACTACCTACACCAACACGCCTACGACCATACACCCATACACCGTGGCCAGGACTCCTCTTCTACTGGGTCTCCTAAGGAACTGTCCTTCAACACCATGACAGCAAAAATCGAAAAAGTGGAAAACTTGCTGAAAACAACAACTGACAGTTTGAACAATGAGATCAAATTGTTGACAGACAGTGTTAGTGCGTTGAAAGAGGAAATGTGCAGCCTGAAGAAAGACATGGACGTTCTTAGAACTGAAAATGAAGACTTAAAACAGTCAAATACAAAATTGATGGATAGGGTTGGAAAACTAGAAAAGAAATCTGATGATTTAGAAGGAAGGTCCAGACGAAACAACGTCATTTTTCATGGTTTAGATAAAAGAGCTGATGAGACTGGAGCTGACTGTGAGAGGATTGTAAAAAGTCTTCTCTCAGAAAAAATGGATATAGCAGATGTGAAATTCGATAGAGTGCATAGGATAAACTCTAAACCCAGCTCTCCCATTATTGCTAGGTGTTGTTTTTATCAAGATAAGTTTAGCATACTGAAGGCAAAGACTCGGCTGAAGGGCTCAAAGATTTTTGTAGACGAAGATTTTTCCCAAGCTGTTAGAGATATTAGACGCAAACTGACCCCATTTTTGAAGAGTGCCCGAGCAGAAGGAAAGAATGTGAGAATGATCTTTGATCATTTGATCACTGATGGTGAAAAGGTGACCCTCAATGATCTCGAAAGAAACAAATAGCTTGTTGGCCGGCCCATACACACATCTGTCTGTAGAGGTAATTCACAGGGGGGTAGGAAAAGTAAACTTACACCGGGCGTAAAGTCTCAGTTAGATAGGACTAGACCTAGACCTACTTCAGTAAAGGGGCTTTGTGCTGTAACCAGCAAGACTGGGCTTTGTGCTGTAACCAGCAAGACGGGACCTGGCTTTGCCGGGCGAGGAGACAAAGACAAAGACCGCAGTACGCTAGCCCTAGACCTAACCCTACATAGGCCTAATGATTTGTCATCTGGCTTTAGACCATGTTTAAATAAAGAGTCCTCTTTAAATAATGATTTTGGTACAGTTGATAGTATTAATTTGATGTCTTGTCATATTAATGGAAGTAGTGAAAATGTGAGTTTAGATGATGTAGTAGATCAACCAGAGTGTAGCAATACAAATCAAGCAAATAAAACTTTTTCATTTTTGTCCTGGAACGTAAATGGATTATTTTCAAAACTGGCCGATGGAGATTTTGTATCTTATGTGCGTAGCTTTGATTTTATTTGTCTGACAGAAACGTTTTTGGAAAATATCCAGCCAGATGTTTTTAGTGGCTATAAAGCCTTCTGTAAGGCGGCAACTAAAGTTAGCCATCAAGGGAGACGATCAGGGGGAGTAGTTTGTTTGATTAAGAATGAGTTATCTGCTCTTGTAAAATATTTAGATGTTCCATACCCTAACATTTGTACTTTTCTCTGTGACAAATCTTTATTGTGTACCTCAAGAAATGTTTTGCTTGTATGTGTGTATATCCCACCTGAAGGCTCTCCTTTTTATAACATGTTTGATAATGATAGTGGGATTGCTATGATGGAAGAATATTTAGCCGATTGTGTGGTTGCTTTGGATGAAGTTGATATAATATTGTGTGGAGACTTAAACAGTAGGACATCAAACTTTTCTTGCCATCATGTGGCAGATGATTTTATTTCAGAGTTTCAAAGTAAAAGCGTGTCTCTTAGTGGTAATCGTTATTCTGAAGATTCTGTTATAAATAATTATGGTAAATTATTATTGAATATGTGTACTACATTTAGTTTACAAATTCTGAATGGTGTATGTAATGGTGATCAGCAGGGTCGCTATACGTACATTTCTGATGGAGGATGCAGTGTTAATGATTATTTTTTAGTGTCAGATGATTTGTTCTCTCAGATTTTTGACTCATGCCGTTTGTTTGTTGCTGAACGTTCTGATTCAGATCACCTTCCTGTGGAATTACATATTAATCCATTGTATAAAACGTATGTAACAGCCGAAGAGCCATCTGTTGTGGAAAAGTTTGTGTGGGATGAAAACAAACTCTCAGCTTATAAAGATAATCTTTGTGAGGAAGACATGTGTGCAACTTTTTCAAATGCCTTACAGATGATTGATGAGAACATTAATGAAGCTCTAGATTTGTTTAATAGTTGTATAAAGTCCAGTGCTGAATGTATGAAGAAACAGGTACATGTAAAAAAAGGTTTATCAAATGCAACATGGTTTGATAATGAATGTAAAAGTATGAAGTACAGGGTAAGAAAATTATTAAAGACTTACCGGAAAACGTTAAAGAATGAAGACAGAAACTTGTACTGTGTTTTAAGAAGGGAATATAAATACATGCTAGAAAGGAAAAGGAAACAGTATAATATGACATTACTCGCAGACATGATGTCTTCAATCTCTTCTCAAGTCCAGTTCTGGAAATGTGTTAAGAAGGCGTCATTTAGAAATAGTCAGCCAAAGAATAGTATATCAGTTGACAGTTGGTTTCAACATTTCAAAACCCTGTTGGAGAAAGACTCATCAGACAACTCCATGAATACTAATGTTGACTATGATGAAAGTGAGGAAGATTTTGATCGTCCAATATCTAAAGGTGAAATATATTGGGCACTTAGAAAACTAAAGAATGATAAAGCAGCAGGTCCTGATCAAATCATTGGAGAATTGCTGAAAAATGGAGGTGAAGACGTTGTGCTTTTCCTTCTAAAATTATTCAACAAAATCTTTGAGGGTGGCCTTTTCCCAGATAACTGGACTGAATCTATAATCCTAACATTACACAAAAAGGGCGATGTTGATAACCCTAATAACTACAGAGGAATTTCTCTTAGTGATATAAGTAGTAAGTTGTATAGTACTATCATTAATAATAGATTACAGGAATGGGTTATGAAAAATGATATTACAGGTGAACACCAAGCTGGTTTTAAGAGAGGATATTCCACTATAGATCATATGCTTACTCTGCTTGCGTTTGTACAGAAACAGTTTGCTCTTAACCGTAAGCTCTATGTGGCATTTATTGATTTTGAAAAGGCATTTGATTCTGTTAATAGAAACTTGTTGTGGCCTATTCTCCTGAAAAATGGTGTGAAGGGTAAATTATTACGATGTTTGAGAGCCATGTATCAGAATGTCAGAAGCAGAATAAGATGTGGTACTAAACTGACTGATGTAATATACTGTACCACTGGTGTTAAACAGGGTGATGTATGTAGCCCTTTACTGTTTTCGGTTTTTATTAACGAGTTAGCCAGAGAAGTCATCAATAATGGTAAACATGGTGCCACTTTCCCCCAAGATGCCACAGAATTATCTATTCTTCTACTTGCTGATGATGTTATCCTGCTATCTGAAACAGTTGTTGGCTTACAAAAGCAGTTAAATAGCTTGAGCAGTGCTGCAGTGGCACCTGATCTTAAGGTTAATCTGAATAAGAGCAATATCGTTGTATTCAGAAAAGGTGGTCATTTAGCTGCTCATGAAAAATGGTTGTACAATGGTAAAGTCATGCCTGTGATTAATGTATATAAATACTTAGGAATCTGTTTTTCTACAAAGCTTAGTTTTACAACTGCATGTAAAGATCTGGCAAGTCGAGGTAAACGAAGTTTGTTATTGGTTTTGAGAAAATTACGAATATTGAATAATAACTCCTTTGATTTGTTCATTAAGATATTTGATGCCCAAATACAACCCACTGTGTTATATGGTGCAGAAATTTGGGGTTTGGATGCAGCTGCAACACATTGTGAATCGGTGCACCTCTTTGCTTTAAAACAGTTTCTAGGCTTAGATAGACGTACGCCCAATGATCTTGTGTATAGTGAAACTAATAGATATCCTCTCTCCGTTAATGCTGCTGTAAGATGTATTAGATACTGGATTAAGATTCTATATATGGATGAGAACAGGCTACCTTTTAAGTCTTACAAGATGCTTTATGATCTAGACCTCAAAGGGAAAAACAACTGGGCTACACAAATACGCACCTGTTTATGTGAACTCGGTTTTGGATTTGTTTGGCTTAATCAAGGTGTTGGAAATTGTAGAGAATTTATAAACGCTTTCAGGCAAAGACTGATTGACTGCCGATGGCAGCAATGGAATGACCATATACAAACCAGTGAAAGATATCAAATGTATAGACAGTTTATCAGTACTCATGATATCAAACCCTATTTCAAGCTTGATATGGACATTCATTTGAAAAGAATTATGTCTAAATTTAGACTTGGTGTATCAGATATAAATGTTCATAAATTCAGATACAGAGGATATGATGTTGATGACCCTAGGTTACTATGCCCGTTATGTAAGCAAGCACCTGAAGATGAAGTACATTTTGTGTTATGCTGTCCAGTGTTAGAGGCTGTTAGGCAAAGTTACATCCCTGTAAAATATAGTAGGCAGGCTAATTCTTTCAGACTCTGTTTACTCATGGCGTCAAGTCAACCTGAAGTTGTGCGCAGCCTCACTTTATATTTGTGTAAAGCTTTCAGAATAAGAGATATTTTATTATCGTAAGTCATATCTTTGTAACTGATGTTGCTGCTGTATAATAATTCCTTTTGTTGTTATTACTGTTGTCTTAATCCAACAACAAAATACCAAAGCAGTTTGGCAACCCCCTTCATGTATGGGCCAATGGCCTTTTTGTGAATAAAGTTTTCGAGTTCGAGTTCGAGTTCTCTCTCTCTCTCTCTCACACACACACACACACACACACACACACACACACACACACACACACACACACACTAATTCCATCTTTTCTGGCTTACATTCTAAAATAAGGTACACGAAAGATTCTGGGTCGAAAACATTGCTCTTTCTGATCAAGCATAACAGCTTCTCAAGACGCATCCGCTCACACAGTCGATCTGCCAAGAATGTTTGATAAAATGGTGTGCATATTTTTAATAATCGAGGATTGTACTTCACAAAAGAAACACAACGAGAAGTGTCAATGGTACAATATAGTCAACACAAAACGTGTAAAAGCCAAACGCCGGCACGACTCGCTGTGAGCGAGCCCATTCCGTTTCACGGGGGTGAAAACAAGGCCGCAGGGCGCCTGGCATGCAGCTGGCCCACTGTTTATAGAAGCCGCTTCCCCTGCGCGCTGTTGGGATGGTCTTCTAAAATCCCGGTCAGCTAAATTTAGAACGCCGCAGTGATGCCAGAAAAGTGTTTAGGGTAGGGATAAATAATGCTTTATATCAAGAGTTGCCCAACATTCCCAACTTGGCCTCCAACGGATTTCAAATAAAGACATATTAAAGTTTCAAAATCCGTTGAAAAACTTAATATATCTCACAAAACAAGGTTTAGTCGATTTTACAATACCTCACGCTCAGACTACTACTGTCCAGACGTTTATCATATCGCCTCTCGCTGTGTCGGCAACGCCCATCACTATCAGGAATCTCAGCACTAGCTATAATAGTTTCTAGACCTTGCTTTTCTTGGTTTGTTTTATTTTGTGTATAACTTGGGGGTTGTTGTTTTTTGTAGTGCTTGTGAAATCTGTTTTTGTGGAAAAGTTTCTGGGGGAAAAAAAAAAAAAAAAAAAATGGAGATCCATTCTGTGGACTACACCAGTGACCAGGATTTGGTTATGGAGTCAGAATCCTATGAAGAAGAACCACAAGCTGGCACCTCTGCTGAACCCTTGGTGGAAAGGGAGCCATCTCTCCGAGACATTTTTTCAATCATTCAGAACCTTTCCAAAAGAATGGACAATTTTGAAAGAAGTGCACCGCACACCAAGAAGAGAAAAATTAGCACTGACGCTGAAAAACCCCTCGCTGAGAATGAAGGGAAAAGAAAGAAGGCAGGTAGTGATTCAGATTTTGTCACCGACAGTGTTTCTGATAAGGCAGAGGAACTGGAAAAAGAGCTGATAGCAGAAGCTACAGAGGAGGAGGATGACGATATTTTTGCTGAAATGGCATCATCTTTTGACGACAAGGAAGAACAAGGACCACCGGTCTCAGGAAAATTGGCAAAGCTGCTTGAATCCAGATTTGGATCAAAACTTCCAGACAGAAAGCTGAGGGAAAAAACTGACAAAGTACCCGATTCCCGAAAACTGCGCATACCTGGGCGTTCCCTGAACAAACCAGGAAGTTTTTTCTGTCCTCAAGCCCTTCACTAGAAAGACAGACATTCGGATGGCAAATACACAGAAAACGCTGTCAAAAGCTGCCATAGCCATAACGCTCTGCACCGACCGACTTTTGAGGGTAAGAGATACCATCTCAGGGCAGGATGCCACTACAGTACGCAGTGAACTGACCGGATGCATAGCTCAACTTTCAGATGCCCTTGCCCTCACAGGTCACGCCAACCATGACCTGTCCCAGAAAACGGAGAGACATGGAGAGACATGCACCGACCCTGCCTACCCCGTGAACTCTCTGGCATATGTGCACCGCAGGTTGCCATGACCCCAGAACTACTGTATGGCTCTGATTTTCACAAATGTCTAAAAGAAGTGCAAGAGTCCCAGAAACTCGGTCAGAACATGCGTGGTCAGCAAAAGAGGAGCACATGGCAGCATAACAACAGTAGCTCTTTTTTAGGCCGGAAGCCGTGGAGGCAGGGGCAGGGGGGGAGTTCCTTCGGTCAAGCAAACAAAGCGTTTTGGAAGAAGGGTCAGAAAAACAGCCACCGGCAGTAACTCGATCTTTGACGGAACCGCCCCTCCCTTCTGGAAACAAGGTTAGTGAGTTTGAACTTTGCTTGCCTTCTTTGTGTGCTTATCTTGAAATGAAGCATGATAACTTTAAAGCAGGAAGCTTAAAGGAAAAGCTGTCGCACTGGAATGAACTAACTTCTGACCCTGATGTACTTGAAACAGTGGAAGGAATTAAAATCACCTTTGATGATTGCCCAGTAGACATAAAGCAAAGTTTGCAAAGGTTGTTTAGCAAGCGTGAAAACTATGCTGTTGACTCTGAAATAAGAAACTTGTTGAAAAAAGGTGTGATAAAAGAGTCTATACCTGAATCAGGACAAGTTGTCTCACCTATCTTTGTTAGGGAGAAAAAAGACGGATCATTTAGAATGATTTTAAATCTGAAAGCTCTGAACAAAAATGTGGAATATAAGAAATTTAAGATGGAAACAATATATACAGCTTTGGATCTAGTTACACAAAATTGCTTTTTCGCATCAATTGATCTGAGAGATGCATATTACGTCATAGCAGTAGAGGAGACTTTTCGGAAATATCTGAAATTCAGATGGAGAGAAAAACTGTACTGTTTTCAGGCAGCTGCTATGGGACTCAGTCCGATTCCCAGAAAATTCACAAAACTCATGAAACCTGTCCTAGCACGCTTACATGATATGGGTCACCTGATCACTTCATTCATTGATGACAGTTTGATTGTGGGAGAGACTGAAACAGAAGTTGTACAGTGTGTGGTAGACTCGATACAATTATTAGACTCTCTAGGTTTCTATGTACATGAAAAGAAATCACAGTTCATGCCTGTGCAAGAAATCACCTACCTGGGTTTCAAAATAAACTCAACAAACATGACAGTCACACTGACAGATGAACGGAAACAAAAACTGCTGTGTGCATGCATTCTATTATTCAGTCAGGAAAGTACAACTATAAGATCTCTGGCATCTTGTATTGGACTAATGGTTTCTTGTTTTCTTGCTGTGCCAATGGGTCCTTTGTACTACAGAGCACTTGAACAAGATAAGTGTTCCGCACTTAAACTAAGCAAGGGGAACTGGGAAAAGCCCGCTGTGTTATCAGCTGAAGGGAAGACAGAGCTAGAGTGGTGGATTAATAACATAGACAAGCAAAAGGCTCCGATTCAGAGATCACACCCCACCATTACTATGAAGACAGACAGTTCACGTACAGGATGGGGTGCTTGGGTTGTTAACACACCAAATCACAAACACAAGGCATGTGGAGTGAGAAAGACAAAGAAGGACACATAAATGCTTTGGAGCTATTAGCTGTCTTTTTTTGTCTCAAGTCTTTGTTGCATGACCAAGGTAATGTTCACATAAGAATTATGACTGATAACACAAGCACTGTTGGTTGTATTAACAACATGGGTTCGAACAGATCTAAACATCTGAATGATGTATCTCAGCAAATCTGGCATTGGTGTGAAAGCAGAAACATATGGCTCAGTGCTGCTCACATTCCTGGTGTTGAGAATGTTGAAGCTGACAGTCTGTCTAGACAGATCCACATTGACACAGAATGGAAACTGGATTCAATGCTACTTTCCCAGGCTATGAATATTCTTGATATAAAACCTGTCATTGACTTGTTTGCCTCTAGATTAAATTTTCAGTTTTCCAGATATGTGTCTTTCTTGCCTGACCCAGGAGCATGTGCTATTGATGCATTTAGCATGTATTGGGGAAATGAGACTGTTTATTGTTTTCCACCTTTCAGCATTATATCCCGGGTCCTGGCAAAGATAAAGAAAGACAAAGCAAGAGGGGTTATAGTAGCGCCAACCTGGAAAAATCAGCCCTTTTGGCCAGCACTGATGAAAATTCTCACAGCCAGACCTGTCCTCTTGTCAGCCAGAAACACTCTTCTGACACAACCAAGTCAAAAGGAGACAAAACACCCACTGAGGAAAAGCCTGACGCTGCTAGTCTGCAAAGTGTCAGGGATAGATTCAGAACACAAGGCTTTTCTGAGGAGACTACCAGTATTCTCATGTCCTCATGGCGACCCGCAACAAAACAGATGTATGATGTGTACATACGAAAGTGGGAGAGGTACGCGTGTGAGCAACAAGTGGATTCAGTTTCACCGCCTCTAGCCACAGCTGTAAATTTTCTGGCATCGCTGTTGAAAGAGGGATATTCTTATAGCGCTGTGGGCACCGCTCGTTCTGCGCTAAGTTGTTTTCTCTGCAACTATGAAGGGGCAACGTTTGGTCAACACGAACTTGTAAAAAGATTTATGAAGGGTGTGTTCGAAAGAAAACCACCACTACCAAAGTATCACCACACTTGGGATGTAAATATTGTGCTGAAAATGTTAGAAACATGGGTTCCAGTGGAAAACCTGACGTTCAAGGAACTGACAATGAAACTTGTGATGTTAATTGCCCTTCTGTCGGGTCAGAGGTGTCAAACTATTGCCGCTTTGGACATCGACAATATGCTACTTTCAAGGGAAAAGTGTGTTTTTTATGTAAATAGATTATTAAAACAGTCAAGAAGGGGAGCCCATCAATCACCCGTTGAACTCATGGCTTTTGTGGAAAAAGAGGCTCTGTGTGTAGTTCACACTTTGAAAGAATACCTGAGACGCAGCAAAGAACTGAGGGCTCAGAATGCTACCCAACATTTGTTTATCACTCTCCAAGCACCGCACCGAGGGCCACTAGCGATACCATCGCGGGCTGGCTGAAGTGGACGATGGAGAGGGCAGGCATAGACATTACACGCTTCACGGCACACAGTACGAGGTCAGCCAGTACTTCCGCTGCTAAACTTGCAGACGCTCCCATAAACATCATCATGAAAGCAGCTGGATGGACAAATGTTTCCACGTTTGCTAAGTTTTATAATAAGAAGACGGGGCCAACACTGACCATGGGCCAATCCATCATGGAGCGTTTCCTACAACATAAATAAGGTAGGACAGTTTCTTGTTTACATGTGGTGGATGTGTTTGTCTCGAGAACACTGTGGCTCTAAAATCTCATGTGCATATAGTGGAGG
>CM060320.1:45755794-45760794 GCA_030674155.1 Stramonita haemastoma | reverse complement strand
GTGTGTGTGTGTGTGGTGTGTGTGTGTGTGTGTGTGTGTGTGTGTGTGTGTGTGTGTGTGTGTGTGTGTGTGTGTGTGTGTTGTGTGTGTGTGTGTTGTTGTGTGTGTTGTTGTTGTTGTGTTTTGTTGTTGTGTGTGCATGTGCCTCTCTCTCTCATTGTGTGTGTGTGTGTGTGTGTGTGTGTGTGAGAGAGAGAGAGAGAGAGAGAGAGAGAGAGAGAGAGAGAGAGAGAGAGAGAGAGAGAGAGAGAGAGAGAGAGAGAGAGAGAGTCTTTAAACAAAATTTTGAAAAATATATTTTTAAAACACTTTGGAATATATATATATATATATATATATATATATATATATATATATATATATATATATATATATATATATATATATATATATATATATATTGTGTGTGTGTGTGTGTGTGTGTGTGTGTGTGTGTGTGTTGTGTGTTGGTGTACCTGCACGCTGTATTAGCTGGTGATATCACGGCATGTGCCATATCGTAAAAGTGGCATCCGACCTGTGAACTATACTGTTTGTCATGGACGAACAAAGAATCGTGTCACAGAAAGCCAGAAATTGATAGATTGTGTCTATGTTTTATATGCTTTGTTGTGCTGATTTAAATTGTGTCTATTTTTTATGGGGCGGGATAGCAGCGTCGAGCGTGGTTACCAGTTGGATGGGTGACCGTTTGCGCACCTTGGCTTCAGTACAGTTCCCTCAGTTCACCCAGCCGTAAACGGGTACCTGCCCTCTAAAGGATCAGGGAAGGTAAAGCAGCGAGGGAGAGGAGATGGGCGCCGCCCTCAACATGCTGGCCCCTAGAGAAGCTGAGGTCTATTTTATTTATTTTATTTATTCTTTTATATCGAGGATAACAGAATAAGCAATCATGTGCTTTTTTTCATCCGGTCCCCGTGTGTATGCAGTTTTGTAAATATTGTCATCTGTTCCCACCGGCACACGATGGCCTACTCTTACGTAAAGCGGAACAGGATTTAACGTGTGCGCAAGATGTTCTGCGTGCGTTCGCACACGGGGCCTCGGTTTAAAGTCTCATCCGAAGGACTCTGACACCTCGCCCTCCTAACGACCATACAGGGTACGGGTCACCTTTACCTTACCTTTTTTTAAACCTATTTTTTATATGCTTTTTTGTGCTGATTTGTGTTCCCTCCACGTTCTCTGGTCCTTGCCGTAATTGGGTGGGATGTGTAGTGGCTGGTTCCCTCCTGTGCCTGTAACTCTGCAGGAGGTCTGTCCGCTTGCCTCAGTCAATACATTCCCACTTCTCAGGGTAGCTCTTGAAGTCATGTTGATGGTAGAAAAAAACAAACAACGACGTACTGTTGTATTCTAGATAAAATAGAACTGCAGTTCTATGGTGCTTGCTGATTTTATGTGGTGTGTTTTGGGCTTTTTTTTGTTTGTTTGGCATTGTTGTTGTTGTTGTTTTGAATGTATAGTCTGTTATGGAACTTCGACTAAATAAAGAAAAGTTATTTTGAGCAAAATGTTCTTGTCTGTGTGTAGTGGGTTTTAGTGGCGTTTTTTTTGTTTTTGCTGGTGTGTGTGTGTGTGTGTGTGTGTGTGTGTGTGTGTGTGTGTGTGTGTGTGTGTGTGTGTGTGTGTGTGTGTGTTCCTCGGTCAATGCTCTGACTTACACCATTGGTGAGATTTTGCGTATGCAACCGTTTACCCACCACTTAGGTAGCCACGTTCCAACTTCGGGGGTCTTTTGCGCTCTCTATACGGATGTGCGTTATCACTAAATCGCCTTATACACTCGCATGATGACCAAGGCTATTTAGTGTTGGTCAGCATAATAAATTGGTGACCGTTTGCACGCCTTGGCTTCAGCACAGTCCCCCAGTTCACCCCGCTTTAATTGGATACCTGCCCTCTTTAGGGTCAGGGAAGGTAAAAAGCAGCGAGGGAGAGGAGATGGGCGCCACCCTCCATACGCTGGCCCCTGGAGAAGCTGAGATCTCTGATGCCTGGCTCCCCTACGACCTCATAGGTTATGAAACACATTTACCAACGTATGCCTCGGCCAGCGGTTCACGGGTTGGACAACACTACAGAATCTGAAGTCTGTTTTCCTTACCCACCCACCTCCGCCCCAACCCCCGCTCCATCTCCATAGCTGCATTTGCCAGACTGCCTGGTTCCAAAGCTAGTGTTCAGTTACAATCAGTTTCTTCCGTGGGGATTACAGGGGCCTGTCAGTATAAATAGCACCGCCCCCTTCTGGAAATTCTGTGTTATGAATTCCCTCTTTTCTATCCCTCACTTTGTTTCTGCCTTGTTTCTTTTCTTCATGTCACCTCCTCTTGTCTTTTGTCTGCTTTCTTGGTCCATTGTCCTGAATTTGGCCCCCCCCCCCCCTCCCCGCCCACCCGAAACTCTTAAAAGATAACTGATTTCTCCCACACGGAAGTGGGATACGTTGGGCTTGACTTGTCGAGCACTTAACGGCAGCACAACGCATTTTCGTTCATATGACAGACAGTAGTTGTTGTCTGAGCTTTCGATGAAGAAGAAAGAGGAGGAGGAAGAAGAAAAAGAAGATGATGAACAATAACAACAACAACAACAACAACAAGTTATAGCGAGTGACGCACAAGCCGTTATTGAAGCAGTGTGTCTGATTCTAAATCTGGATGGAGGGTGCAGATTTCTACAGAAGGCTATGGATTAATCCTGGAAAATTATTTTTGAGTCTGGAGTCAGCTAAGTTGAGGCTTGCAAAGGTTATTAAAGCAATAATCTCCCTTGGGATGTCTCTGCATGCAGGAGATCTTATATGCATTTAATTGAGGATCTTTAAAGTCAAAATTGGGATTGTGGTGGCCAGGGAAATAATACTTGTTTAAACCAACACCACTAACAAAAAAAAAACTCCAAATACCAATAATTTTTTAAACGTCCCCACCCCCCCACCCAAACACACACACATAAAGGCAGTGTGTTCATCGGTTTCATTGCACTGGAAAAAAAAAAAAAACTTGTTATGTGAGGAAATGTTGAAATTCCCCCTTGAAAACACCCTTTGAAAACAAACAAACAACAACAACACAACCTAGAGTAAATGCTGTTTTGCAAGGATGTACCAAGCATGGCAGCATCTGCACCCAGTGACCTGTGAGCAACTTGAGTCCCGGGACAGAGGTGACTGGGACAGTGACCACTGAACGCTATGAAAAGACAATGATGCAAATGTTGAACTCCCAATCTATAATTATGAGACAGAACGTCGTCGACATGAAATTAGTGAATTTGTTAATGGCATAGATATATAAATAAAATGATATCATCATTACATTATCTCAAACCAATCAGAAATTATTCGCAACTAGAAAAGGGCATTTACAATGTATTCTCTCCCCCCCCCCCCCCCTCCCCGTTACCTACATACAAACACCAGCATTTACTCGATTGGAGTTGTGTGTTGTGTGTGTGTGTTGGGTGTGTGTGTGTGTGTGTGTGTGTTTTGTTGTGTGTGTGTGTGTGTGTGTTGGCAGTGTTTTTGTACAGGCCCGGCTACTATTATTTGGTGGGTTGTTTTTTGGTGATTTTTTTGTGGGTTTTTTTGTTGGTTTTGTTTGTTTGTTTGTTTGTTTTTACGGTCAGATTTATCTAGAATGTCTGCACGGAAAAATGTGGTGCACATTTTATTGCTACTGAACTGACCGCTGACCGCCCGCAATAATTATAAAAATGATATCACACATGCACACACGTGTGTTGCACACACGTAGTTGACCAACAATAATATCTGTTGCAGTATGCTTTTTTTTTTTTTTAATCAGGAAACTTGGACGAAATGGTGAAAGACAGCTGATTTGGATGCCATCACCAGCAGCACCGGCGATAACCACCACATCAGAGAAAGTGGCTGCAGTTAAGAGTTATTTCCCATGTTCTGTTTTCTTCATTTAGGCCCATAATCAAAATAATTTTTAAATATTTTGTGTTGCCATAATTCTCTTAATATTTCTTACAGACCTATATACTACTGTAAACCAAGCGATTAACTTTTCACATGCATTAAAACATCTTTTGAGTGGTTGTTAAGATGAATTAATTAAATATTCAGTTTTCCTCGTCTCGTTTCAGACGAATCCTCTGTCTTCCGGTTTTCAGTGTTTATCAAAACGAAAAAAGCAGCCGACAGAATGCAGTTGTGAAGAACTGATGGAACCTGTCGCAGAAGGATTTCACCCGCTTCTTTCAGTTCCTTGACAGTTCTGGATGAAATGGATGATGTGAAAGAAGAGGTAAGTTTGAGCATTTGTGTCTGTCTTGCTACACTGCTGTGAGGGCTGCGCCCGTTTTGTTTCCAATGTCTGATTAGTGATTCATGTCATGTCGTCTGCTCGAAAGTGAATCACCACTTGCGCTTGACAGTTTATCATTCATTAATTTTCTATCAGTTTTTCTTCTGTGCTCTGACCACCACTGTAGTTCACTACCTCTTCCGTGTGTGTCTCTCATTCATCCATGTAATAAAAAGA
The DNA here is from genome assembly GCA_030674155.1 of Stramonita haemastoma. Lineage (NCBI taxonomy): Eukaryota > Metazoa > Mollusca > Gastropoda > Neogastropoda > Muricidae > Stramonita > Stramonita haemastoma. The sequence continues at coordinate 45,756,277 of CM060320.1, read as the reverse complement.
ATAGGACGTCATTCTTGGAAAATATTGTATCCAAGGGAGAAAGAGCATTGGAATCAGTGGTCATAATATCTAAATTTAATATGTTGATGAGAAATAAAAAGAACCCATAGCGAAGTGCATAAAACGCACTGTAGTGTATGACGATAGACTCCACTCTTTCCAATGTTTTTTTTCTGCCTTTAAGGCTGCAGCATTGGTCTCTAGAAGAAGATATAGAATAGATAATGAAATGGGATTTTCTTTTATCAATAAATCCATGAATTTGACAAGTGGCCTTAGTGTAAAAAGAAGGAAAATTGTTTTAAAGGATGCTACAAATCACTAGGTAAATTTGACAAGTGCTCTTTGATTTTAACTTGCCAGTGAACTAATTTCAGCATGCAAACTCGGGAATTTGACGATGGAGTACTTAAAAATAGCAATATCCACCTTTTCTTGCCAATTCAAAAACTGAATGCCACTTGAACAAAACAAGTTGAGTCC
>CM060320.1:45741384-45755694 GCA_030674155.1 Stramonita haemastoma | reverse complement strand
TCAGTTTGATGATAAAAACTTAATTAGTAACAAATCAAAGAGACGGACAGTATTACACTTCTGATATCGTACAACCGAAATAATCGCACAGAACATGGCAAAGTATCTTTTCGTAATGTTCATAAGCTGATTACTTGCTGCAGAATTGGCAAAATAAACAAACCCAATGATAAGTGTTGTGTGTTGTGTGATGATACAAATCCCATAGTGATATCACTGATAATATGTCGCATGAAATGATACCCAAATGTAACCCTAATAATGTTGGACAACAAAGTGGCGCAAGGTTTTCATGCTTAATTATCGCTAGCTATGCGTGATACTTGGAAAGGTTGTACGCAAATGTTATTGTTGATTCGCGACACGTCACAAAAAAGATAAGCAGCATAAGTGTAGTGAGGAAATATATCAAAATGTTATAAATACCATTTTTATTTCTGTACAGAGTATTAATCGTCATGGCACTCTTTATATTACATATGACGGTAACTGTTACCAATAGCTTTTTTTTTCTTTTTTTTAAAAGCAGAATCATGTCTAATGAAAAGTGCGTAAGAGCTATACCAGTATATGAATGTCAGCACTGATAGTGCATTGTTTTGATATCGAAATCCTCTTTGTCAACAGATCACGTTATTGATTGCAAACATTTTACATGATGTAAGACCACATCGATATGATATTCGATAGTAGCTCGAACCACAAGTTTTATCAGCAGTAGTATCTGTCGCTCTTGATTTGCCTCATGTAGGACTGTGCGTGGGCGTACTCGCACGCACGCACGCAAGCACGCACGCAACAGCACACACGCACGCATGCATGCACGCCCTCCCCCCCCCCCCCCCCAACACAAAAGCGCATTCACATGTATACAAGTGTGCGGCCCTCTGGCTTGTATACACATTCACAGACACATACATATATTCTGTATATCCGTCTGTCTGTCTGACACAGACACAAACACATACTCTGTATATCCGTCTGTGTGTCTGTCCCTGTCTGTCTGAGACTGTCTGTCTGTCTGTCTGTCTGTCTGTCTGTCTGTCTGTCTTCTCTCTCTCTGTGTCTCTCTGTCTCTGTCTGTCTGTCTGTCTGTCTGTCTGTCTCTCTCTCTCTCTCTCTCTCTCCTCTCCTCTCTCTCTCTCTCTCTCTCTCTCTCTCTCTCTCTCTCTCTCTCTCTCTCTCTCATAACGACTTCGCAAGTCTTTCGACTAAAAATGTTGTCCTAATAACTTGCTTTTAAGGAGGACCGTAACCTGGTCAATATACAGGATACATACCATAACCCAGGGCCAATCTGATAAGGCAGAAGGTACTTATGACTGTGTCTTTTCCATATTTTCTTTCTTTTGAGAGGTCGTGTTGTGCTGAGGGAAGTATTCAAAACATTGCTCCGTATTTTATAGACAGTAGGTTATGTTGATACAATAGCTGACTTTTATTATCGTTTTGAATGGAAATTTTATTTACTGCATCAGTATGTTGCAAGATCGATCGATCTGCTCACGGGACAGGCTTTGCAGGGGGTACACGTTATATTTCGTGACAGCACGACTGATAGATTAATAGATAATAACCGTCATGTCTGCCGTTTGTCTATCAGTCAGTGTCTCAGCTTTTTCCCCCCTATATCCACCCTCGCTCTTGATAATATGTTGGCGTTATTGTGTGCTAACAATGATGAGATTTTTAGGCTATACAACACTTCTTTGGAGTAAACGAGAAATAATGTGCTATGCAGAGCCTTTTGACTTTTTCACAGCAGACAAGATGTGTAGGCCATCCACAACGTTTTGGGTTTTTTTCTTCACTGTAAAATACTGATAAATATAGGGCATGCACACAACTGGCTCGGAGGAAACAGTAAGAAGAAACATGAGGGCTTAGCTCTCTACACCTCCCCCCCCCCCCCCCCAATAAACATAGATCATGATGATGGTTTAATTTTTGTTGCAGCAACCAAGAAGTATAGGGACTGAACATTTTGATTGCTTCACAGCAAAGACGAAGTATTAGCCGTGTGTAACATTTTGACAGTTCTTTACAGCAAAAAATACAGACCATGAGTAACATTTTCACTATCTTATAGCTTATGAGAAATACATGACACACTCAAAAATACAGACCTCGAATAACGGTTGCATTTTTAACAGCAAAAAGAAATATAGGCCTTGTGTAGCATTTTGATAACTTCACAGCAAAACGAAACATAGGCTATGCACAAAGATCTCGTTCTCCTTCACAGAAAACAAGAAATATTGGCTATGTACATTTAGCGTTTTGATTCTCTCACTGCAAAAGCAAATGGTTTAGGCCAAGAACAATATTTTGCTTTCTCTTCATAGCAAACATGAAATATAGGATAAGCCAACATGCTGATCCTTCTCGTCAAAGGAGAAATGTAGGCTAGCTGTGTCATTTTGTTTACCTCACAGCAGAAAGAAATACAGGCCCTGTACAATCTCTTTGTTCTACTTTGTGGCAAAGAGAAATGTATGTGGTGTGCAGTATTTCTCACCGCAGACAAAATGTTGGCTCGGCAATTTTTGATCTTTACAAAAAATGTGAAATTATAGGCAAGGCTCATTTTGATTGCTTTACAAGAAAGAAAACGTGAAACAGATCAAGCAATTTTAACTGCTTTATAAAAATAAAAAAAAGAAAGCATGAAATATAGGTCATACAGTTTTGACTGCTTTACAAGAAGGAAAACATGAGTATAGGCCATGTGCATATTGACTGCTTTACAAGAAAGAAAACGTAAACTATATAGCATGTGCTTCCTGCTTTACAGCAAAGACAACACGAACTGTTGGCCATGAGCTTGTTACTGCTTTACAGCAAAGAAGGCATGAACTATAGGCCATGCACATGTAGACTGTTTTAAAGCAAACAAAAAATAGGACATACACAACATTTTGACTGTCCTTTTTTTGCATGCAGACAGAGTCATACATGCAGACAAATAGATGTCCTTGTTCCACCTACTCGAAACTGCACAACTGTATCTATAAATACGGAAGGGAGATAATGTTTATATTACTTACACACACACACACACACACACACACACACACACACACACACACACACACACACACACACACACACACACACACACACACACACACACACAACACTTCCCTGCGTTGTTGTGCGAGCAAAATATGCATACTATATATCTGAACTTGACAGTATGTAAACGCCCGTCATTTGTCATTGAACACACCTGTGCATTCACACGCTGGGAAGCCCCACGTGTTTTCAATTGGTTCAAATCGGTGTAGCCGACTAGTTTGCTCATCTCTGTCTCCCCCTTCTCTGTTTCCCTTCCCGGACACGAACGCAAACATGTTGGGGCTGCTGCACGATACTACTAGATAAACTGCCACCAGCTTGCTCAAAACAAATGATATATCTATCTCGTGTGTGTGTGTGTGTGTGTGTGTGTGTGTGTGTGTGTGTGTGTGTGTGTGTGTGTGTTGTGTGTGTGTGTTGTGTGTGTGCGCGTGCGCGTCGTCCATACATCCTTCGTCCCATAAGGTTAAATCAAGCAAAAGTTTTGGTGAAAGTCGCTGTACGTGTATCTTAGAACAACCTGCTCACAGTAGATTCTAGGGAGCAGGTGAGGGGGGGCTGTTTTTAAAAAAAAAGTTTAACATATGAGATCGTAATTTTGATTGATAGCTACATTTGAACTAGAATCAGCCCATTTTAAATCATCTACCCCGACCACTTTTTAAAATACTTAATACCCTGACAAAACACTCGCGACAAATCAAAAGCATAAGTCTTTGATTAGCTTAGTTTTAAATCCGTCGACACAAGTCGAATCTACAGGATAGTTACTTCTAACCACGTCCTGTGCTCTCCCCGCTTTCCTCTTCGTCTGATGTGCAAAACATGTAGGCACATGGCGTATACGCGGACACAAGCGTGCACGCACGCGCACACACACACTCACACACACATACGCGCGCGCGCGCGCACACACACACACACACCACAACACACCAAACACACACACACACACCCCACACCACACACACAACACCACACCTGTCCCGTGGCTCATTTTTCTCTGCCTCCTGCCTCCTGCCTGCCTGTCTGCCCTCTCTCTGTCTCTCTCTGTCTCTGTCTGTCTGTCTGTCTGCTTTGTCTGCTGTCGTCTCCTCCTCTCTCTCTCTCTCTCTCTCTCTCTCTCTCTCTCTCTCTCTCTCTCTCTCTCTCTCTCTTATTTATTCATGTTCGTTTCCTTTTTTCCCCAGTGAGGGCCTGGTGTAAAGGAGCCTCCGGCTTATCCTATTACCCTCAATAAAACATTCGAGTACTCTCTCTCTCTCTCGTCTCTGTCTCTGTCTCTCTCTCTCTCTCTCAGCTCTGTCCCCTCCCCCCCTCTCTCTCTCTCTCTCTCTCTCTCCCTCCTCTCTCTCTCTCTCTCTCCACACACCACACACACACACACACACACACACACACACACACACACACACTCACATCACCACCACCACATCACTCACACACACACACACTCCGGGCCCCCCCCCCTCTCTCTCCATCCATCCATCCATTTTTTTCTATCGGTTTTTTGAAGTATTAGGTACAGAAGTGTACCTTCCCATGACTAATGAGAGTAATCCACAGCATGAGCCAAACTAAGGAGATGGGGGGGGGGGGGGGATGGTCGCTGCTCACCAGCTGTTGCATAAGAACTGTAGGAAATCAGCTTTAAAGCTGATGTCACTATAGCAGATACTCATAGTTTATGATTCACCGTAAGTTTCCCACCTACACACAATCACATACGCATGACCCTTAAGTTTGGCCATCTGTTTTATTTCTTGAAATTGTCTTCCGTTTTTAAGTTCGGCCTTAGTAGTTTCTATTTCGTCTTTTCGTGTTGATACATGTTTCATTGCCATGTTGCTTACCTCGAGGAGCGTCCAGGTTGGTGTGCTTGTATGCAACGAATGTTTGTGCATATTTTGTGTGTGTGTGTGTGTGTGTGTGTGTGTGTGTGTGTGTGTGTGTGTGTGTGTGTGTGTTTTAAAGTAAAGGGTTAGTTGTTTGTTTTGTAGCGCAAGTGTTGTCTTGAGAGGGGTTTCCGTTTGTTTCTTTTCCTGTATATGTTTTTAACTGGCCTCTTAAAAAAAGAAAAAAAAGAGCAAACTTTAGCAGTGTGGGCTTTTTTTTTCTTTTTTTTTTCTTTTTTTTTCCAATTCAAGTGCCATTTTTGTTTTGTTTTTGTTTGTGTGTTTATGTTTGTGCCACGTGGGGTGGGCTTTTAAAATTCCTTTTGACAATTTTGTAAGAAAACAAAACATTGTTTATACTGTTTATAACTCATCAAAAAAAAGAAACAAACTTAAAACAAACATTAAAAAAAAACGAAAAAGAAATCCAGGACTGAGTTTTTGCCTCGTAACTGTTTACAACTATTGAGTCATATGTCGTGAACGCAAGGTAAGGAGAAAGGAAGGAGAGTAAACATCAAGAAAAAAAACACAAAAAAACCAAAGCAAACTAAGCAGTCTGCTGTTGGTGTTTAGCGTTAGTTTAATCCTCTGAATGAAAAAGGAAGGTGGCAGGACGGTTTAGACGTTCACCTGCTTAACAAGCAAACCGTGAGATTTTCTGGGTTCGATTCCCAGCCTCGCTCCTTCTTTCCTGTTTGACAAAACAAAAATCGAATTAAATGTCAAAGTCTTTCGGGTGAGACCATAAACCGAGGCTCCATGTGCGAATACTCGCATAACAACTTGCGCACACGTTAAGAACCTGTTCGCCTTTCGGAAGAGTAGGTCATGTCGTGCCGGTAGGAACGGATGACAACTTTAAAAAAAAAAAAGAAAAAAAAAGAAGCATGCATACAGGTGTCATGTTTAGACACCATACCTGATTTCGGATTGCGGCTACATAAATGCGGGGGGGGGGGAGGGGGGGGTACCTTTTGGTGAACCTCAAGGCTCTAGCCGACGAACAAAATTATATATTTAAAAAAAATCGTCTGAAGAAAATTCATATTTACAGTGAACTTACACGGGAAGCACCCTTGGATAACATTTGGAGTGATTCCCTTAGTCTGTTCACGTCCCAGTTTATGTATCGTCGAGACCAGCTACATTTTCAAATCTCACTCACATACACACACGCATACACCACGCCCCATACCGATGTGCTGCGCATAGTAATTATGCAATTCCGAATATAAACGAAGACAAGAAATTGTTTTAAAATGATAATACAAGCTCTTAAGAACTCCCTACCACAACAAAACTTTTCTCATGAGGAAGAAAAGCCCAGAGGAAATTCTTTTAAAATCAGATACGCAAATGTATGAATTACAGGCAAGAAGTGACACTTCACTGAAGTGATGTGTTATACAGGAGAACAGCCCGACTGTTATTATAACTAAATCTTTTTTTGTCACCCTTCTCTCTCTCTCTCTCTCTCTCTCTCTCTTCTCTCTCTCTCCTCTCTCTCTCTCTCTCTCTCTCCTCTCTCTCTCTCTCTCTCTCTCTCTCTCTCTCTCTCCACCCCCCCTCTCTCTCTCACCCCCCCTCTCTCTTCCACCCCACCTCTGTCTTCTCCACCCCCTCTCTCTCTCCATCCCCCCCTCTTCTTTCTTTCTCCCCCAGAAGGGCCGGATGAAAAAAAGTAATGTAATGCTTACTCTGTAACCCTTGAAAAATAAAGATTATTCATTCAAAGATTATTCCATTCCCCCTCCATCCCCTCCTCTCTCTCTCCCCCCTCTCTCTCTCCATCCGTGTGTGTGTGTGTGTGTGTGTGTGTGTGTGTGTGTGTGTGTGTTTGTGTTGTGTGTGTGTGTGTGTGTGTGTTGTGTGTGTGTGTTGTGTGCGTGCGTGCGTGTTCGATTTTCAATTTTATGTCACACCACGAGGAAAAGTATAAAACAAAATAAATCATATATATATATATATATATATATATATATATATACACACCACAAAAGGATATACCAGCTTTTATGGTTGTTTAGATACTTTCTTATACTTTTTTTTTTCCTTTACCTTTAAATCCTTTCGTTTTAATCTTCCTCGTGTAAGGATCTGTTCACAGTAGAACTTTACCTGGACCAAATCTGATATCGCATGCTGCACATGGGACTTAAGTTTCTCATACGAGAGACTAGTTCCCAGACTATCTTTCAAAGTCAAGTGGAGTGGAAGGACAACAGAAGGCCTGTATTGTCGTCGAACTGCACACAGATTTGACAGTCATTTTCTTCAGCTGATCATGGTAAGACGGGAGCGTTGCCCCTAGGCAATAACTTATTCGGAAATGTTAGACTCAATACCATTTGGAAAAGGGACACATCTATGTAAACCGACAGGGAGCATGACAGCACTGGAAAGGTTATTTTGGAAAAGGTTACTCAGCATGACTGATTTTACAAACAGTATAGTGTTGTGTGCTAATAAAGAAACAGCTGGAGGATAAAGAGAGGTATAGAAAGGGGGGGGGGGGGGGGGGGGGAATGGGGAGAGATGTTGCAGAGGCTTTCAACTATTGGTGTTAGCGGACATAACAACATTAATATTTATTAATGATGAATTGGCTGTCAAGAATGTCTGCATCAGTCTGTACTCTGCAAAGTGTACGTTTACTTTGATACATCAGTTAGCTATCTCGCCATTTCCGTCATACATTATTTCAATGGGATTGCGGTGATGCTCATTACGTATCATCGTTTTATATGAAAATCTGCTACTTTATTTTGCATGCCCTCTAAAGTTTTATTTTCCTGACGCATATATATGTGCGCGTTCGCACAAAGACATACCCCCCTTACACACATACACGCACGCGCGCGCACACACACATCATGTTTGCCCCGTATCCATGCCTACACCCCATTACCCTTACCGTTCTCTCTCCTCCCCCCCTCCCCCCCCCCCCCCTCACACACACTTATGCTTGTGCATTTGCGCCTGTTTATATTCATGCTTGCACGAAAACCTTTGTTATAATTTTTTAAAAATAAAACACACTTGTACAAAGGTTCATTGCCCCGGTTTTGTGTTTTATTTCTGTCATTTACCCCCCCCTCAGGCTCTGTTGTTGGATGGATTTTGTGTATAGCTATAGGCTGATGTGACAGCATGAGAACACTTTGATCGCTGTGGATGCAAGTATAAGTAATGGGTTGTTTCTTTTTCTGCAGATGTCCACATTCCTTTCCCGTGTATCATATTGTAGAGACTTCTCAATGGCGGTTTTCCACCGTGCCTAAAATTTGCTTAGTTTGTCATCCCTCAGGAATGCAGTCACGGCTGCGCGTGTCGAGCACACGTATTGATTTTTGCCGATGACTGCTGCGCGGTTGAATAAAGAGGAATACACCAACACAGGCCTTCTCTCAATCGCGAAGATTGAGCTGGAGACATCCATGTTGTACATCTGTTTTTGAAACGTATGCCAGCGCAGACCTGAAAAAGTAATGAAGTACAGGTTTGTGTTACATGTAATACTTGTGTTCGGCGTCTTTATTCGGGTATTTTGAATTTTACCAGAAGATGGGTTTTTTTATGTGTGTGACCTGGATTTGAAAGGCCGACGTTTGCAGAAAGTAGTCCCTAAGAGTTTGTTGAACAGCTGCTGGTGGGGCGAGCTGTCCCAGTGAGAAGTTGACAAAGGGAGCGCTTTTATCTGAAAACTGAGATATGCAGGTTGAATAAAAATGGGCTCCTGAATCAACCCAAAAGTTTTCCATGGACGTCTGCTTTTTGGAGAGATTCGCTTTTGTGGTAGTTTAGCAAAGGCAACGTTTCCTGTTCACAGACTGCTGAGTTGAACTGTGAAGATTGCTGACTAGCTATGATTGACACCTCAGAAGGGGATGCCTCTGACATTGTGCTGCGGTCACAGTGTGTGATAAGAGCTTTTGTTAGGAAACCTCCCCTGAGGTCCTTTAACCAAAGGAAGCTCACATAGCGAAGTGACACCTGGACCTTGATCTCAGAAAGGTGTGTGCCCTCCTGTGGACTTCTCCCGAGCCACAGAGACGGGGAGATTTGCTCTCCACCTTTGTTTGACATCCTCTCCACTATCTGTGCCTCCTGCAGTGTGATCCTCTGTGACAAACTCAGGTGGGGTACCCTTGAGAGCAGATCGTTAAGGTGACTGTCCTCTCTTGACTGACATGGGGATTATGTCGAGTGCCACCTGTGTGAAAGTGATAGGTTACTGACAAGAGACCCCCAGTAGTTTTTTTTTTCTTTTCGGTTCAACAGGGGGATATTTGTGCCTTGATATACGTGACTCGTTTATAATCACAGAGTTCATCTTGTAACGCTATCGGGTTTCTTCGGAACTGAAATAGTGTAAACTGTTCCTGACCTCTGGAAAGAGCTTTCAGATGAAAGCGATGTGATTGCATTTATCACATATCACAATAACTTTTTTTTCTATCAGGATGTTTTTGAGTCATTGTTTCCTAATACTGGAAGCTGTTTATTGCAAGTGATTATTATTTTTCAACTGTTAATGTAATGATTAAAAGATTTTTTTCTTGCATATTTTTTAATGAAACAATGAATATTTCTTCAGCACGTTGCATACTTGATGGTCAAGGATTTAGGCAAGACATTGAATATAAATCTGTTTGTTTTATGATATTCTCATTGCGTAAAATTTGTATGGTTTCATATTTTGCTGTACTATCGGAATTTTGCTAGTTTTCTTTGTTTAAAAGTGTAAGACAACAGGGGATGAGGCACTGGCAGCAAGAGAGCAACATGCAGGGCTGGGTCATGTATGAGAGGTATCGGGAGAGGATCGTTGTGCGCCTTCCTCCTCCTCAAGACATTCAGGGGAAAAAGCAGCGCCAAGCTCCTTGCTCAGGATCAGCTCAGACGAAAGCCGGAGGACAGGCCCCAACAGCATTACCGCATCCCCCAGTCCCTGGCAAATCCCGGTTTTGTCAGTTAGTGACAAACGGCCGCAAGTCACCACCCTGTCCGATGGGTTACCGTGCCTCACCACCCTCTCGCAAGAGTCGCCGCTCTGGATTGAAACACGATGTGTCACAAAGAGACAATCGCCTGATCAATCTTCACCAGCTTCCTGCATGCCCAGACATCCTTGGGACTGACTTGCAACAGAATGTGACGGATCAGGGCTATAGTGTGCCTGCTTCTGACCCTCACTCAGTGCATCCAGACACTCAGGAGACGAAGGATCTTGTGCAGACGTCTGAGGCAGACGAGGACTGGCAGGAGTTCTATCTCTCCCACTGCCTGAACACAGGGAACATCTGGAAGCTGTGCTGGGAAGACGACCAAGTGGAGACAATCCTTTTCTCCAATATTCGACGAGAGTCAGCAGTCTCTCACTAGAGTGCAGAGTTCTCAACGAGATGACGTGGAGAGACTTCTGCTCCCAGTATGCGAGAATAGTCTTCAGTCTCTTCCCCAAAGACAGCAGGATGATGCTGACAGATCTCTGTACCTGAAAGCGGACAATGACTTATCCGAAGCACCGAGAGCCCTTTCTCCTATTCTCGAAGATTACTGTCAGTCTGAAGAGGGAAGACCTATGTCGCCTATATCAGAGGAAAACGAAGAGTCTCTATTGGATAGATCGCTTTCCCCCATACTCGAAGAAGACAGCTGCCAATCTGTTGTAGATGGACCTCTCTCCCCCATACTAGAGGACTATGAAGAGGATAGAGGCTTGTCCCCAATACTGGAGGAAGATGATGAGTCAATCGTGAACGAACAGCTGGTGGCTTCACAGAAAGATGTCGATCAGCGTTTGATAGACAGACCTCTGTCTCCAATTCTCGAGGAAGATGACGATGAGTTTAGCTGTGCAGCATCTTGTCAAGAAAACGAACAAGCTCTCAAATGTTTGTCATCTACGTTACATAACGGTCATTTGCCCATCACAACAGAAGGCTGTTTTCAAGCAGAAGCGCGCACACAGTTGTCGCTAATACCAGAAGAAAACGAGGGTGACGATTCACGTGCATACACGTGCACTGCTCAAACGTTTGTAGAGACGGATCAGTCGCTTCTCCGGGAAGAAAACGGCACTGGCTGCGACAGAACAGAAAAGGTAAGGAGTGGAAGGTTGAATCACATAGGCGAGAAGTGGTAATGTTTGTTCGTGGGACTGGAGAACGTATGACGAGTACTTTGGTTGAATGGGTGCGATGTTTGGCTTATAACCCTAAAAGCTCTGCGGTTTCTTGTTGGATATCATGGTGGCGCCTGGCGGAAGGAGGGTGAGGAATTTTACGCTCCCCTTTTTTTCCAACATGCAACAGATCTTGTGTTGCCTTAAATTAATAATTTTTGTATGTATACACTCATAAAGATAATAGTTACTCGTTAGAGGTCTGGTAAGTCATGTCTATGTGGGGTCTCTTGTAGATCAGCAAGTATACCCAGCATGCATCTGAGTGTTTTTCAGCGCAAAAGAAAGTTATCTGGCAGATTGCTAAGGGTTTTTTTGTTTGTTGTTGTTTGTTTTTGTCTTGTTGTCAGAAGTGTTGTAGCATTTATATGAATCTCTGTACATACAGTTGTACTTTGGAAAACTTTAAAGATATGAAACATTAGCGCAAAATTGCATTATTTCTTGCGCAGACATGGGCAAGGAGTATGCTGTTTGGAAAGTGTGTTGTACGCTCACATTCTCGTTTCATTTTCTGATCCTGTCTGATTAGTTTCGGTCTCTGCCTGTCTGGCTGTCTCTCATTCACTCATTCACTCACTCACTCACTCACTCACTCACTCACTCACTCACTCACTCACTCACTTTCTTTGTCTGTCTGTCTGTCTCTCCCTCCCGCTCTCTCTTCCTCTGTCTCTCTGCGTGTCTCTACCCCCCCCCCCCCCCCCCCCACCTCTCTCTCTGTCTGGTTGGTTGGCTGTTTGTTTCAGAGTGTCTGTCTGTCCGTCCGTCTATGTGTATGTCCGTCTGTCTGTCTGTTCTGTCTATCTGTCTATCTATCTATCTATAATATCTATCTATCTGTCTATCTATCTATTCCCCTCTCTCTCCCCCTCCCCCGCCCCCCAATTCCTGTTCAGTTCATCGCAGAAAATGGAAAGGAAAAAAAAACACATGTTTTTTTGTGAACACTTGGTGCCTGGCACCCGTAGATTAATCAGTTGGTTTATGCACCTTCGCCTGGCAGTCTGACTTTGGCAGATTAATCAGTCCCTTTCCTTAATTAATGAAAGAGAGATGACCCTGCGACGTGTGTGGCCAGCGCTGAGAGATCTGTACACAGCTGAATGTCATCCGTGATGTGAAGTAGGAGCGAAAAAAATCCTGTGTGCTTTAAGAGCTTAGACTTGGAGTCGTCTGATTGATGTGTTATGAAGTAAAAGATCTATTGTGATTCTCCTTTTAGCAGAATTCCCAAGATTTTATACGCACACACACACACACACATTCGCACACATGCATGGACACATGCACGCACCCACGCACGCACGCACACACATGTGTGTGCGCGCACACATATGCATGCCTGTGTGAGCTGAGAGAGAGAGAGGGGTGGGGAGGGGGGAGAGAGAATGAACAGATTTAGCTTTTGATCTAATTCCATTAACAAGTCTCCAAGTCTATTCAGGGAACAATTTTTATAGTAAGTTATTTCCAGCTTTTGAGCAAAGAGCGTACAAACACTACAATGATTCTTTTATTCTTTATTCTTTATTCTTTTATTCTTTTATATCGAGGATAACAAATAAGCAATCATGTGCTTTTTTTTCATCCGGTCCCCGTGTGTATGCAGTTTTGTAAATATTGTCATCTGTTCCCACCGGCACACGATGGCCTACTCTTACGAAAAGCGGAACAGGATTTAACGTGTGCGCAAGATGTTCTGCGTGCGTTCGCACACGGGGCCTCGGTTTAAAGTCTCATCCGAAGGACTAATGAGATAACCATGATAACAATATATAAAAAAAAAAGCAATTAACAAAATGACTACTACTTGTCACAAATTGGACTAAAGGGCTCGTGTAAAAAAACAAACAAAATAAAACACCACACACCAAAAAAGTAATAAAATGAAGAAATGGCATAATCAAACAATAATTACACATGAATATGACATTCATTTGCTTTTATTAGAACCTCCCTGCCCCCAACAACAACAGATGTGAGGCTGTTACACAGTTTGAGTTACAATCTGTTTCTGTGTATAATTTGTATGCCTGTCTGTAGAGAAGTGAGATGGCCTCGTGGTTAGAGCGACGAACTCGTGATCTAATGGTAATTGCGAGTGCATGCAGTTCGAGTCTTCACTGAGATGTCTGTTCAAGGAGATAGTTTTCTTCTCTCCAGGAATTGATATTGGTTAGCGCACAGACTTCAAGTTCTTTGTATGAAACTCTAAACTGAGGTCCTGTTCGCAAGGCATCTTTCGCACACGATACAACACCCATAACATCCACGTTTCGTCGTAGTTGGCAAGCTGGCTATAGCCTTCGAATGAGACTATAAACCGAGGTCCCCCGAGCGAACGCACGCAGAACATCTTACCTTGTGTACACGTCAAAACCTGTTCCGCTTTTCGGAAGAGTAGGACATTGCGTGCCGGTGGGAACGGATGACAAAATTGACAAAACTGCATACACACAGGGACTGGATGTAAAAATGCACATGAGTGCGTACTCCATTATCCTCGAAAAAAAAGTAAATAGCTGATGGAAATGGATGATGACAGGAACATACCCAGCATGCAACCTGCTTCCAGTAGAGAGACGGGCTCCACCAGGCTTAAATTGTCATTTTCACACTGCCTAAAAAGTTCAGTTCGATGTGCCAGCAACTCTTGAAGTTAATGGAGAAATCAAGTCAGACTTGAGAGCATATATGTATGCTTCTAATCTGAACTCTCTCTCTTCTCTCTCTCTCTCCTCTCTCTCTCTCTCCTTCTCTCTCTCTCTCTCTCTCTCCTCTCTCTCTCTCTCTCTCTCTCTCCTCCTCTCTCTCTCTCTCTCTCTCTCTCTCTCTCTCTCTCTCTCTCTCTCTGATAAATACGACGAAGGCAGTGATGTCATGATAACTTAGTCATAAGTATTTCTTATTTTTTCTTTAATATTATCCTAGTTCATTGATGGTCGCCATCTTCCTCATTGTTTTGTTTTTTTTTGTGTTGTGTCCTTTTTTTTTCTCCTTCTCTTTCCTCGTCAGTCCTCACATCTACAGTCCTCCTTTTCATCCTTTAACCCTTTCTTTTGTTGTTGTTGTGTTTGTGTTTGTTGTTTTTGTTTGTTGTTGTTGTTGTTGTTGTTTTGCTCTCTTCTTCTTCTTCTTCTTCTC
>CM060320.1:45691384-45728884 GCA_030674155.1 Stramonita haemastoma | reverse complement strand
CGCACTCTCTCTCTCTCACTCTCTCTCTCTTCTCCTCTCTCTCTCTCTTGCTCTCTCTCTCTCTCTCTCTCCGTCTCTCTCTCTCTCTCTCTCTCTCACACCACACACACACACCACACACACACACACACACACACACACACACACACACACACACACACACACACATACACACGGATGTATACACCACTCGCACAAAGCACATACACGCAATATTGCACGTCCTGGACCCGCTTTAAACACACACACACACACACACACACACACACACACAACACACACACACACACACACTCGCAGCTTGAACTTGTGTGTGTGTGTGTGCGGCGTGCGTGGCGCGCGCCGCGTGTGTGTGTTGTAGCTGTTTAGGCCGTTGCTGTCTGAGTGCTTGTTTTCCAAAGAGGAGGCAGAAGAGCATTGAACCACAACGTCATTATTTTTTGTTTCCAATCTGCTGAGTGTTCTGTGACGATTGAAAACCACGTACAAATAGAAGCAAATCGATAAAAATCGCGGTTAAGCAACCGGCCAACCTATGGGGGAAATATCCTTTATTCATAGCAGTAAAATTACTGGCTATAACTATCATGTTTTCTTTTGAGGCCTAGAAAATGATTTTCTTTGAAGATTTGAAGTGTGTTGTGTATGATCAACGGAGAAATGCTGTCTGTGGGATTTTTGGGGGCTCCATCTAGATAATGTCCGGCCCAGAGTAGTGTGTTCTTTGAGTGCACTGGTATACCACTCAGACGGACATTATCCACTCAACAGATCGGAGTTTTATTGCAGTTAACTTATCTACTGACGAAAGCAAGGTTTTGTGACAAGTCTTTTGGCCCGACTGATGAAGGAAAGTGTTGAGGGGAGTCCTGTCCTGTTTATACTGTTAAAAGAAAGGTGTGTGTGTGTGTATGTGTGTGCGTGCGTGTGTTGTGCGTGTGTGTGTGCGTGTGTGCATGCGTGCGCTCACTTGTGTGTGTGTGTGTGTGTGTGGTGTGTGTGTGTGTGTGTGTGTGATGCGTGTGTGTTGTGTGTGAGTAGTTCTCCTTCATGCTAAACACTTATCTTTCAATTTATGTTGGTATGATATCTATAAAGTCAATTGCTGTTAGGTTTATTCTCCAGTTAAATGTTTGTAATCTTCCATATCCCAGAAGAAGTGTGTGTGTGTGTGTGTTGTGTGTGTGTGTGTGTGTGTGTGTGTGTGTGTGTGTGTGTGTGTGTGAGAGAGAGAGAGAGAGAGAGAGAGGAGAGAGAGAGAGAGAGAAGAGAGAGAGAGAGAGAGGAGAGAGAGAGAAAGAGAGAGAGAGAGAGAGGTGTTCTATCCTTCAATTATTAGTTTTCGTTTCAGTATCTTTTGTTAAGACTTCGTGTCGAGACTTCAGGGTCTGTAGATTCGGGGGGGGGGGGGGGGTCGTGTTGGTTTAAAGGGGGCAGTTTTTGCCTATTGACTCCAGATGGCCAATCAGTCTCTCTCCGCGACTGTTTTTGAAATATTTCTTTGCCAGTCCATACTGTTAGTAATGCATGGCTTCCTCCCTAAAATGGCTAGCTCCTTGTCAACAGTTGGCTGTGAAAATACACTACCATTAGCCTGAGGTTTGGCTGTGAATAGTCATGATCCAGGTAGCCAGTCTTGAGAGAAGTGACGCAGTATGCTCTGGAATATGGGACAGAAGGTGTGCGGAAAACACACACACACACACACCACTCTCTCTCTCTCTCTCTCTCTCTCTCTCTCTCTCTCTCTCTCTCTCTCTCTCTCTCTTCAGAGAAGATTGCTGGTTTTGTTCGTTTGAAACTCAGAGACAACGTTTAATGCAGATAAACGAATCTTACATTTGTCCCTACAATGTACCGTTATGCGTTATTTGCTGTGTTTTTTGCGTGTTGCTGTTTGTTTGTTTTTTAATCATGCCTTCCCCTTATCGTGTACTCGTGTATAGTTGTCTTCCTATGGTGCATTGATACTGTCATAACCAATCTGCAAGACACGTGGTTTATTGAAAAAGGTTGTGTTTTTTTACGTGATCAATTAATGTCGCAAAACCTGTCTCCTTTGATAAGAGTGTGACACGATTTGTACACGTTCTTCTGTTTCAAATGCAAAGAAGCTTTTTCTTTATTGCACCCCCCTCCCCCCCTTTTTTTTTTTGGGGGGGCGTACTTTGAAGACAGTTTGAGACATATATCCTACAATGAAGGTTTACATTTGCGTCAGTCAAGTGGAAGAAAAGTTTGTTTGTTTTTTTTACCTTGATGGCTAAGCCTACAGAGAGTTGTCAAAAGCACATTCAGGTCGCTGAATTCGTTGCAGGCTAGTTTGCTTATTCGTGGCGGGGACACGCCGAAATAATGAATGGTGGTGCATTAATTTATTTGCAGTTGGGTGCTTTCAAATAGGGCCCTCGGTCCTCGTGCTTCTGTTTGGGTTCGGTCCCTGCAGGGCGAAAGTATTGAATTAACCGGTGCATGGGTGGGTTTGGACTTAACAGCAGCTCAACTGGTTTCGCCTGTGTTTATATATAACTTATCACTTTTTTTCACAGCTTCTTTATGGAGAAAGCAATTCTTTAAGATTACTACTTCCATGTGTGTAGCTTTTTTTGTGTGTGTGTGTGTGTGTGTTTTGCCTTCCATTTTGTGGTTAAGTGTACGACTACGTGTGTTGTGCTGAAAACGTGTCGTGTAGTTATCAAAACAAGTCGTGGTGTAGGTTGTGGGGTTGGGGTTTTGTGTGTGTGTGTGTGTGTGAGTGTACAGACTAGGATTACGTCACCGTGTGTGCTGACTTGGTTGCTCGTCTATATGCTCTAAACCGGAGGACAGCTCATTCTCGCCTGTCTCGGTTTCCTTCCTACAGACTTGAAATTCAAGCAGTCAAGTCAGTGACAATGTACATGTACGAGTTTCAAGGAAACAGGAGGGCGTAGGTGTTTCCCGAGGTGCACGCCTGTGAAGCAGGCAAGGGGCTTCTGGGTGGTATTGTTGTTGAAGCCTTATAGTTTTATACTGTCGGCGTGTCAGCGTAATCCCATTCCTAGCCCTCCCTGTTGCAATTTGTATGCCCCACTCCCCCCTTCCCCACCAAACCTCCTCCTACTCCCTTTCCCCCCACCTGTCTTCCATTTTGTAAATCAACCCGCAATCTACTCGGTTTCAAGGGTGTTGTAAAGCTGCAGTGGTATTAAGCAGTGTATGTACGATCATTTGGACTAGCTTTCATTCTCTGCTTGTCAGAATTACTGTGAAGTGGCGATTGACTGACGGCAAAAGAGTTATAAAACCGGTGGCAGTGAAGCCCAGATACGAGTGTTGATAGTGTATAGAGTGCTTAGTGTGACGCAGTGTGCAATTCTGATATTTCCAATGGATATAGGTTGTTTTTTTCCGGATCTTCGCTTTTTGTGATCAGAAACATGCTTATGAAATGAGTGTGTCTACCATTGTGTAGTTTCATCGCTCTTCGAAGGATGACTTATTTTGAGGAGCGTGTACTTTCTTCAAGTGACAGACGATGTGTAGAGGAATTAAGGGGATGGGTGTAGTTTGGTTTTTTAAAAAAATCTTTGAAGGGCTTAGCCCGTTGCACCAACCACGGGCTGTTTTGTTTCTGATTTGGGTTTTGTCTTTATATGCTCAAAACCCGGAGGACAGTCTTTTCTCGCCTGTCTGGGGTTTCCTTCCTACAGACTTAAAATTTCAAGCAGTAAAAGTCAGTGACAATGTACATGTACGAGTTTAAAGGGGAAAAGGGGGGCCCTTTTAAAGGGGTTTCCCAAAGGGGCAGCCTGTGGAACAACTGATTTGTATACTTGTTTGGTGGTTTAAAAACTAGAGAGTACCGGCCGATTGTTCAGCGAGAGGATATTACTCTCAATGGTTTACATCACAAGTAACACTTCTTTAACTCGAAACAGAAATTTGAAATGTCAGGAATGGTAATGTTTGAGCATTGTCCAGCTTAAAAACAAAACAAAACAAGGTATTTAAAAGAAAAAACACATCAAAACATTGCTGAGATGTTGAAACTCCATCCCCTGTGTAGAAGAGAGGGCCAGCTATGATCAGTGGATGATGGATGGCACGGAAATACCCAGCATGCACCTTGCTGTTGGAGAGAGAGAATACCGTCAGGTTCAACTTGCCATGACATACCTCTGAAAAAAAAACCCCAGAGCACTATTGCAAGGAACTCTGAATGGGGTATAAAGGGAGAAGTCACGAAGTTAAGTCACACTGATTCGACACCATTCCTCCGCAAGTTACTTTTTTTTTAAAAGGTGTAACTTGAAACGTAGGTCCCGTGTGCGACGCATGCCTGACATCTTGGGCTCACGTTAGATACCTGTGTTGTTGTTTTTTCTTTAGTCAAGAATTCAGGTCAACGCCCAAAGACTCATTACAGAGTTTATGAAGTCAAACGATTCGTTCATTTACGTAATACATAGTGTTTTTAAAACCCACTGTTGATATTCAGTCATAGAGGGACTCCGCCAGTAATTTGAGATTTCAGGTAGACCTTAGAGGCTTTTGTGTGTTGTTACCTCCCAGTGTTCTGTTGTATCTTCTTCCCAAAGGCTGAATAGAGCTAAGTTGTTATCGTTGTCGAGTTTTGTGTTTTATCACCGGTATTCTTAAGTTTCGGTTCGGAATTTTTTTTTACCTAGAGAGAAGACAGAGACAGACAGAGACAGACAGAGACAGACAGGAAGACAGACAGAAGACAGAAGGAAGAAGCAGACAGACGAGAGAGAGAGAGAGAGAGAGTGTGTGTGTGTGTGTTGTGTGTGTGTGTGTGTGTGTGTTGTGTGTGTGTGTGTGTGTGTGTGTGTGTGTGTGTGTGTGTGCTCTTTAACTTCTTTTTTTACCGTATAAAATTTTCAAAAGTGTGTTCCTCACAAAGTCTAGAATCATATCGGAGAAAGAAACTTGAATATTTGTATAGATTTCCTTGTCTCGACGAAATATGGCATTGGTTTAGTGATAGAGTGTGTCCTTTGAGTTAGGCTCCGAACAGTACCTGTGTTTGGTGCTAGCTCTACACAATTACACTTAAGAGTTACACTATTTATCCTTTTGCATTTTTGTGTGAAGAACAAATGTCCTCTGTGCTGGCTCATAGGCAAAAGTTCAGACGCTCAGACGTGATGTGTGTGTGTGTGTGTGTGTGTGGTGTGTGGTGCGCGCGTGCGCGCTTGCGTGTGCGTGCGTTGGTAGTGTGTTCTGTGTGTCTGTTGGTTGGGGGGGGGGGGGGGGGGGGGGGTCGAAAGGCGAAAATATTTTAAGGAACTGCATCTATTTTTTTATATTATCATTACAGGAATGAATATGTACAGATGATCATTTGAGTAGAGCACACGTCAGCGTTATATCTTGCGTGATGTGGGAGCTTGTTACACAAGAAGTGTCGTAGGCCTGGTGTGTTATAAAGCAACACCTGTTGCAAAGACGTCGAAAAGTCGGTCGGAAGAAGCGTCATAAGGCTGTGATGTTCTACCACAGAAATCTTACCACAAACGCTGACATGTAACACAGGACGACCTACTGGGTAGTGGCACCAGTCTTTGGCAAAGGGGGGGGTGGGGGGGGGGGGGGGAGAGTCAAATAGCTATCATAGAAACGATTTCAGTATCAGAAACCGAGTCGTTAACAGTGACAGCAATAGCCATATGTAATGCACATCTAGTATGCGTCCTCTCTCTCTCTCTCTCTCTCTCTCTCTCTCTCTCTCTCTCTCTCTCTCTCTCTCTCTCTCTCTCTCTCTCTCTCTCTCTCTCTCTCTCTCTCTCTTCTTCTTCTGCGCGTCGCTTTTATTTTTTTATTCTTTTTCTCTATTATTTATATCTTTTTATATATTTATATATTTGGTGTTGTTTATGTGTGTGTGTGTGTGTGTGTGTGTGTGTGAGTGAGAGAGAGGAGAGAGAGAGGAGAGAGGAGAGGGAGGGAGGGAGGGAGGAGAGAGGAGTGTGTGAGGGTGGAGCAGGTGAGTGAGTGTGATAAACAAGGCTTGTATAAAGCAAACGTTGCAGATCTCTTTTTTTTCTTCTTCTTCTTCCTTTTCTTCTTCCTTTTTTTAAAAAGCTGAACGTGTTTTGGGCATATGTAAATGTTGTTCGTCAACCATAGCTGTAAAGTTGCCTTACTGATTTATAACACGCTTCACAGACCGTCCGGTTTTTTAAAAAAAAATTAGCATTTCTTTTAGAAAGGCAGTGGAGCGGCTCTGTACAGTGGTTGGCGGCTCGAAATGATCCCCTCTTACGCTTTTAATCGCCACAGAAAACCACCTAGCCCATCAAAAGCTTGTTGGGGGGAACAGAAATGGGGGAGGACTTTGATATGAAGCAGCCCCCCCCCCCCCCTCCCCCCCCCCCCCGGTAAGTTAGTATTGCCAATATTATAACTGAAGAGGAAAAAAAAAAGTGTGAATAAAATAACTACTATGAATATTGCCAAGACTGAAGACTATATAGGCAGATTATGTGCTTCTTGATGCGTGGCCTTGTGGGGCATTCAAAGTTAGAGAAGATATTTTTCAGTGTCACCATGTCGTGTTTCGGGACTAGGGGTGTCTACGTATTTTTCTGTCAGTTGATGTTGTTACAACAACCCTGGTTGTCAGCTTAGCTTTAAGGCCTGTTGTCGACTTAGCTTTATGATGATGATGATATTGATGATGGTGGTGATTAGTGGTGATATGATGATAGTATACTCCTGAGCTCGTGATGAAAAGCCTTGAGAATAAATAATTCAGTTAAAGTCTGCTATCTAATATATTGCAGCAAATTGTAGGGGCCTGTGTAAATGTTGCTTTTTTTTCCATCCAAAATACTTGCGAATCGTGGGAGTAAATAACGGTAGAGGTGATATGTTCTAATTTGTTGTTGTCCATCGTAAACATTATTTATTTCGTTCATAGTAAAATCAAGCGTATGAAGAGAAATTTTGAGGATATAAACAAACGTATAAGGCAAATCAATATTTATAAACACTCTTATTTCTATGACAACCGCTTTGATTTTAATGTAATACCTTTGTGGATGATTTCGACCCAACTTTCTTTAGTATTTCTTCCAACCCCCCCCCCCCCCCCCCCCCCCCCCCCCCCACACACACACACCAACACAACACAAAAACACAAACAACCAACACCACACAACACACACAACACACACACACACACACACACACACACACACCACACACACACACACACACACACACACAACACACACACATATCTGTGGTGGACCATGTGGTCAGGCTCTGTTTTGTAAAGCGTCTCACCTTGAGCTACTAGCCCCAAAACGATCTCCTTGCAAGAAAAATAATAAACCCCTCTATTTTTGTACCATATGCAGAGGGACCATGCAGAGAGGAAGAGCAAATGCTTATACTAAAACTGCACTTTCTTTTCTCTTCTTCTTCTTCTTCTTCTTCTTCTTCTTTTCTTCTTCTTCTTCTTCTTCTTCTTCTTCTTTCTCTTCTTTTTTCTTTTCCTCCCCCTCTCTCCATCTTCTTCGTCGTCTTCTTCTTCTCTTCTTCCTCCTTTTCTCTCTTCTTCTTCTTCTTCTTCTTCTCTTCTTCTTCTTCTTCTTCTTCTTCTTCTTCTTCTTCTTCTTCTTCTTCTTCTACACCGGCCTAGCGTGTAACCCATCGGAGTAAAATGCTATTATTATATACATTTGTCGCTTGGATTTCTTTCCTCTCTTTCTGTGAGGCGGTCTTCGCTAAGAGATTTAGGAGGTTTCACCAGACCTGCAAGTACCGGGCACTAGAACTGCGGAATGCAAGAAATGCAAGTGGACAGACCACATAAAAGACTGAGTACCTGTGTATACACATATTTACCCCCCCCCCAAACACATACACACACACACAACACTCCTGCCCCCTTCCTCCTCTCTCATGGTGATGGATTTGGTTCAGGTTGTCTACGCCGCCGAAAGAGTGTGGAAAAGTGTACGGAAGAAACCGAACAGCTGGTCGGTCAGTCGACTCATCTTTGAGGAGGCAACATGATTTTCATTTGTTCATTCGGACTACTGTGAGAAGAATCTTGTGCATTTTGTCTACATAAGACAAGTCGGTCTGAATTGACCGTATGGTAATTGAAGAAACGCGGGTTTTTTTTTTGTGTTTGGTTTTTTGTGTTTTTTTGTGTGTTTTTTTGTTTTTTGTGTGTGTTTTTTTTGGGGGGGGGGTATTCGTAGTAATGGGAAGGACTTTGTCAGTTTTGTGTGTGTAGTTTCCAACAAGAGGCTAAGGAATTTGGTTCACTCAGGAGTTTCTGTTACCTGAAAGATGTGTGCATTGAACTCGGTGCTCCACAAGTACCGTTGTCTGTATATAGATTTAATATCTGTTGCCGTTATGAAGCGTGGGAAATATTCTTTGAGGAAACATGAAGTTATATATTCTGCAGCGTGGCTTTTTTTTTTTTTTTTTTTTTAAACGTGCTTGTGATAGAGAAGAATGGCAACAAGAACACACAATTCTCTGTTACACGAGTGATAGAATTCCCGGGGATTTAGCTCTTTTTGGATTCCACACAAGAGGTGATGGACGTTATGTGATTGTGAAAAATCAAGGAAAAACCAGTTAAAGAAAATCATCCGTCCTTGTCCATTCTCTGTGGTGACAAGCCTGTGGTAGTGAACAATCTGTGACCTTGCTTATTGAAAAGTAGCATAGTTAAAAACACTTTGTTTAAACGGTAGCTTGTGGATCATAATACGCTCCATCAGACCGGTCCCGTTGTGAGGATTATTTCTTTCTGTTATTTCCCGAAGTCAGTGGAGCATTTATTTTGCTTATCTTATACAACTGATAAATAAGGTAGTAGATAAGTGTGGTTAATCGCCCGAAAACTTGGGTCAAAGAAAAGAAAATTGGTTTTGCCTCGAGGTGCTATTTCTTCAGTTCGCTAAACCAGAATGAGAAGGGGGAAAATATTAACGGTTATGTTGGCGGCCTTAGAGAATACAGTATTTGTGTATCCGTTGTACCGGTCTGAGTGTCAGATGTATCTTTCCTGCCAGTGATCATTGTGAAAGACAAGTCAAACATGGCACGACAGATGGTGAATATCGTTTTTTCCACTTGTGATACTTTTGGTCGTGGTTGTTAGTATGTAGCAAGGCTCCAGAACGGAAATGGTTTATGACAGTTGCTTCCTCTGTTTCCTTTGTTCGTTGTGACGGTAGTGGCGGCGTTCACGTTTTCTGTTGTGAATGTAGGTACCTTCAACATTCGCAAGAACATACAAAAAGGCCTGCATGTACTGGATCAGGCGCACAGTCATGCTTCTATAATAACGCATATACACATACTCGCTCACACACAAGCACGCACACACATGCACCAGCAGCCCCCCCCCCCCACACACACACACACTACTGCGCGCGCGCATGCACGTACACACGCGCGCACGCACACAAATACATACACACACACGACATACTACACCTTGTTGATGTGAACAAAGCTTCTAGGGAACATTAAAAAAAAAAAAAAACTTTGTCTTCGTCCTTCCCTCCCTCCTGTGAACAACCACTGCAACAATAGCAAGTTTGACATTATTGTCAAAGTGAGGGGTTTTGTTTTGTGTTTTGGAAGTTTTGATCAATTTGACTGTGGTTGAATATGCAGTATTGCACTGCTTATTTCATTGTTGAAATCAGATAATATATTTAAAAAAAAACCTCCATCTAATGAATACAGAAGTTGCTCATGATGACCTCGTTTACCTTGCGGTTATGCATTCTCACGGCCACGGATTGGCCTGATTACCATCACATGAGTCTTTGTGCATAATCAGCTCTTCCTTCGTTTCACTGTGAATCATGTGCTCAGAGAGGCAGCCAGAGCGGGGTTTAGTTGTCCAGCGGTTTGGATGATGTCCTCGCTGTCTGCTGACTCGCTGACTGTAATCCCAGTGTCTGCTGATGCCTGATAACGCCGATGCGGGGGCGGAATGTTCTGGCACTTTGGTCAGACTGACACTATGAAAGCATCTCTTGGGGCACCGACATTGCCGGACTGTGTGCAATGCGCCTTTCTGCTGCACATCAACCCTCTCTCCTCTCCTCTCTCCTCTCCTCTCTCTCTCTCTCCCTCCTCTCCCTCTCCCTCCTCTCCCTCCCTCCTCTCTCTCTCCCTCCCTCCTCTACCCCCTCACCCTCACCCTCTCTCTCTCTCTCTCTCTCTCTCTCTCTCTCCTCTCTCTCTCCTCCTCTCTCTCTTCTCCTCTCCTTCTCTCTTTTCCTTTTCGATGCCTGCCATCTAGGCGAACTCTTGGAGATGAAGTTCATTGTAGGCCTAATCAGCCAGTTTTATGCCAGTGTGAGTATCGCAGATTCCGTAGTGCCATGGCCATTGTGCCACTGATTCTGCAGATTCTGTGTCGTTGTCAAGAGTCGAGACTTCAAGAAGACCATCAGCATGCCATGCCTTTTGACCCCATGAGCCTGGTTTTTTCCTTAAATTTTTTTTTTTATTAACTAGCTCACCATCAGAGTTGCTTGGAGATGCGTCGGCCGTCACGCGCGCGCGCGCGCGCACACACACACGCACGTGCGCGCGCGCGCGCACGCACACACACCACACACACACACACACACACACACACACACACAAGCCACATAATATATACATGGAAACACGTTCGCAGGCGTGCGGGCTCTTGCGCGCGGCCTATTTAGCTTTGTCGTTAATCGAAAAGGTAAAAAACAAATTTTAAAAGCGGGAAAAAGTGCTTAATATCTTTACCCAAGTCCCTACATTTAGCTAGATAACGCTACGCCAAAAGTAGCCCGACTCCGAGGCCAGATAAAATAATGGTAAAAGCTCAGTTTTGTCTCAGTCTTAGTCCATGCATGAACAGCATCAATGTCTTTATTTACACAGAAAAATATTAGTTCATCTTGAGATGCCTCAGTATGTAAGATACGGTAGATATTGTTTTTTGGCACTAAAGGTTCTTTTTCTTTGATTTCTTATAGTTGGGCTCTTATCCCTGGCTTCTTTCCTTTCAGTCTCTTAAAAAAAGAAAAGAACACGATTTGACCAGACGCATACTACTAGATCTAGTAGCGAACACAAGATGTGTGGAATGCATGCACGGCAAGTGAACTGACTGGCTGGCTACATTGCTGACTACCAATGTTTACAGATGTATACTGCCCACTCTACCTCGATGATGGATTTGCTTTGGCTATCTCTACAGAGTTGGACTGACTAGAAGAAAACAGCTGGTCAGATGGTTTACCTTCGTTAGGTTTATATCGTAGGGCCACTCGAAAAGCACTTCGGTTGTCAACTGTAAAAGTACCCTTTGCGTTTGAACCGGAAACACGCACCAGTGTGCGCATGTGCCTGTCTGTAGAGGTCCATCTCTTGTGCCTATGTGAAGACTGATTGACGTCATAGTTTCTTCGTTAAAAATTAGCGAAACGTGCGGTAGATGACTACACTGACTGTCCGTTGTATAGGGGCACGTGCTGCTTTCTTTTGGTGTACACTTAATTTGGAGTGTGAAACAAGTCCTGGGTGTTTGTTGCTTGTGTTCCCTTGTATTGTCCTCACCGAAACGGAATTCTTGGATAGTATTCCTGAAGTCACTTCTCTTTATCAAATCAACAGAGCAAGCCTGTTCTTTTTTGTAGGAGTGTAAGTTTCGTCAGCCTGATGGATGTCCACCTGCAAAGGTTCATGCATTTGTTGTTGTTTTTAAAAATCACTTTGCAATGCAAAATATGATAAAGGAATTTCACATTAATCCAAGATGCCTGTCGGCTGGTGCTTTCAGCATGATGGGATGCCTAGAGTTTCTCCCTCCCAGGATTTCACAGAGTAGCAGATCCGTGCGAGGGCGTGTAATCGACAGGATTTGAAATCATAGATTATGATATGAAATCGTAGTCTGTGATATTCCGTTGTATATTACCGTTCTAAAAAGTGGTCTGAAAAAAATGTCTGCTAGACCAGGATGTAGGGCAAGCCCAGTGAATACTTTTCAAATAATATTTTTTTCTTTAAAACGATAAGAAGTCGACACTGATACGCTCGCATAGATCTACATGCATCCGGTTTGAAGGGCTGAGAAAGAGAGAGAAAAAAATCCCACACACTTTCATTATCAGGAACAACTGTAGCATTACCATGTTAGCCTGTCTGCTCCAGTATGCCGGTGTTGGAAGTAGTCTATGTACTCACACTCCCATGGGCCATGCATATTAGGCCTAGCCTAGTGAGCATCAGCACAGACAGACTTGGCTCAGGGTTAGTTAGGCTAAAGCTGACCTCTGGCACCATGTGTGGTCAGTGCAGGCGGCGTTGGTCATTAGGTTTACATCATTACCCACACTGGGCCATTTTCTTTGGTAACCCTCTCCTCCCCTCCATCTCCCTCCTTTTGGCCTCGAGTACTGCAACTGTTAGGTTTCACCACACCTGTGCTGCAGCTTCCAAACACACTTGGCTAGTAGTTGCAGAAGGCATGAAGCCCGAGTGAAGTGACCACGACGCGGACTTCCTTTGTGTACACAAACCTTCCCTTCCGCCGCTTTGATGATGAGAGTGGGGTCTGGCCGGTTCTGTTGACAGAAATGTTAATTGGAAGAACAGCCGGTCAGTTGGCTCATCTTCCCTGGGCTGGCTGACATTGTATGTTTATCCGGTCTGGAAGAGTCTGGCATGATTAATTTTATTCTCATGGGGTTCTGTCAGATGGAAGTTGGTGCATGCCAGTATATTGGAGTCGAAAGGCGCAGCTGTGTTGTGTGTGAGTGAGAGCACCATTGAAGTTTGAGGTATGCGCGTGCCTGCAGGAAGTGGTCAGTCTTTGTATATGCGCCTATTGAAACTTGGCTGATATTGCTGTTTTTTTTTCAGTTGAGAAGGGTACTTTTGGATCATCCGCGTGAGTGCTCCTTGAAAAGGCTTTTTTTTCCTTTGTGGAGTTGGCTTTCGTAACTGCCGCGCGAGTGCTCCTTGAAAGGACATTCACAATTCGTGTTCAGTTGACTTTCCTGTTAGTGTAAATCGTGCATATATTATTAGTTCTCGGGGTTTCGTTTTCTGCCGTTTTGAGAGTGTTTGCTTCGTCGAGTGCTTAGAGTTGTGTGCGGAGCAATATAGGCTAATGATGACTCATTCTAAACATATAAGAGTCTTGCGTTTCCCATGTGCTGTATCCGGTATCGCGGAATATCGTTTGTTTACAGAGTTAGGTGGTTTGGATGAATGCAGTCAGTCGTAATGGACAGCAGCCTTTTCTGAAGCTAGTCATTCATTTTTGTATGCACGTAAAGAGTTTAGGTTTTTTGTTGGTTCTAGTCAGAACTGTCTTTAGGAGCAGTTATGTGTATATTGAGTGTATGTTGCGTTCTTGCTTGGACACCTATTTTCTGTGTGTGTGTGTGTGTGTGTGTGTGTGTGTGTGTGTGTGTCGTGCGTGTGTGTGTGTGTGTGTGTCCGTGCGTGTGTGTGTGTGTGTGTGCGTGTGTGTGTGTGTCGTGCGTGTGTGTGTGTGTGTGTTCGTGATGCATGCCCATGGTTTTTATTTGGGAGGGGGGGAGGGGGGTTGATTTGTTTGCAGTTTTGTCTTCTTTTTTTAAGTGTGTGTGTGGGGGGGGGGGGGGGGGTGGGGGGGGGAGAGGGGGAAGGTTGAGAATTGATGTGCACCTTGTGTGGTCGTGATGAGAACAAGGTTACGCTTTGATGAAAAAGGGATGGGTTGTGTGTGAAACAGTCGCTGTATGCTTTAAGTTTTGACAGGTAGATCGCTGTCATACCTTTATCTGATAGCATGCAAAATGTGTTGATGGCAAGCTATAAATTGGGCGAAACAGCGAAGGAAACTCAAAGGAGACCAACAGAGTAGATAGGCCGGGATTAATTTCAGCCATAAACTTCGTCATGTGACGCGCTAGGCTCGTACCAAAACTTCACAGTGATTTTTGTTGAAGATGAAACCTCTCTGTTCAGCTTAACTTTGAAGACAGATTTTCTGCAGCGACTTCAAGATAAAATTATTCACAACAATTTGCATAGAGAGGTATTCATTTGTTGTGGACTTTTCAATAATGTAAATAAAAAAAGAGGCGTTGAAAGAGAGATTCATGATTTATGAAGAAAGAATGTAAGAGAGCTAGAGAATAACGATATATTTTATAACGAAGAAGAAGCGTACACATAAATCAAGAGGAAAGTATAGAGAGGAAGGATGAGAGACAACTTGGTTCTCTCTCTCTCTCTCTCTCTCTCTCTCTCTCTCTCTCTCTCTCTCTCTCTCTCTCTCTCTCTCTCTCTCTCTCTCTCTCTCTCTCCCCGAATTCTCGTTCCGTTGCCTAACCCAGCTAGCAAGGCTAATCAGGCTATAACCGTGAGTGAAAGCCTTCCAGACGCATTATATACATCCTTTTCATAGAGGGATAAATGATTTGAATTACCTTTTGATAAGACAGGAAGGAAAGGAAAGGAAATGGGATGATAATGATATCTGACACCTTAATAGTCAAGTGTCATAAGAAGAAGGGGAAAAAAGAAAAGAAAAAAAATCTTGTGCTTTGGTCAGGTCTGCAAGTTCTGACGTCTTATGGCATGAAAGTACTGAGAGAGAGAGAGAGAGAGAGAGAGAGAGAGAGAGAGAGAGAGAGAGAGAGAGAGAGAGAGAGAGAGAGAGAGAGAGAGAGATTGTGTGTGTGTGGGTTCATATTTTCTTTTTTCTTGTGTGTGAGTGTGGTGCGTGCGTGCTGTGTGTGTGTGTGTGTGTGCGTGCGTGTGTGTGTGTCTGCGCGCGCGCGCGCGCTGTGGACTCTGCCAGAGTTTCTCTACAGCTCTTATGTGCGTGCATGATATCTTGAAAAGATTAGACATGGCTTTCTCTTCTTACTCGCCGGTCTGCGCGAAGATATTTCCAACAGAGATAATTCCCCCCACTCACATATATACAGACATTTGGAGTTTAAAAGGGATGAAAAGAGAAGCAGCAAGAGAAAGCGGTCTGACCGACTTGCAGTACAGGGGTGCTCGCAGTTAGTTTAGTCTGTTGCTACTCATAGCTAAGGGGGAAAACCCTCTCTTTCTTTATCCCCCTACTGGACCTAAGCAAAATATTGTGGCGAGCAACAATGACCGTCGTTCGGAGTACGCAAGTTAATCTGACAATAAGTGGTCATTGAAGAGAAAAGCACTCAACTTTTTAGGCAGTACTTGATGGGGTTTTTTTTTGTTGGTGTGTGTGTGGAAATGACGCTATTGAGTGTGAGGTTCTTTTCAACGGAATTTCCTTGAGGCCAGACCGCTCCTTGTGAGGGATAAACCGCCTGCTTGTTGACTCTTCCTATGCTGAGTGTTTATTCGTTTATTTATTCATTTATTGGTTATCTTTTTCTTCTTGTTAGAACTATTATTGTTATTAGTATATTGTCATTCTCTCTCTCTTTCAGTGCTGGTTGAGTATTTTGTATTTTCGGGTACTACTACTGTTTGTGCGCGTGCTTATTTTCATTTGCTGGATTTTTGTTGGAGCACAGGAGGTTGTGAGTGTTTTTTTTGTGTGAATCATTAGAACTATATGGTTTTTGAAAAGATAATAATGTTTGGTGGTTTTAACTGGATAGGTAGTATTTAAGGTGTGTTTCTCCATTGTGGAATTCGGAGTCATTTAGTTCGTGCGGGCTCACCAGTGAAAAGCAGCTTGTTTTCAACAGTGCCACTCGTGTTGTCTGTCCAACCTAGAATCCGACCACCCTCTTTCCATTCCGCACTATCCCTTTATATGTTGATGTATGTTATATTACCGTATATTGACCAAGCGATTTTCCATTTAATTAAGTAACACACATTGCAACAGGACATGGGAGAATCGCGATGTGGCAGCAGTGCAGTGTTGTTGGTTAGCAAATCAAGTATCGGAAGAGGCCGTGTGACCTGAAACGTCAGCTGATCGTCTCAGACTGACAGTACTGGGGATCCCCCTTTTCTTCTGTACAGAAGATTCAGCTTCGAGAAAAAACAAAACATGTTCTTGACTTTTTCGTGACCCAGCAGTCAATGGTTGATAGATTCTTCACGCACAACGTGGAATTTTTTCCCCCGAAAATTGCGGATAACTGAGGCCGGGTGGGTGTTTTGAGAAGAAGAAAAAGAGAGAGAGAGACAACAACAAAAAAGAGAAAGAAAGAAGAAACCAAAGTAGGCCACCATCATGACGGACGTGGACGGCAGCGTGAGCTCGGGGTGGGTGTGGCCGGACAAGGTGCTGAAGATGGACACGATCCGCGTGAAGACCCAGCAGCTGCTGGACAAGCTGCAGAACAAGTACGGCGTGGTGGCCAAGAGCCCCCAGCCCTCCTCCGCCACCCCGGATGGTACCCCTGTCAAGGTACTGACTGACTGACTGACTGACTGACTGCTGCTGGTCTGTTTGTTGTACCCCCACAACTTGACTGAGGAGGTGGTTGTGTGTGTGTGTGGGAGGGGGGGGGGGTGTTCGTGTGTGTGTGGGTGTGGCCTATGGGTGTAGTTGTACTACTACTACTACTACTACTACTACTACTACTACTACTACTACTACTACTACTAAGTAGTAGTAGACATGCTACTACTAATAGTAGTAGTAGTATCTTTGGTTTGATCGTTTATTAACGTCTATTTATAACTACTGATTTTAGACAAAGTTATGTCTCTCTCGATTTGTGTCTTATCTGTAGCTATGTCTGTCTATGGAGCAGTTACGTTTTGTCGACCGGTGTGTTTGTGGTTGTGTTTTGTATGTGTGTATGTATGGCTGATTATCTGTCTGTCTCATTGTATGTCTATCTCACTGCCTGTCTATCTTCTTCTCTCTCCCCCCTCCCTCTCTCCCTCCCCCCCCCCCACCTTCTCTTTCTCTGTCTTTCTCTCTCACACATACACACACACACGCGCGCGCACACACACACACTCACACTCACACTCACGCGCAGTGGAACAAAGGGTGAAATAAAGACACCTACACAAAGATAGCGACAGACAGAGAGAAACTGAGAAAGAAAGGGAGTTGGGTTGGGGGAATAGGAGGGGGAGAGGTTCGTACCATTCCTGATGGGTCTCCTCTCTTCGAATTCAGGGTACCACAGGATGGATGGTTTGGGCTGCTGCATGCCCAGAGCCTATGTATGTAATGTATGGCTGGAATGTGTTGGTGGCACTACTGACAGTTCCAGCCGCACCCTCCCCTCCCCTTTTCCCCACCCCTATCCTCCCACCCTCTATCTGATATATCGTGTCTGTCTCTGCCTGTCTTGTCTGTCTCTGTCTCATTCTGTGTGTGTGTGTGTGTCTGTGTGTGTGTGCGTGCGTGTGTCTGTGTGTCTGTGTGTGCTGTGGTGTGTGTGTGTGTGTGTGTGTGTGTGTGTGTGTGTGTGTGTGTGTGTGTCTTTTTGTCTCTGTCTGTCTCTCTCTGTCTGTCTTTCTTGTCTGTCTGCCTCTTTATCTATCTGGATATTATCTATTTCTCTGTGTTTTTCTGTCTGTGTCTGTCTGTCGGTCAGTCTGCCTGTCAGTCTGTCTTGTCTGTCTGTCTCTCTGTCTGTCTGTCTCTCTGTCTGTCTCTCTCTCTCTCTCTCTTCTCTCTCTCTCTCTCTCTCTCTCTCTCTCTCTCTCTCTCTCTCTCTCTCTCTCTCTCTCTCTCTCTCTCTCTCTCTCAATTGTTTTCGAGTTGCAGTTACGCAAGTTCGATTTAATGTTCTACCATTGAACAATAATACACAGCGGTATAATAGTTTAAACGAAGTTAAGCAATGCCCTGTTTGTAAAGATCAAATAGAAAATGAAGAACACTTTATACTGAATTGCCCTATCTATGAAGACTTAAGAACTAAGTTTCTTAAAGATTCCAAAGGACTTCCTTTCTATGTACCACTCAAAGCCACTGTACCTACTGATAGATACAATTTATCACGTTTTATCTTTCATGCAACCAATAGAAAAAATAGGATAAGTTTCTAGAAATTGATATTTGTATTGATGAATAATACATCTACAACAGTGTCGTTTACGATACGTGTGAATTGTTCCGTGATTAACGGTTAAGAAATGGCTTATATAACTTTCTTGCTTTATTATTACTCATACAATATTTCATATACATATACGTTGATGGTAATATGTTTATAACACCTATGTCATATGCACACACTCTATGCCCACCACTCTTTTGTATTGTGGCCTAAGGCCGATGTACATTAAACAATTTCAGTTCGTGTTCAGTGTTCCCTCCCCCTCTCTCTCACCCTGTTATTATTATTGTTGTTTAGTTAGAGGTTATCTTTTTATCTTGATGTTATCCCTGAAAAGGGCGGGGGCTGGATGTATAAAAGCACATGAGTGCTTATTCATTATCCTCGAAAAAAGAATTTGCCTTGCCTAGCCTCTCCTTCTCCACCTCCCCCTCTCTCTTTCCTACTCCTTCCTTCTCTTTCTCCCCCCCTGTCTCCGCCCTCTCCCTCCCCTTCTTACCACTGATCCTGCCATTCCATTCCTTCTCCTGTCCCCTCCCCTCTCGTGGTCCTTGCTGCTGCTATCACTCCGCCCACACACACTCACGCACACACACACTCACGCACACACACACCACACACACACACACACACACACACCCCACACACACACACACACACACACACACACACACACAACACACACCACACAACCTTGCGGTAATCTTAATCGGCTTAAGTGGGCAAGGAATGGTGGTCAGTATTATAGTGCTAATATTATGGTGAGAGCCTTGATCTTCTCAGCATTGCTCTGTGGCTAATCTGTACGGCGCTTTTTTGCACCGAGTGTACCGCTTGTGAGTTAGTTCAGGAAAGCTGATGTAATTGTGTGTAGTTCGGTTTCAGTCGGTTTTTTTTATTTTTTTTGAAAGAGTTTAGAAGTAGAAACCGATTTGTCATCGTCGAACACGACGGACAAACATATGTTTTCGAAATCTTTCTAATATCCAGCGTGGGCCTCTAAAAGTTGTTTTTTTTAATCGTTTAATGTCAGACAGCTTATGATAAATACGTAGCATCAAAGATTTGTCTCCATTTAGTTATAAGAGACATCTCTGCCAAACTTGGACTGCTTGTAGTCCATTGTCGCCACAGCACAACGCCACGATCAGTCCAACCCTTTCCTTCTTCCTTTTCACCACTCTACGTGGACTTTGTTTATCTTTTGAGAGTAGGGTTTTAACGAATTTGCCAGAGACAGTTCTGTTGTTAACGAAGGTTATTGTGTTTGTTGTAATTTAGACATGTAGCACCCTGCACTTTGGAGTGTCCGGTCATTCCCCAGACTATCAATAGTATCATTCAGCCACCTTTCAAGGTTGAAGTGGGAATATTGGAGAGGGTTATGAACAAGAAAAAGAATAACAACCACCATGCAGCTTGTTTACTAAACAAGAGAGAGAGAGAGGAGAGAGAGAGAGAGAGAGAGAGAGAGAGAGAGAGAGAGAGAAGAGAGAGAGAGAGAGAGAGAGAGAGAGAGAGAGAGAGAGCGCAAAGGTCTCCAGTTCGATTGGAACCTGCTTGCAACCTGAGAATCACTTTCGTGGTAAAGGGGTGCATACTCTTCTTTTTTTCTATGCGAACGCACTACTACAATCATGTCATTCTGAATCCAACTAGTCGTTAACAATCGAACTGCAATTTGCATTGTGCTTGACAAAAAGGTCCAGGGGCAAGCAGTGCATGTAACGTGCCACACAGTGCAGTACAGGTCGCGTGCTGACAGTAAGCACTTGTCTAGAAATGTGGCACTGGACTTTTTATGATTGATAGTCGCAGAACTTTCATCCTCCAAAAGTAAAACAAAGTGACTATTCGTTGTGTGTGTGTGTGTGTGTGTGTGTGTGTGTGTGTGTGTGTGTGTGTGTGTGTGTGTGTGTTGTGTGTGGGCGGGCGCGCGCGCGCAGGCAGAGAGAGAGAGAGAGGGGGGGGGGTAATTAAAATGCAAATCTTAAACGGGATCAAATGGAAGGGCCATATATTGTTCTGTTTCAATTTGCATTTTAAGTCTGCATTTGTAATTCTACTTTGTTTTTACTCTTGCATTTAAACACACAAAAATCTTTCGACGAAAACTTGACGATGTCGGCAGTATTTTTTACCATTCACATGGGTGGGTTGGTTTGTGTTATTAAAAAAAAAAATTTTTAAAGAAGTTTTTGAGAAATGAAACTAGGCACTAATTTTCTGCAGTCTACCACTTGCTGTAGAGAAATAGAATCGAACCCCATCGGCCTACCTCTCGCTTCTACAACTCGGCTTTTTTCGCTGTAGGCGACCAGCAACTGTTGCCACCACAAAGTTGCGGGCTACAGCAAGCAAAAGTGGTGGCGTGTGCAGAGCCTCTTAAGAACACAAGGCGATAACAGTCTATTTCTTTGCGAAACTGTGTAGTGAAACTCCATTTTTGATACACTGTCAAATATATAATACAAACAGGGAGGAAATGAGTGGCTCTGCTCTGCAGCTGTGGGGGGGGGGGGGGGATGTGTACGGGGGGGGGGGGGGGGGACAGCACGAATTTGACACTCGAGACTGTCATGGCAGTGTAATTCAGTATAGACTAAAAGTTTTTTTGTAAAGTAAAACTTGTCACTCCATAAGCTTTGATTTCCCAGGGGGGGGCGGATGGTGGGGGAGGGAGCTGTCCTTTGTGGATTATCAGTTTAATGGATTTTTTAAAAAACAGATTTTGCTCCTCCAGATCGAGAGGGTACACTGCCTAAAAAC
Organism: Stramonita haemastoma; assembly: GCA_030674155.1. Classification (NCBI taxonomy): domain Eukaryota; kingdom Metazoa; phylum Mollusca; class Gastropoda; order Neogastropoda; family Muricidae; genus Stramonita; species Stramonita haemastoma. The sequence goes on along the minus strand of CM060320.1, from coordinate 45,708,101 downwards.
TGTACAGTTTGACTAAAATCATCATCATCATATCATCATTCTTTCCTTCTTCTTCTTCTTTCTTCTTCTTCTTCTTCTTCTTCTTACTTCTTCTTCTTCTTCTTCTTCTTCTTCTTCTTCTTCTTCTATCAGCAGGAGTTGTTGTAGCAGCAGCATTGGCATTAAATGTGGATGGTGTGGACTTTTCCCACAATATACATGGTATCACTTTTTTTTTTATAAGCGTGGTGTTAGAATTGTATCTAGTAATGCAATTTTCTGTTTCTGTCTGTTCTTTTGCTCCATCTATCGCCATGTTTGCTCCTCCAAATCGGTTTGCTTCAGAGTAGATACTGTTCTCACCCTTCTCTCACCCATGTCAAATTTTTTGCGTAAGATTCCCTCAGTTTTGCTTTTTCTGCCTGCCATCACTTTCTTTCACGTTTTCGTTTTTCTACGGATTTTTACAACTAGTTTATGGGCGTGCGCGGCGCGCGCGCGCCACACACACACACACACACACACCACACCACACACCACACACGCACGCACCACCACCACACCACACACACAACACAACACACACACACACACACACACACACACACACAACGCACGCACGCACGCACACACACACACACACACACACTGTGCGTGTACCCACACCTTCACGTCCTGTTTTGGGGCATTACGCCATATGGCCTATTAATTTAAGTATACTAGAAGGTCCAGGGCTTCTCTAAAAAATTTTTAGTGTCTCTAGTCTAGCTGACTTCTGATACCGCCAGACCACCTATAAGATAGCACATGACAAATTGATGGTTTAATTGTTTTGCTTGCTTGTAATTTGCTATTCCTGTTTGTTTGTTTTTTGTTTTATTATTCACATGTCTCCTTCCAAGCTGAAATATGATCGCGAGTGATCGACAGGGCTTTAAAAAAAAAAAAAAAGCCAGACTAATTATGCATATAACGTGTAAGTTTTTCTATGAATGATGTTAGCAAACCTTCGAAAGGGGAAGTTCTCTTTTGTGTAAAGTCCACAGGGCATTCAGGGTTTGGACTGGCTTTCAAACCTGTATGAAAGAACGTCTTTTTTTCGTGGTCGTCCCCAGCGTGTGCTCGTATATATTCTCATTCATTCTTGCTTTTGACAGTGTGTTTAAAAAAATAAAAGTACGAATTTTATGGTTGGGGTGTGGATGAGTAATAGGGGTGTTATCCTGTGATATTAGCAAAAACGGTTCACTAGCCTGGGCTCTGTCTGTCTGTCTGTCTGTCTGTCTGTCTGTCTGTCTGTCTGTCTGTCTGTCTGTCTGTCCTTCCAGTCCTTTCTCTTTCTGTTTCTTTCTTTTTTTTCTTTCTTTCTTTCTTTTTTCTTCTTTCTTTCTTTTCTTTCTTTCTTTTTCTTTCTTTTCTTTCTTCTTTCTTTCTTCTTTCTTTCTTTCTTTCTTTCTTTTCTTTTCTTTCTTTCTTTCTTTCTTTCTTTCTTTCTTTCTTTTTCTTTCTTTCTTTCTTCTTTCTTTCTTTCTTTCTTTCTTTCTTTCTTTCTATCCTTCTGTGTTTCCTTCGTTTTAGTTGCCTTTTTCCATGCATGTTTATTGATTTTTAGAGTTATGTGCAGCAGTGGTGTTTGTGTGTATGTGCGCGCGCGTGGTGTGTGTGTGTGTGTGTGAGTGTGAGAGAGAGAAAGGAGAGGAGAAGAAGAGAGAGAAGACAGACGACAGCGACAGACAACGACAGACAGACGAGACAGAGAGAAGCAGGAGAGGACAGCAGACGACAGACAGAAGTCAACTAGCAGGGCTATGGAGTTGATGAAGAGGAACATCTTCCCCTATCACTCAGTGATGCAAGGAGACTAAACTTGTGTGAATGAGATAATGACCATAACGGTTTGCCAAAAAACCCCATTCCTCTCTCTCAGGCCAGCCAATACCAAACCACACATAGCCCCAGAAATGAGGAGAAAAAAATCTTCTTCCTTGTACTTGGGGCTTGGTGTGATGTGGTCACTTTTTCATCAGCTTTACTAGGAACGAAAGCGACAGAGTTTGAGAAAGAGAGCGCGAGATAGAGCGATATTGGAAAAATGAGTAAACCGTTTACTATTGTGCACACACGCACATTGAACAGATTTCGCATCAGCAGTGTTTCGAGTATGCGTGCAAGGAACAGACGAGAGAGAAAGGTATCTCTCAGACATTTTTTTTCTTTTTGTGGTTCATTTTTAGGCTGCAAGTTATATTTTTACGTGTTTACCAACCCTTTTTTATTTTTTTGCACTAAACCAAGTTTATTTTCATTTTAACATTATTTTTATGTGTGACTGGCTTAAATTTTGTGCTTAATTCTGAGCTCGTTCAGAGAAGAGAAAGTAACCCACCAACCACCCCCACCCCACCCCATCCCGAGCAAAAAACCCTAAACAAAACAAAAAAACTCTCGCTGTAAGTGGAATACCGTGGATCTGTACCTGCTGCATGTAAACTGTGATACGAATCAGTGCTGTAACTCCCCGAAGTCGGAATGTAGCGACCTTGCTCGTGGTAAACGGTAGCATTCTTTTGAAAAAAAGAATACCGTCAGTGGTAAACCTCGAAGCGCAAGCCAAGGAACGAAGAAGAGGAAGAGAAGAAGAGATGATGATGATGATGATGATGATGATGATGATGATGATGATGATGATGATGATGATGACGACGACGAAAAGCTGTTAATTTTTTTGGTAATTTTTGTGATCAGAAGGAAAGAAATCGAACAGGAAGAAGGAAAATGAAAAGTAGAAGAGCACGAAGAAAGAGACTAGTAGTACTAGTAGTACTAGCAGTCACAGTACTAGTGGTAAAACTAAGTAACAAGCATGCTGTCAGAAATCTTCAAAAGGAGAGAAAGCCACACAGAACTCGCGCTGCTGACAGAAATCAACTGTACTTACTACTGCTACTGCTACTGATATTGATAATCATGATACTGTTATCATCATCAATGTGCGTTGCGTGTTTCAGGACTGTGAGGATGCGGGAGGAGGAGGAGGAGGGGAGGGAGAGGGCAAGATCCCGGTCATCCACAACTGGTTCCTGGTGGACCCCAGTCACAAGAAGCTGCGTCTGCCCCGGACCATGCTCTTCCTGGGCCGCGATGAGTGCGACATCATCATCCAGGTCAGTGCAGTGGGCTTGGAATGCCAAGTGATTTGATTTGATTGGTTTCTCTTTTATATCGATGATAAGCATCTTGTGCTTTTTTACATCCAGTCTCCGTGTGTATGCAGTTTTGTAAATGTTATCTGTTCTCACCGGCACACGATGGCCTACTCTTAAGAAAAGCTGAACAGGATTTAACATGTGCGCAAGATGTTCTGCGTGCGTTCGCACACAGGGCCTCGGTTTAAAGTCTCATCCGAAGGACTTTGTCTCTGGGATGTTTCCTTGCAGGGTTCGGTTATTTTTTTTTGTACATACCGTTGTGTCTTTCCTTTTTGCTTTGTATCAATGTGTATTGAATGCCTTGCGTCAGTATATTTTGATGTCCTGTGTATTTGTATTGCATACTATTTGAAGTCACGGCAGGTTTCTCTGCATGAAATTCGGGCTGCTGTCCCCTGGGGGAGCGCTTCGCCACAAGAGCAGCGCCACTCTTTAGTTTTTCTTTTCCTGTCTGCATGTGTATTTGTGATATCTTCAGTTTAACGTCCATTCACATTTAATGATTTTAGACGAGATGTGTATTTGTTTCCATATACATAATTATGAGAGTGGCTTTTTTTTCTAGTGTTGTATTGTATGCCATCGCATTCCTCTGTATAGTGTTTTTGTGTTGTGTTTATTGTATTGTTTAATCGTTAGACACAACATGTTTCTCTACGCGCATCTTGGGACTGTTATTACAGAGAGAAAAATGTTGCCGTAGTATTAGCACTTTTTTTTTCCTTTTCTTTCCTGTCTGTTTCCCCTGTGTGTGTGTGTGTGTGTGTGTGTGTGTGTGTGTGTGTGTGTGTGTGTGTGTGTGTGTGGGTGGTGTGAGTGTGTGTGTGTGTGTGTGTGTGTGTGGTGTGTGTAAAGAGTGTGTGTGTGAGGTGTGTGTGTGAAGAGAGTGTGTGTGTGAGTGTGTGTGTGTGTGTGTGTGTGTGTGTGTGTGTGTGTGTGTGTGTGTGTGTGTGTGTGTAAGGGGAAGAGCGTCTGCAGAATTTGACGCTCATGTTCTTTTGACTGACTTCAATAAAGCCTTAATGGATCGCTGGGGGTACTGCATGGAATGTTTCGGGCAGTACGTCGTGAGTGTTCAACCTGGAAGAGCCCATTCCTCTCCCTGTCAGTTAGAGATGGTAGGTTATGTCCATTATGTGATCCTTACCACCAGCCATACCTGGCTACTTGCGATAGATTGGGGGGGTGGGGGTGGAGGGGTAACTTCTCCTCAAGATTGCATTTGCAGAGAGGACAGGCCTCAGTTTTAAATGACTTTCGGGGAGTCTCTCACTCAAACACCCCAGCGGCGACTGGAACCCGCACTGTAGAGATTATCAGATCACAAGATTGACGCTCTTACCACTGTGCTTTTCCACTCCCACTCTCCATCTTTTAACTTGTGCCACCCTTTCAAATCCATTTGGCACAGACAACGTATTGTCGTATCCTTTAAAAAAAACAAATACACAACAATAAACAAAACAGACGCGCGCACAACGAATCTAGTAGACACCCGGGGTCTGGGAGTGTGTAAAGGTGTGTGTGTGTTGTGTGTTGTGTGTGTGTGTGTGTGTGTGCGCGTGCGTGCGTGCGTGCGTGCGTGCGTGCGTGCGTGCGTGCTTGCGAGCGTGCGTGCGTGCGTGCGTGCGAGTGTGTGTGTTGAGGGGGTGGTGGTGTTGACGATGGGATGCAAACCCGAGGCTTCTCGCTTTCTTGGCAGGTGCGTAACTGCTTGGCTTGTCCACCGATCTGAAAGCTACCCATAAAATCCTAAATATCTGCTTTCTCATTTTTTTTTCTTTTTGGTGGTTGTTGTTTTTATGTCTATCAATGGGATGCAAACCCAAGGCTTCTCGCTTTCTCGACAGGTGCGTTACCGCTTGGCTTGTCCACCGATCTGAAAGCGACCCATAAAATCTGAAGTATCAGCTTTCTCAATCTTCTTTTTTTTTGGTGTGGTTGTTGATGATGTATAGGGCGATTATTGCGAGATGTTTTTTTCTCTCAAGGTGATAAAGTAAAGCCGTAAAATAAGTGTTGTGGAACAACCCGCGCAACCAACAACGGCGCGGCAGGCGATATGATTATTATTATGGTCGACCATCCTCTTAGAAGGAGAGAACTGCTGACGAACTCTCTTCTGCTGGCTGTGGCGTTTCACCAGGATTATTTCCCTCTTGATGCAGTCAGTGCAGGGGAAAGGGCTCGTTTAGTGTTTGGTGCATTCACATTCTGTTGTATACTGGTGTAGTGGTTGGTTAATTGTGTGTAGTCTTTCAGTCGGATAACTCCGCTGGGACTCTTCATATAATCAAACAACAACAATGAGTTTTGTTGTGACCAGCCCGAATAGGTGTATCGTTCATTTTGTTGTTAGCAGTGTGTGTGTTGTGTGTGTGTGTGGTGTGTGTGTGTGTGTGTGTGTGTGTGTGTGTGTGTGTGTGTGTGTGTGTGTGTGTGTGTGTGGCGCGCGCGCATTTCGAGGTAATGAAAAGCACCCATGTTCTTTTTTTGCATCCAGTCCCCGGCTCTATATGTGCGTGTTTGTGTGTGTGTGTGTGTGTGTGTGTGTACACGGTGTGTGTGTACACGTGGTGTGTGTACACGTGTGTGTACACATATGTGTGTGTACACGTTTGTGTGTACATGTGTGTGTGACAGTGTGTGTGTGCTCGTGCGTGCGCGCCGCGCGCGCGTGTAGTGTAATGTGTGTGAGTGAGAGAGGGAATGTGTTTGTGTGTGTGCTTGTGTGTGTGGGTGCGCGCGCGCACGCACGCACGCACGCGCAACACAATCGTGCAAAATCTCAAATAAACATCGAAACATAAAGTAATGCACTCACAAGCGCACACACACACTGGTACGCGTGCACACGCGCCCACACACCCACCCACTCTATCCATTCCCATCCCTACCCCCGAAGTGAAGAAGAGAGAGAGAGTGAGAACATTGTAAAACAAATATGAACATTATATACATCCTCAGTACACCTACCCTTTCAGATCACTTTCCCACGCTATGCTCGCGGCATGCTTTTTCATGCTGAAAACACAGCCCCATGTGTGTGTGTGTGTGTGTGTGTGTGTGTGTGTGTGCGCGCTGCGCGCGGCGGGGCGACTTAATATATTATGACTGCTTGGCCTCTTCTTTTTAATGCACAGCAGTGATCTTTTACGCACATATTATTGCACTGACATAAAGAAGTCGTCCCCTCTGGTCTCATGGCTATGGAAGGATCCCGGCCATTCACACAGCCACAGTATATGGGATTACATTAGGGTCATATTATGTCCCTAAGTGGTTGTCGTCCTTGCTTAGGCTGATGAGGCACAAAAACCACCCTTTGACTGTAGAAGTAGAATAGACAGACCCCCAAAGTTTTTTTTTTGTGTGTTGTGTTGTGTGTCATTTTTTGTGTATTATACTTTTAATATTTTTTGTTAGATATCACTGTGGGAAGTAAGACCCCCATTTGTGATATTGCCCGACAAAGATGATGAAAATGAAAAATAGATATAAGTAAATGCAAACAGTAAGCAGTAGTATCTGATGAAAATGAAAAAATATAAATTAAGTAAGTCCAAACAGTAAGCAGTAGTATCTATCTATCTCTCTATCTAACACATCACACGACACGCACGCACGCACGACACCACACACCTACACACACAACACACACACACACACACACACACCTACACCAACACACCACACACACACAACACACACCACACACACCACACAGAGTACTCAGACGCCACTGACTTTCCAAATTTGTTTTATCTGACTCATTCTTCCCCTCGGCTTTTTTAAGTGGTATTGAAAAAGAGGGAGGATGTGACAGTTTTAGAGAGCCAGACAAGCAAAGAGAGAGAGAGAGAGAGAGAGAGAGAGAGAGGAGAGAGAGAGAGAGAGAGAGAGAGGAGAGAGAGAGATTTTATTCTTTTATATCGAGGATAATACAATAAGCACTCATGTGCTTTTTTTCATCCAGTCCCCGTGTGTATGCAGTTGTTTAAATATTGTCATCTGTTCCCACCGGCACACAATGGCCTACTCTTACGAAAAGCGGAACATGATTTAATGTGTGCGCAAGATGTTCTGCGTGCGTTCGCACACGGGGCCTCGGTTTAAAGTCTCATCTGAAAGACCTTTGGGAGAGTGGAGTCAGCAGGAGAAAAATCTCCTCGACCAGGAATCGAACTCGCGTCGTCAAATGGCCAGCGCAATGTTCTGACCGTTAGGCTATCCCGTCCCCCCAAGAAAAGAGAGACAGAAGACAGACAGACAGAGACATAGACAAACTCTGTGTGTGAGAGAAGAGAGAGGGGGGGGGCAGGGGGGGATAGATCCATTACCTGTTGGTTGTGGGTGGGGAAAGAACAATAAAAGGTTTCGCGGGAGTATAGTGACTGGAGCCTAAGTAAAGTTTACCCAGGTTTGTTGGCGGGTCAGAAGCGCCCAGGGTCTTGTTCACATTACTGATTCTGATGACTGTTTGCCAAGTCGAGCGAGCTAGATCTAGCTACTGAAAGTGTGACACGCTCACGCAATATGTGCGTGCGTGTGTGTCACAGGGGGTTGTATGTGGTTGTGTGTGGTGTATGTGTGTGTGTTGTCGTGTGTGTGTGTGTGTGTGTGCCTGCTGCGCGTGCGTGTATGTGTATGTATGCTCTGTCTCTCTGTCTGTCTTCTCTGTCTGTCTCTCTGTCTGTCTCGTCTCTCTCGTCTCTGTCTCTCTGTCTCTCTTCGTCTGTCTCTCTCTTCTCTCCTCTCTCTCTCTCTCTCTCTCTCTCTCTCTCTCTCTCTCTCTCTCTCTCTCTCCTCTCTCTCTCTCCTCTCTCTCCTCTCTCTCTCTCCTCTCCCCCCCCCCCCATAAAAAGGGAAAGAGCAGCATTTTTATTTGAAAAAGATAGTGAGTAAAGAAAAATGGATTCAGAATTACACTTCAGTAATGTGTAAAATATAAACATATGCCTGCTAAAGCAAGACTTTTTCTGATGTTGACAGTGACATGGATCGATGTCAGTGATATCGTTTGACCAGCATTTGAAGGACACCTGAATGACGACATCCTCATCATTTGGGGAGGGGGGGGTAGTAATCTGATAGTTAGCGAGTTGAGCTCGTGATCTGACGGCCCGGGTTCGAGCCACCACCGAGTCAGTTTGATGGGAGAAAATGTCAAAAAATGTATGAACACTGGTGTCGTATTTAGACATCATCCCGAAGACAATATGCAGCTACCTTAATGGTGGGTAAACGGATCGCGGTTGAGTCTCTAGCCGAAGGGGGGGGGGATCTGTATCATAATCATCATTCATAGTTGTTGGTATTGTCATGACCATCATGAGTCTTCGTCATTATCATCTTTTTTGATCCCACTTACCAAAAGTCATCATTATTATCATCCACAGTGAACGGTGATGAGCAGGAAACGCATGAATCGTCACACATTTTAACCAATGAGAAGCCAGTGGTCAGAATGAAGTCTGTCTACCCACTGGATCTGCGAGGTCCCAAGAGTTCGATTCTCGGCATTAGATTAATGAATTAAAGGGGTGGTATTTTTAAAGGGGTGGTCATACGCATTTGAGACATTTCGTGTCAAAACAAAAAGAAGCAAACAAAGAAAACAAAACCCTTGTTAGTCAGTGTTAGGTCGTGTTGTGCATGCTGAGAAAACAAGATGTACAATACTGTCGTTATTCCCTCGTGTAAATCAGTGTCCAGTGGGAGACACCATACTGTAACCAGAGATAGAAACTCCACACAATTAACTCTCATGTTGCGGCCTGGATAATTTATGAGAGAGAGGAGAGAGAGAGAGAGAGAGAGAGAGAGGAGAGAGAGAGAGAGAGAGAGAGGAGAGAGAGAGAGAAGAGAGAGAGAGGAGAAGATAGCGCAGAAATGATATAACTTTCATAATTCTTTTGTTCTTTATGTATTTCCCTGAGACGTGCGTGCACGCACATGCACACATACACACACGCATATCACACACACACCACACACACACACACACACACACACACACACACACACACACACCACACACACACACACACACACACACACACACACACACACACACACACACACACACACACACCACACACACATATCTACCCGCATACCTTCTCTCACGCTTCAACAATCCGCAAATTGCTTTTTTTTTTCTCTCCTTCTTCTCCTTCTAGTTCCCATATCTACTATGTTTACCGCCAGAACGGCTAGCGGTCATGGACACGTTTCGGGAACGGCTTTGCGTACGTACGTCTTGACTGCTATGCGGCCTAGCCTGTCACACATACTCACTCTGGTAGTAGACACAAGCCAGTAGTCGGCGACACTGATTTCTTTTACACTTAAGTCGGGTGTATGCCAGCACCGAACATTTCAGACCATTATCAGCAATACACCTCTCAATGTTTTCTCTGCAGTTTACCTTCATATTATTCGTGTGGAAGGAGAGTTGAAGATCTTTGTGTGTTATAAGTGTGTGCAATTCTTCCAGCATTTCCATTATTGCTATAGATCTTTTTCAGCGATGTTGTGAATGTGTATTTCAAAGGATTAAACTACCGCAGTGTAATTTAAGTTGCTATTGTTTAGAAGAGAACAAAAGTTTATCTACACGTGTGTGTGTGTGCGCTTCCGATTCGGATATTCGTGTTTCATATATTAAAAAAAAAATACTGCGCAAGAGAAATTGTGTCATACAAGGAATTTGTTGGGGAGTTTTTTTGTTGTCGGCTGGTGGTTTGGAGACACGTTTTGTCAGCGGTGTAGAATGCCAAGGTGGGTGTGTGGCAGATACAATACTTATTCAAATGTCGGCGTTTGTTGTCTGGCAAGTTTTGTAGTGTTTGTGGTGGGTTAGGTCACTTTTCGTACATTGGAGGATACAGGACATTTATTTAGGAAGGTATGTTTGGTGTGTTCGTTTATGTGAGTGTGGTGTGTGTGTGTGTGTGTAAGTTTTGGTCTCTAGTTGTCGAAGTTAGTGGTGATGTGTTGCCTGCACTGTTTGCAGGATAATTCCTGAACAGGGCTCATTGTCTTGTGTGTTTGTTCTTCTTACTGTGAGATGACTCAGAAAGCCCTGTTTTGTTTTTTTGTTGTTTTTCCTCTTGAGATTTCTCCACTCTAGCTATTGCCCTCGTGCATACTTCGGTTGTTTGGGTTTTTTATTTTTCGGGCAGTAGATAAAGAATAGTGTTTCCACTTCTGGAATTTCCCTGTAGGCGGTTTCTTTTTTTTTCCTGTTGCTTTCTTTGCTTCTGACCTGTGTATGTATGTCTGTGTGTGTTGTGTGTGTGTATGTGTGTGTTGTGTATGTTTGTGTGTGTTGTGTGTGTGTGTGTGTGTGGTAGAGAGAGAGAGAGAGAGAGAGAGAGAGAGGAGAGAGAGAGAGAGAGAGAGAGAGAGAGAGAGAGAATATGGGGGGAGTGGGCTATGGTTTTGTTTGGTTTACGTCACTTCTTTTTGTTTTTTTTTTTTCTTTGCTGATTCCTTTTATGTCACTGATCTCTTCACCTTTATCTTGATATGAAATCCCGCAGACGTGTCTGATGGTTGTGTGCATGCATTATACATTTTATTGCAACTGGGATCTGCGGAGCGCCTTTTTAAATCCCTCCCTCCTCTCTCTCTCTCTCTCTCCTCTCCCTCTCTCTCTCTCTCTCTCTCTCTCTCTCTCTCTCTCTCTCTCTTCCCTCCCCACCCCCTCCCATCACCAGCACACTCACGCACCACCACCACCACCACCACCACTACCACCTAGCCTCGCCTTCTTGCCACACACTCTGTTTGCGTTTTAAATGTGCAGATAGATGACAGGATACATGCAACCTGACAGTCAAGCAAAAGTGTACGCATACACTACAGTATACATTACATACAGTCGCATCAGTGAGTGTATAGAGTTGGGCTGTCTGGCGCGCGCGCGCACACACACACACACACACACACACAACACACACCTCTCTCTCTCTCTCTCTCATCTCTCTCTCTTCTCTCTCTCTCTCTCTCTCTCTCATCACACACACACACACACACACACACACACACACACACACACACACACACACACACACGAGCGCACGATCATGCAGAGGACAGGATCAAAATACAGGTTTGGTTGTGGGGTCATTGTCGCATACCCAAGTATGTAGTACTGTTTGCTAAGTGGAGAACGCGCACGTACGCACGCACGCGCACGCACACGTGCGCACACCACACAACACACACGCACACACACACATACACACACACGCACACGACACACACACGCGCGCGCGCGCGCGCGTGTGCGCGCGTACACACACACACAGACCAAAAAAAGGAAACCCACCTAGCCACGCCTTCTTGTCACACAGACAGTGTCTATGTCGTCTAACTACAGACAGATTACAGGACACAACTCCACATCAGTCAAATAACAGAAGTGTACGCTTGTATACATGTATACAGTAGAGTCAGTGAGTGTGTGTGTGTGTAGAGTTGTGCTGCGGGCCTTGGTCCACCTGTAGTGGTATTTGCTGGACCTAACTGTTGTTGGTCAGTTTACCTTCTGATAAGCAAGGATACCGAGGTTATGAAAGAACACATCAGTGACTGATGAAGAAGGTAGGTAGGGTTGTTGTTGTTTGTTGTTGTTGTTTATCTCGTCATCATTTGGACTCAAGGCCAGGATTGAATAACTCGTTTAGTTGTTGTTGGTGTCTTTGTGGCCTTCACCTGCAGGTACACAGGTAGGTGTGGGGCATTGGAGTGAGCACGCACGCACACACACACACACCACACACACACACACACACACACACACACACACACACACACACACCCAACACACACACACTAACAAACACCAACACTTACACACACACACACACACACACACACACCACAACACACACACACCACACACACCACACACACACACACACACACACACACACACTTTTGAACTCGCTAAGGCCTTTTGATCCCCTTTAATGAGCATGTAATACGGAATCGCCTGTAGATGTTTGTGGCTAAAGTTAGGACGTTTCTATTGCTTGTAGGTTGGGGGATTTCTTTATCCCTTTTTTTAAAAATCTAACCTATAAGAGGGGGGGGGGGGTGTTATATTTATAGTATGTGTTGCCGATTAAAAGTTACAGTGTTTGTGTTTTGGATTTGTGTGTGCCCAGTATAAAGGTTTATCATTCCAGGGCGTAAAATCTCTCTGTCTCTGTCTCTCTCTCTCCTCTCTCTCTCTCTCTCTCTCTCTCTCTCTTCTCTCTCTCTCTCTCTCCCTCTCTCTCTCTCTCTCTCTCTCTCTCTCTCTTCTCTCTCTCTCCTCCTCTCTTCTCTCTCCTCTCTCTCTCTCACAGACTCCCACTTTCAGTAAGCATATTCTGAGCACTTTGGGCAAGAAAAGACCTCATTTTGAGAGTAGTTCAGTTTATAATGTATTGTACCACACCACCACCACCACCAGTATAGTTTTTACTGTTTTAAAGGGGAAAAATGTCGAAGAATGCGTGATACATTTGCCTTATAATATTATAACATGTAGAAAAAAAATTTTTTTCAACACAACACTCAACACACACACACACACACACACACACACACAAACACACACACACACACACACACACACACACACACACACACACACACTCCCACACACACCACACCACACAACAACAACAGCTACCGCCGCCGCCGCCGCCACCACCACCACTTTTTTTTAACACCAAAGTGAGGACATTGACTGAAACGGCAAATCCCCCCAACACTTACCTTCAAACCCAGTCTGGACCATAGTCAACATCAAAAGAACCCCCCCCCCCCCCTTCTACCTCTCTTGAACTCCACACAAACCCCAAGGAAAGGTAAAGAAGTATGGTACTTCTATTAGTTAGTAGTCGTCGAGGCTTTCGGCGCTTAACGTGCCAGCGCTTTTTTTGTTTTTAATTTTCTTTTTAAAGAACAGCTGTAGTCCACAGTTCTGCATTTTCTTTCTCTCAGTCTTTCGGGTGGTGAGGTTTGTTTCTTTCGTTGTTGTTTTTTTTGTAACTCTTTAATCACCTTGCCGTGGACTGAATGGGTCTATGTGGCGCCGGCAAGCGGTTTACCGACCGACCAGCGCTTTTATTTTTTAGTTCCTCGTTTGTGGGTCCCGTTTCGTTCCTTTTTCTGGTGGATGTATATATTGTGCTTAGGCTGTGAAAGAGTTCTTTCTGTGTGGCAGTGAATGATAAAAGCTGTGTTTTGGGGGGAGTTTATTGTAAACTGGGACAGGTGATTTTTTTGTGTGTGATGAGTGTTGGTTACGTACGGGTGATTGTGGAAGAGTCAAGAGACTGTGGTGTGGTGATGTCTCTGCTTGTGTGTTGTGGTGTGTCTCGCTTTCTCTTGTTTGTTTCGATTTTTGTTGATTTGTGTCTAGTGTGTGTATTGTGCACGTCTGCACAAAACAGGCAAATCTGTCTCTTTGTCTTTGTTTCTATACCTTTGTCTGTTTGTCGGTCGTCAGTCGGTCGGTCGGTCGGTCTGTTCTTTGCTGTCTGTCTGTCTGTCTGTCTGTCTGTCTCTCTCTCTCTCTCTCTCTCTCTCTCTCTCTCTCTCTCTCTCTCTCTCTCTCTCTTCTCTCTCTCTCTCTCTCTCTCTCTCTCTCTCTCTCTCTGTACGTGTAAACAACATTATGTATACATGAGATTACGTATGTAAATTTGTGTATGTCTGTGTCTGTATCTGGAGATTATGTGTGCATAAACAGTATTATTAATAGGAGTATATATAAAATATGTACATGTGTGTGTGTGCGCTCGCGCGCGCGCGTGTGTGTGTGTGTATACGTGCAGCTGCAAATGGCAATTTACATAGCACTTTGCTTTCACCATTCATCTATGTCTAATTAAAGAAAAGGGTGTGCCAGTATAGGTAAGATCTGCTGCAGCAGAATAGTGAGTGGCACAGGTGGCTGGCTAGTTGGCTTGGCCAGAGAGATAAGCGGGGGCCTTTCTTTCTGTATGGCCTGGGGGTACTGTACTATACGGGTGGGTACAGACAGGGCAGTGCCCATTATTTTTGCCAGTGAACGAACGGCTCTCACTGCCACCCTACCGCAAAGCCGGTAGTAAAGCTGTAATGACTACCCGTACATACCCCGTACCGCGCCAGTTTTTCCTTCATTTATTTGATCTTTTTTTCTTCTTTTTTTTTTTTACCCCCCTTGGTCCAACCGCTTGCTTTTCTTGGTCTCTTTTGGGGCTCGAAGCTTTGAGTGTAGGAGTTTGAAAGGGGTATAGTTTGCACATTATTATGTGGTGTGGTGGTAGTGTTTTTTTCCCCCTCTGTTTTTGTCTCTGTCTCTCTCTATCTGCCTGCTTGCCTGCCTGTCTGTCTGTCTTTTGGTCTGTCTGTCTCCCTTTGTCTCTGTCTCTCTCTTTCTCTTCTCTCTGTGAGTGTGTGTATTTGTGTGTGTGCGTGCGCGTGCGTGCGTGCGTATGTGTGTGTGTATGTGTGTGTGAGAGAGAGAGAGGTAGAGAGAGACAGACAGACAGACAGACAGACAAGACAGGCAACGCGTAAGTGTACAAGCTGTAACTTAAGTGTTTGAAAGGTAATGAAATGCACGCTGATATTTGCTTAGATTTTTTTTTTTAATTGTGCATCTAATTTCAACTTTCATTGGGCTACACACACACAAACACACAAACACACACACACACACACACACACACACACACACACACACACACACACACACACACACACGTTAACACGCACGCACACACACCAGCAGAGAGAGATATACCGTGACTGGGCAACGCGTAGGTACGTGTATAGGCTGTATTTAACTTAAGTGTTTGAAAGGTAATAAAATGCACCGCTGCTATTTGCCTAGACCTTTTTTGTGTTTTTGCATCTTATTTCAACTTTCATTGGCACACACACACACACACACACACACACACACACACACACACACACACACACACACACACACACACACCACACACACACAACACACACACACACAAGGTGGGGGGGGGGGGAGGAGAGGACAGTTACGCAGCAACCAGACGGAAAAGAGTTCTTTAAGCAGACGAAAAAGAGTACTTTAAGCTTTTTAAACCTTAGCGCACCATGACAATTAGAGGATCACCACGAAAGCGCTGGCCAGGGCACTTAGCATGGAAACGACCCCCTCCCCCAAAACCTCCCAACTGAGTGTTATCTTGTTACAATTGCCTGTTTGTCTCCCAGCCTCCACAACAACTTTTTTTTTCTTCATCATATTTGTACGTACAACAGGATTTTGCCTCTAACATTCTCTCTCTCTCTCTCTCTCTCTCTCTCTCTCTCTCTCTCTCTCTCTCTCTCTCTCTCTCTCTCTCTCTCTCTCTCTCTCTCTCTCTCTCTCCCTCCCTCCTCTCTCTCTCTCTCTCTCTCCCCCTCTCTCTCTGTCTCTGCCGATACACACGCACAAATCCTGCAGTAGTAGTAAACGTAGTTTGGTGCACTATGTAACCCTATCTTTTTTCAGCCAATGTAGCCTCCTTCTCCTCGACCTTAATCGAATAAAAAAAAAATGCTATAGGTGTACCGTACGTGTATGGGCCTTTGATGATTGTTGACCTGTTCAGTGTCGTTTTGCACAGAAGCACGCGCTGGTTCCTTTCAAGTCTTATAGGTGCAATGCTGATCCATGACTGAACGGCCTCAGGTCGTTACGCTAGTTGGTTGGCAGATAGATCTCTCTCACCTGGCTGTGGCAAGAAGATATAAATGACACTGTTGTTATGTTTGCTTTGGAAAGTCGCTCTTGCTCGTGGACATTGCCCTGCCATTTAAAAAAAAAATTTTTTTTTTTTTTGGGGGGGGGCAGGGTAGGGGTAGGGTGAGCTGCGGTGGAAGGTTGCGGTCTGTAGGTAGTTTACTTTGACAATATTTTTTTTTTCATAGGATCAGAGGTGGGGTAGTTCACTTTGACGAAAATTTTTACATAGGATCAGAGGTGGGATTGTGAGTTTTATTTGATCTTCTGAGGCATTTATTCGGAAGGTGTCTGCAAGACGCACACATACGCAGGTGTACAACTTGAGCGCGCGCGCGCACGCACACACACACACACACACACACACAACACACACACACACACACACACACACACACACACACACACACACACACACACAGGGACAATAGAGAGAGCGCGGGCCAGTATTGCGCATTTCATTTTTACAAGGTATAATCCCTGCACACAGGTTCACACAGTCACAGTCATAGTGACTGCTTCGGACTGACGTCGTTGAGAAAACAGTGGGCACCCTATCGCATTATGGTGGCCTACCAGTATTTTGTGAGCCTGAAAAACAAATCAGTATTTTTTTTTAGCAGGGTCATAAGCCTTGTTTTTCTTATGCTTCGTTGAGTCATTGGCATTAGTGAACCGTAAAGTATGTGAACCAAGCGATTGGTATGTCAAAAATAGGTTTTGGGGCTGTTGTTTAAGTGACGGTTTCTTTCCCTTTGCGAGGTAAAGT
>CM060320.1:45678884-45688884 GCA_030674155.1 Stramonita haemastoma | reverse complement strand
GCAGCCCTGTGTGTGATGGACAGACGGAATAGGTTGTCCATTCAGGTGTGTGTGGAACCCTGCCAGGGGCGTTTTCACCATTCCTCTTTTCCTGCCCTTTTTACCACCCTGTCTTGTCTTGTGCCTGCCTCCCTCTGTCTGTCTGTCTGTCTGTCTGCCTCTTTGTCTGTCTGTCGGTCTGCCTGCCTCTGTGTGTGCGTGTGTGTGTGCGCGCGCGCGTCTCTCTCTCTCTCTCTCTCTCTCTCTCTCTCTCTCTCTCTCTCTCTCTCTCTCTCTCTCTCTCTCTCTCTCTCTCTCTCTCTCTCTCTCTCTTCTCTCTCTCTGTCTTTGTTGTGTGTGTGTGTGTGTGTGTGTGTGTGTGTGTGTGTGTGTGGTGTGTGTGTGTGTGTGTGTGTGTGTGTGTGTGTGTGTGTGTGTGTGTGTTGAGGGGTGGATGGGTAGGGAGTGGGCTTTTTCATTGATTTGGTAGTCTTGGGAGAGGCAGATTCATGAGTAAATGTCGGTATTCATTGGCACATGTCCATACGCGGTAGACAAGTCACAATGTTATGAATAAAGTCGTTGGGAACAGATACGTAAACTAGTATTCCTACAAATGTGCACACACTTGCGCATTGTTGGTGTGTGTGCACGCACGCGTGCACACACAAACACACACAATCTCACACACACACACACACTCACACACGCACGCACACGCATGCACAAACACACACCACACACACACACACACACACACACACACACACACACACACACACACACACAGAGCAGGGACAGAGAGAGCAGAGATAGAGCAGAGACAGAGAGAATCACCAGTCAGTACCATTGGCTTTGATCAGTAGCGTGTACCAGAGAATATATAGTACCTATCTGGCTTATATCTTCTCCCTCTCCCCCCAAAAAAAAAACACACAAAAAAAACAAAAACAACAACAACAAAAACCCTGCCACCACCACTCGTACTACCATGCCACTAACGGTGATTAAAGCTTCCTGTGGGGCCCCAGTCATGTGTTTGTTGTTGGCATTGCCAGGTCCTAAACTGAAACAGTCATTGACAGCCGTTTTTTTTGTACTATTCAACTACTACTACTACTACTACTACTACTACTACTACTACTACTACTACTACTACTGAAAAGTTCTGCAAAATTTTCAGTGGTGGTGGTAGTGCCCCCAGCGGTCTTCTAGTTTTAGGCTACCGTATCTAGCTGGTGAAGAGGTGAAGGAAGAACTGCTCTAATTGCTGCAGCTTGGTTTTTCGCCCATGCTTTCTGTGCTTCTGTGCATTGTGTTAAAGTGAGGTTGGTTTTGTTGTTGTTGTTACTATTTTGTTTTTGGTTCTTGTTTGTACTGTATGTTTTGCCGGTGAAAATGGCATTAAGAGTGTGTGTGAGCGTGCGTGTGGTGGTGCTGTGTGTGTGTGCGTGTGTATGTGTGTGTGCCTGTGTGTGTGCGTGCGCGTGCGCATTTGTGTAATTATTACGCATTCCAACCCTTGAGCTCAGATTCTTCTTGGCGCAGCCGATTGGTTGGCAAAGGTTCTTGTTTCAAGTATTCAGAGAAAGGCTTCCAAGGTTGTTTTTAGTTTCATAGATCGCTTTTAAGATAACGGGTTTCGTTAATTTGAAAAAATAATGTTTGTGTGTTACTTTGGAAATAGACTGGGAAGGGTGGGGCGCCGTCAGCATTACTGATTGCTGTTGGAGATGGAATTAATAGATTTTGATATGTATAAAATGCAGGGGGGGGAGGGGGGGTTAAAACTCATTTTGCACATTTAGAAACTTGTAAACGCAGATGCACACCTACTCACATACACACTAGCTCGTTCTTATGCAATCACGCGCGCGTGCACACACACGCGCTTCCACGCACACGTGTGCATACACACATACGCACTCGCACACACACACACACACACACGTGTGCATGCACACATACGCACGCACGCGCACACACACACATAGCCTTTATGCATGCACACGAATTCTCCCTGCCCCCCCTCCCTAACCTTCTCTCTCTCTCTCTCTCTCTCTCTCTCTGTGTCTCTGTCTCTCTCTCTCTCTCTCTGTCTCTGTCTCTCTCTCTCTCTCTCTCTCTCTCTCTCTCTCTCTCTCTCTCTCTCTCTCTCCTCTCTCTCTCTCTCTGCCCTCTGCCTCTTTGTCTCTTTCTGTCTCTATCTCAGTGTCAGTCTCTTTCTCTGTCTGCCTGTCTGTCTGTCTTCTGTCTGCTCTCTCTCTCTCTCTCTCTCTCTCTCTCTCTCTCTCCTCTCTTCTCTCTCTCTCTCTCTCTCTTCCTCTCTCTCTCTCTCTCTCTCTCCTCTCCCTCTCTCTCCTTGTCTGTCTGTCTGTCTGTCTGTCTGTCTGTCTGTCTGTCTGTCGCGCAGCATGAATCCCCAGACTCAAGCGGTCCGCTGTTCAGACTCGTACCCCTCTGACGTTCGTTACATTGGTTCAAAGCCAGAATAGTTAGGGGCATGTGCCAACATTTCTCAGAGAGAGGGGTAAAGGGGGGGAAGAAGGAAGGGGGAATTACTTTTTGAAAATGAACTGAAAATGAGATAACGGAGAAGAAGCTGAGAGGAGAACAGAAAGGGGGGGGGGAGAAGACAAGACAGACGGAGGAGTGGGGGGGGGGGGGGGGGTGAGGAGAGAGAGAGAGAGAGGGGAAGAGAGAGAGAGTCTCTAGTTTTTCTTCTCTCTCTATCTCTCTCTCTCTCTCTCTCTCTCTCCTCTCTCTCTCCTCTCTCTCTCTCTCTCTCTCTCTCTCTCTCTCAATTCTATTCTATTCTGATTTGCATTCTTTTTGATTCTTCTCTCTCTCTTTGATTTTTGATTGATGTCTCTCTCTCTCCCTCCCTCCCTCTCTCTCCCCCCTCTCTCCTGTGTGTGTGTGTGTGTGTGTGTGTTGTGTGTGTGTGTGTGTGTGTGTGTGTGTGTGTGTGTGTGTGTGTGTGTGTGTGTGTGTGTGTGACAGATAGACAAAACGACAAGAAAAAGAAAGAAGAGGAGGGAAAAAACCCCATACCACTGCCATAGTCTGTTTTCGTCAATCAGCTTACAGACTCTTCGTTTCTAAGCCCTCCAGGTGTGTGTGTGTGTGTGTGTGTGTGTGTATGCGTGCGTGCGTGCGTGCGTGTGTGTGTGTGTGTGCGTCCGTGCATGCGTGCGTGCGTGCGTTTGCGCGCGCGCGCGTGTGTGCGTGCGTGTTTATGTGTGTGTGCGTGCGTGCATGCGCCCGCGCGTGCGTGCGCGTGTGTGTGTGTGTGTGTAACTTCTCACATTCCCAAAGCTCCCTACCGACCGACCGACCGGCAGAAAATGAAGTTACATCTCTTTTGCTCTGAGCATACCTGAGAACAGCGGTGGTTTCTGTAAGGGAGGGTACATACCTTCCATGTACCTGCTTCTTTCTGTAGGTACCTTCAAAAGCCCTTTTTGACGTCTCCTCTCCATTTTCGCTAGATACTGTTCGATTTTCGGGACTGTTCGGCTGCAAGTGCCTTGTACTGTAGTTTTCGGCCTTTGTATGTGTTGAAATTTCGAAGGATTGAACGGTAGGTGTGTTTGTGTATGAGAGTTGTTGTTGTGTATTGATGGTGTGATGTTGTGATGATGATGAGGTGGGTGGGGAGGCTGTTAGATAAGAAAAAGGAGATGTTTATTGATGATGGTGTCTTATGTTGGGGGAGGGAGGAAGGGGATGGGGAGAGTGAGAGAGAGAGAGAGCGCATGCGTGTGTGTGTTTGCCTGCGTGTGTGTTTGCCTGCGTGTGTGTGTGTGTGTGTGTGTGTGTGTGTGTGTGTGTGTGTGTGTGTGTGTGTGTGTGTGGTGTGATGTCGTTGAAACGAATGTTCTGTCGTTTTACTCTCTTGGGTCTGAGAGATCATTGGTCAATCTCTGTCTCTCTGTCTCTCTGTCTCTCTCTCTCCTCTGTCTCTCTCTCTGTCTGTCTGTCTGTCTGTCTCTCTCTCTCTCTCTCTCTCTCTCTCTCTCTCTCTCTCTCTCTCTCTCTCTCTCTCTCTCTCTCTCTCTCTGTGTATCTGTATCTGTCTGTCTCTGTCTGTCTCTCTGTCTCTGTCTGTCTGTCTGTCTCTCTGTCTGTCTGTCTCTCTCTCTCTGTCTCTGTCTCTCTCTATCTCTCTCTCTCTCTGTCTCTCTGTCTCTCTCTCTCTCTCTCTCTCTCTCTCTCTCTCTCTCTCTCTCTCTCTCTCTCTCTCTCTCTCTCTCTCTCTCTCCTCCTGTCTACTGTCTCTCTTCATCACCCCCCCCTCTCTCTCCCCAATATCCAGCGGTTACAGACTACCAGTAAAAGGCACCAGGCACATTTAGCATTCATCAATGACCACCATGCTCTCTGTGAGACTGGCCACATGGCTGGAAAGTAAGCTGCACATCTTCAGTAGCTTTGGTCTGCCACATGATGTGCACTCTGCATCAGGTGGATGGATTAAATCGCTGGTGATGAATTTTGGCGAAGAACCAGCTACAGGCTAATATGAACATCTGCTGCGGGTTTTGGTATGTATGATACCAGTTTTCCCTCTTGTATCAAAATGGTAATCTGTAGACACTACCAAAAACGAGAAAATGCTGTGGGTATATCTTTGTGCAGAGCTTTAATAGAATCGTTAGCCACGCACTAGTCTGGAATTTGCATGTACAAAAGTAAATGACGGCTAGTGATAACTTGGTAAATGACTGTGGAAAGTGTATACACTTGGGGTTGGGCACAGCTAACTGCTTAAGAACTCACTCGAGATCTGCAGTAAAGGCGCGGTTGGGTACTGGGAACACAAGAAAGGTTTAGTTATAGTTTTTTTCGTCGGGTTCGTGGCCACTTTGCTATAGATTCTTTCCTGCCTCTTTTATATTAGGTGCTTCCTAACTCCACCACCTTTGTGTGTGGTGAGTGTGAGTGAGTGTGTGTGTGTGTGTGTGTGTGTGTGTGTGTGTGTGTGTGTGTGTGAGTGTGAGTGAGTGTGTGTGTGTGTTGGTGTTTGGGTGCCAAATTAAGCTACAGTAATTTGTTATTGTTGTCAAGAACACAGTGAACGCTGCCATTGTCTAAAACTGTATAGTCTTCACGATCTACCAAACACTGTCCCACGTTTATTTCAGATTGCAACTTCCCTTCCTGTCACGGTGCCAGATCCTTGCAGGCTGAGGCCCTAGGCCCTCCTTATCTCTCTGCAGGCACGTGTTCACACCGATAAGCTTCTGCTGCTGCTGCTGCTGTAGCTTTACCAGTCCTGTTTGGGTGCTGGTTTTCCCCGCACTGCTCCTCTGAAAAACTTAGTGCAAGAGAAGGGAGAGGGAGAGAGACATGTAAATGATTAGAAACTGTCAGACCCTTACATCAAGAGCGCGCACACACACGCACTTGTGCAGTGAGGAGAGAGAGAGAGAGAGAGAGAGAGAGAAGAGAGAGAGAAGAGAGAGAGAGAGAGAGAGAGAGAGAGTAGAGAAGAGAGAAGAGAGAGAGAGAGCATCAGAAATCCCAAATAAGTGGTAAGAACTTATCTTCTTCGTTAAACCTTTACCGCCTCCTCCCCATAATCAACCCTTAATCACTTTTTTCCTCCCCCCTCCCAAACTAGCAGTGTATTATGTTTATAAAATCGTAACCACCATCAACGTCTTCACACTGTTGGAACACAGTGACAGTCATGCACCGTCTGTGGACCACACAGAATACCACATACATACCTTGGTCACTCCACGGAAATAGTGGTCGTGTCATTATGTAAATGTATTCTGGTGACCGCAGTCACTCAACTGTTTTAGGTCCACGGATCACAGCAATGGTGGGGGGGGGGGGGGGGGTTGAGCTTGAGAGGAAGGGGTTAAGGAAACAGACACATGAACTTTTTTTTGTTGTTTTATTTTGCTTTGTTTTTTTCTTGAGAGGTGGGTAGGAAGTGGCCACGTTGTATAGTTGTGTTCCACTATTGTGAGGGCCGGAGACTTCTCGCTGGCTCTGAAAGCTAGCGAAAAAGAATACAGTCACCTGAAAGGAAAAAGAGGAAAAGAATAGGGGGAAGGAGAGAGTGGTCCAGTCTTGTGTTTACTAGCGTTACACGGCCCCACTCTATTCTCTTTTTTTCCCCCTTGTCTGAACTGCGGTGACTGTCGGTGTCAGGGTGTATAGTCGGTATGCGTGACGGTTTGTGACTGGGGGAGAAATGTCGCCACACTACACTTACAGTTTTTGGTCATAGGTGTGCCTCTCATCTTTTGGTTTTTGTTGGGGATTTGTAGATAATGGTTTTTTTCCAGTGATATCAGTGTCTTTCGGGGATGGTGTTATACCTGACTGACCGATTAAAGTTATAATTTCTCGCTCTTTGAACACGTGTGCAGATTGATGATAGGGTTACAGGGCATGTGGGATGTTTCTGTGGTCAGTTTGTGCTGGGAAAAAACACCGCAAAAAACTTGGCCTTTGTTGAAAATCGGTTGATATTTTGTGAAGAAAAATTTGGTTCCGTCACGAAATTCTATGAATGGTTATGACATTGTTACGGGTGTGTGTGGATGTTTATGAAGAAAATACCCTTGCCTTTCTGCGCTTTTGGTGGAGGCTGAGATCTTCTTCTGTCGTCTGAGGATGTTGACGGAAATTGACCACTGTGTATACTGTATCGTTTTTGAGGGAGGGCCTTTACCTAAGTATGTCAACTTCTGTGCGTGCTTTCAAGAAAAATTGACTTTTTTATGTAAAATTTGTGAGAAAAAACTGTTTTTTTTTAACAGTTGGACTGATATCATAATCCACAATTTATTGTTGTGCATTCCCCAGCCTAACACTCTGAGGGGTCACCCAGAATGTACACTCACACTCACTCATCCCACCTGGAATCACTGGGAATTGTGCTGGGAGATTGAAACTGCACACTGAATGAGAAGTTTGCGTGTATGTATGACTTGTTTTCAAGTACTTCGCCATATAGGCAGCCATACTCCCGACAACCTCACAATCATTTTGCTGATCTTTGGTAAGTGAGGGAAAGCTTTCTTATCGTCACTGTACACTAGAAGCTTTGCTGTCACATTTCTTCATGAAAACAGGTGGGGTTCAGGGAAGGGTGTACTTGCTGAGGGCTAGTTTACGTTGCTAGGGTGGAATGGGCTGCTGGGCTGGGCTCTGCCAGGTGTAACTTGCCCAAGACACACTAACCCGAAAAATTCAGTGCAGTACCTGAACGACTTGTCTATGAGTTAAGGGAGAAATCGGGTGTAACGTTGCAGTTGTTCAAAGATTACGTCAGCCACGAGGTGAATGTGTGTGTGTGTGTGTGTGTGTGTGTGTGTGTGTGTGTGTGTGTGTGTGTGTGTGTGTGTGTGTGTGTGTGTGTGTGTGTATGTTGTTTAAAGTCTCTGTGTGCGCGCTGAAGGTGTAGTGTTTGACATACCGAATTTGCACACTTTGTTTATCACCATCGTCATTGTGATCTCCATCGTTATTATTACCACCATTGTCATTATCGTCGTCGTTGTTAGCATTATCAACAAACAGCTGCGTAGTTTTGTTTTAACCATTCGGAAGGCGCGGAGTTTTGTCGTCTGTGATGTTTGACTGTCACTTGCAGTCTGTGTTTGGTGTGTTGTGTATGACTGCAAGTGAAAAAATTCCCGTCCATTGTCATCTGTTGTAGAACTTTGTCGCAATAATTTGTCTTTGGTGTGGTTGTGTGTGTTCGTGTGTTGTGTGTGTGTTGTGTGTGTGTTGCCATTCGGAACCCTGCGGAAGTGTATGCATGTGCCTATCTGTGCTTGCATGTGTACGTTTCTATCATCTCATGTTTGATCATGTGTCAGTTCAAAAGACAGTGGAGGAACTTCGTTACCTGTGATAGTGAAGGAGATTTGCAGGTATCATCATCAGATCTTGTGGTATCATCAGATCTTGACGATTGCCGTTGGCGGTAGCAGTATGAAATAATATCAGTAGACTGTAACGCCTACAGGCAGGTCTATCTTGCTTACAAGGGTTTCTCCATGTGTAGTCACAGTCGGAACCTCCCTTGTCTCGAGTAACCGTCTTGGTGCTAGTTTTTTTCCCGTTTTTTTTGTCTGTCTGGTTTTTTTTAGGAGACTATAGCCTAAACTAAATGTGCCTATGGCGGTGTGAATGCAACTGAGATTTAGAAGAAGAAGAAGAGAAAAAAAAAGCAGACGCAGCAAGCGAAAGAGAAATGATTGTCTTTGGCAAAAAAGTCTGAAGAAGAATCCTTTGTCAAGACTCGTGCACGCTTACAAAAAGAACGAGAGATTAAAAGGTGACGATTAACTGGTGTTTATGACGTACTTTTCCTGATCGGAGCAGCTGGCATTTCACCTAGTGTTGTTATCTGTTATGACGAAAATAATCATTATACAAGACAACACAAGTGATAAAACAATAGAATGATATATGGGCTGCCAGTTGGCTGACGTGTGCGTGTGTATATTGTGGGTGTCTGTGTGTATTTTTACACCTCAATCACTTTCTGTTGGTTCTTCTTTACTTCTTCTTCTCTTGTGCTTTTTCTTTGTGTGTTTTGCTTTTCTTTCGTCTATAATTTTGTGTCTTTCATTTTCCCAAGAACTTCTGTTCCTTTTTTTTTTAATCGATTGCAACTTTCCACCCTTACCCCCCCCCCCCCCCCTCCCCCTCTCTCTCTCTCTCTCTCTCTCTCTCTCTCTCTCTCTCTCTCTCTCTCTTCTCTCTCTCCTCTCTCTCTCCTCCTCTCTCCTCTCTCAAAAATTATTTTTCATCTTCATCTGCTTAAAGCACCCTTTTAAAACTCAGGTGTTTGTCATCCCCACCCCGTCCTTCATAACCTACCGTATCTGCACTTTGTGTGTGGTGTGTGTGTGTGTTTCGTGTGTTCGCGCGCGTGTGCTTAGATGCCTACGTGAGTAGTTGAGGGTGTGCGTAGTCACGCATGTTTAGTGTGTGATTACTTGCTAACATGTGTAGCCGTTTGTTTAAATATTTTTATATTATCATCCATATAAGTTTTTGACTAACATTCTCAAGAATATTCCAGTTTTATTGTCGTTTGGTTTAGCACATGCGGAGTTCATTTGTCTTGTACATTTTCAGTTACTGTACTCTTCCTCGTTATAAATACATCCCCGCTTCGTGTATATATATATTTTCTTTTTACTGTGTTTCAGTCTGGCACTGTGGACAAACGTCACGCGGTCATCACCTTTGACCTTTACCTCAGCAGGTTCAAGGTTAAAGATTTGAGTACGACCAATGGGTAAGTATCAATGAAGGACACTGTGTGTGGTGTGTGTGTGTGTGTGTGTGTGTGTGTGTGGTGTGTGTGTGTGTGTGTGTGTGTGTGTGATAGAGAGAGAGTTCAAAATATTAAGGATTTATAGTACACTAGTCAGATGAAAAGTTTTGCCATCATGGTAACTGCCAAAACCTCTACAGACGAAACTTGTAGTACAATCTGTTTTGCCTGTGCTATTATGGTTATCCAGCCCAGCTCATTGTGACACGTGCTTTTTTTGTCTTAACAAATCAATAATTTGTTGTATAAAACTTAACATATCAAGTTTTTCAAAAGCAATAAGTGAATGAATCAGAATGCATGTTTGTCTGAATACCACGTAGCCATAAAACCACCGAAAATTTAAAAAAAAAATAAAAAGACGAAGGAACAAACATAAATAACCATTTCATTCAGCTCTTCAGTTGTGAAATTTCTCACAATTTACTTCTCTCGATCCTAACAGTCCTCATCCTGGCACCCATCTTCTCACCCTCATTTAAAGTTAGTCTTTGTCATCATTTGCTTGACATGGCCTCTGTGATCGGTGGGCAGAGCTATAAACTTAATCATTGATTGAATTTGGATTGCCAAAAGTTCATATTTTCCCTCCCCTTTGTCCTCTCAAGTTTTTCTCCCAAATTTCTCAGCACGCTCACACACTCGAACACCCACAAGAACAGGTGGCAAGGAAAGACGAACATGAGCATGTAAGCATTCTCT
>CM060320.1:45663884-45671384 GCA_030674155.1 Stramonita haemastoma | reverse complement strand
CACACACACACACACAACATATATTATATATATATATATATATATATATATATATATATATATATATATATATATATATATATATATATATATGAATTAATTTTGTAGATCTTTAACTTTTAAACATTCAATTCTATTTGTAATACAAAATTGAAAATGAGAGTAATCGTGTACGCGCGCCGCACACACACACACACACACACCACGCACAGCCACGCGCAGCGCGCGCCCAC
The DNA here is from genome assembly GCA_030674155.1 of Stramonita haemastoma. NCBI lineage: Eukaryota > Metazoa > Mollusca > Gastropoda > Neogastropoda > Muricidae > Stramonita > Stramonita haemastoma. The sequence continues at coordinate 45,671,151 of CM060320.1, read as the reverse complement.
ACACACACACCACACACACACACACACACACACACACACACACACACACGTGTTTATACAGCATGTTAGTGATTGTATATCTCAATGTCTGTGTGCGAGTGTCTCAACCGTCTAGGATAATAATGAATGATGCCTGCATGGATGACATGCCCTCCCCACCCACACACCCAAAAACCAAACCAAACCCCACCCCACCCTTTCTTTCCCTTAACTCACTGCCACATTCCAAAGTGTACCACATGGAGCAGGGAGAGCCGTGCACGGGGGACTCGCCCCCCTCCCCTTCCCCCCCTCTGTCCCTGCAGCAGTCCCCTCCCCCCGCCCCCATCCCGTCAGCGGGGGCGACACGGGGTGCAGCACCACCACCAAGCCCTGTGCCCTTCACCCCCGGGCTGGGGGGGCCGTCACAAGGACCCCATGGCCGAGTGTCAGGTGAGAGAGAGAACTGATACACTTTCTTTTTTTTTTGTGGTTGTGTGTGTGTTTTTTTCCATTCGTGTGTCGAGTTTGCTACAAATAAGTTGCAATGTGAAGTCTTTGTCAGAATGTAAATAATGATTGGACAGTTTAATTTACTTGTTGTCCTGTCAAGGTTGTTTTTGTTTTTTTTTAAGTTGAAATGTGATGTCATCTGTCACAATGTGTGCTGTATGTAAATGGGGACAGGACTAGTATAAGTTTACTTGTTTCCCTGTCAAGTATTTAAAAAGAAAAGTTGAAATATGAAGTCATCTGTCACAGTGTGTGTTGGATGTAAATGGGGACAGGACTAGTATAAGTTTACTTGTTGCCCTGTCAATGTTTTTTTTTTTAAATAGTTGCAATGCGAAGTGATCTGTCACAATGTGTACTGTATGTAAATGATGACAGGCTGTCTGTTGTTTAAGCTTACTTTTGTTGTCCTGTCCAGGTGTGCTTGTTTTGTTTGGTGTTTGTGTTGTTTTTGTTTGTGTTGTTTGTTTTTTGGGGGGTTGTGTAGTGGAATAAAATCTGTTTAAATCATGATTGTATCAAATTTCTGCATAGAATAATCCATGTTGTAACATGTTTGGTTTGTTAGGTGTTGGTTTATGTCAGGATTTTTTTTTCAAAAAGAATACTTGCAGAACTTAATCAACAAATGTATGAGTAATCATTACAAGCCATGATGCTTATAGTGTGCTTATCGAACAAGGGAAGAACATTTAACCTAATCATTTTGCAGGTAGTAAGCATATATTTATATAACTTTTTTTTTATTACTTCAGCACAGTTGCGTTTACAACGTAACAAATGCAAGTATTCATGTTTTAGCGTTGTTGTAGTGAAGTTGTGTTGATTGAAGAGATGTGCGAAAACAAAATCTTGGGCTCCTGTGAGATCTAGCATTGAAATGAGAGGTATGGCTTCTGTGTTGGGGGGGGGGGAAGATCAGAAGAGATTAATAGAGAGTGGGCATGGAGGGTATGGAGTGGAATTGAGGATTATGAATTGGATAGAGAGAGAGGTGACTGATAAGATGTGTGTGATTACCTGTGTGTGATGCTTTCGCTTCATCGTGATTTGTCTTTCGCTCTTTTGGGTGTTTGTGGATTTCCACAGACACCATGTTGTTAAACACAGGACTGTTTATTGTTATTGTTTGGTTCTAGCTTGACTTTCTTATTTCCATCCCCTCTCCCTCTTTTTTTTTTTTTTCTTGATCCAAATGATTTATATTCGCTTACCAATATTCCTTTGAAAAGTACTGAATTTTTGTTTTATTTTGTTCTAGGAATATGTTATTGAATATTCCTGTTATTCCGAGTGCGTTATTGAGTATTCCTGTTATCGCGATTTTGTAAGTCAAATGGAAAGTATTCTTGGTTTTTTTTTTCCCTTTAATTTCTAGTTACTCAAGAAAGGTCAGCTTATTTATTGCTTTGCGTATCATTGAAAGTGACAAAATTTGTAAAAAAGTGGTGCCATTTCACAAGACACCAGGAATCTCTGAGTAGTTTTGTAAAGAGCTTTCGCACTTTCGTGCTTCACTGTATGCTTTTAAGAAAATAGCAAGTGCTTGTTCGTACAGTTATGAAATTATGAAGAAAATTAGAACAGGACTGTTTGGGTTTGTTTTTACTCTTCTCTTCTCTCCTCTCTCTCTCTTCTCCTCTCTCTCTCCTCTCTTCTCTCTCTCTCTCTCTCTCTCTCTCTCTCTCTCTCTCTCCTCTCTCTCTCTCTCTCTCTCTCTCTCTCTCTCTCTCTCCCTCTCCTCTCTCTCCATTTATAGGCATTCTACTCGTGGTAGATATGTTATCGTTCAAAGCTTGTGTCACTCCAGCTCCCCCCCCCCCCCCCCCCCCCCCAAACACACTTATGCCCCACACCCTTCTACAAAATGAAAGAGAAAGATTACCAAAGAAGCATGCACGCATGCGTGCGCGCGCGCACGCACGCACATACACACACGCACGTGCATGCACCACTAAGAACCATAATACTACACGTTCCTTGTCATTTAGTGAATTAGCTTTAATTGGAAGAAAATTACTTCAAGGAAGTTGCAGTATTAAATGAACAATAAAGATTTGATGTTGCGATGTTCTTTCCATTACCAACACATTCGCTTAGTAGTTCGCGCGCATATGTGTATGTGCATGTACGTACGAGTGCATGCGTGTGTGCGTGCGGGTGTGGGTATTGTTGTGTGTGTGTGTGTATTTTATTTTATTTATTTTATTCTTCTGTTTCGAGGATAATGGAATGAGCACTCATGTGCTTTTTTTTACATAATTAGTCTCCGTATGTATGCAGTTTTGTAAATTTTGTTATCTGTTCCCCACCTTACGAAAAGCAGAACGGGCTTTAACGTGTGCGCAAGATGTTCAGAGTGCGTTCGCACACAAAACATCGGTTTATAGTCTCATCCAAAGGACTTTAAGGGGGAGTGGAGTTGTCATTGATGTTAACTCGAGGGGAAAATATCCCCTTGAACGGGATTTGAACCCGGGTCAGCAGATAATGACCACAATGCACAACGCTCTAACCAACCAGGCTATCCCGTCTCCCCCCCCCCTCCCCCCCCCCCTTCCGTGTGTGTATGTTTTTGTGAATGTTAAGTTGTGCAACATTCCAAAGCTCACAAAGAAATATTGGAGTTGTCAGTTTCGTTTGTTTATCATTGCTGTTTTAACGGAGATAACTGCTTTCTCCCAACAAGTCAATTCCCCTAACGTCTTTTTCCCCCCATTAGGAAGGCCCTTGTGAGTGCTGTTTCCAGACAGCAGAACCCTTTTCGTTTCAGCGTGCACTAAATCAAATCATCAGAGCTTGCCTACAGGTACATCAGAATTTCCAGTGTTCTGTTAAAAGCCAGGCGTCTGGAAGGAGGGGGAGAGAGAAGGGGGGTGGGGGTGGAGGGAGGGGGTTATGAGTATTGCCTTGCAGTAACCAAAATGTCTAAGCAGTAGGTGAAGCCAAAATTCAAAGCAGTAACCAAAAAGTCTAGCGGTAGGTGAAGCCAAAGCTAGGCGAGCAAGTTAGCGTAGGAAATCTGTAGGAGCCAATATTACGAGGTGAAAGTTAGGTGAGCAAAGTCTGTCTAACAGCGGTGAAAGTCAGTGAGCCAAAACGTCAGTGGTGTGAACTAAGTCTAGGCAGTAGCCAACATGTCATAGCAGTAGGTAAAGCTTGGTCTAGGTAGAAGACAAAAAAGCCTTAACAGTAGCCGAAACGTTTACGGGTTTAGACAATAACCAAATAGTCATGGCAGTACTAAAGAGTCTCACCAGTAGCCAAATCGTCCAGGTAGTATAGTCAAAAGTCAGGGCAGTAGCCAAAAATGCTGTTGCCAAAAAGTTGGTTGCGATCATTCAATACTATTTAAAATCAGTAACCCCGTTCGTGAACTGTTAAATGCATACTTTAAAAAAAAAAAGTCTGCTTGTCTGACTGCCTGTATGTTTGTCTGCATGTTTGTCTATCAGCTTATCTTTCCTCGACATATCTAAGAGGTCTGTGAGATTCATGATCTGTAAATTGAAAAAATGTGTTTTCAAGTACAGTTAAATTCGCAAAAACATATCATGCATGTGGGAGCGTCTGCATTGCGCCTGCGCGCGCGCGCGCGCGCAGGAGTGTGTGTGTGTGTGCGTGTGTATGTGTGTGTGTGTGCGTGCGTGCGTGCGTGTGCGTGCGTGTGTGTTGGGAGGGGGAGGTAGGCTGGTCCCATGCTAGCATGTCTGTCTGATATGTTCTTTCGCATGTGTATCGTTAAATACCTGTCTGCTCCTGTACGTCAGTCTTTTTTGTTGTTCTTTGTTTTATTTTAATTCTTTTCCGAGCAGTGTGTGTTCGGTTTTTCGGGTTGTAGTTTTAGGAACAGGGAGTATAGGTACTAACAGCATACCTTTGTATGAACATCTTTGTATGGAATGTGTAAACTTTGCTTCGCTATTCTTACTACTCCGACATAAATGTTGAGTGATAAATCACCTTATTTTTGTACCCTCCCTCCAAAGCTGCGGTACTGTGGACAATATCCGGGTACCAGCAGAATGTGGTACCCCACCCTGGTAGGTATTCCCGTAGGATCAGCTCAACGTTTGAGTTTTCTTTCCGTCCTGTTTCTTTCCGTTCTTGTCCGTTCGTGTGCTGCTTTCAGGATAAAGCTTCTAGTGCCCAAGAATACTGGTGTCTCTTCAGCTCTGCGCCATTGTTAAAAAAAATAAAGAAAAAAAAGGCTGCAGAGTGAAGAGATAAAAAAAATAATAAGGAAGAAAAACCAGAGACCGGTACAGGCATTGCTTTTAACCCAGGGAAAGGGCAAAGATAAAGAAAGCTTGTAGACATTTGTGTTTTCTTGCGGAATTTCAGGTATTTTAATTAATCAGATTGGCATGGCAGTATGGTTAAGGTGCCTTTAAAAAAGAAGTTCATGTTACATTTTCGGATCTATTTTGTAGTGTGAAAAAAGTGCTTTTAAACACTTCGCTTTTTTAAAAAGAAATTTGCCTAATATTTTTTTAAAATCTCTTTTGTAGTATTTAAAGGTGCTTATTCAAAACATGCTTTTTAAAAAAATCACGTTCTCGCAACATTTTCGGATCTAATGTGAAAAAAAGTGGCTTAGCAACACCCAGCATTAGATTGGACCTGAGTAGCAATGAAGTACTTTTGTTTCTTTTTTGCTTTCTAGGTGACATTATGTACTTTTCGCCAAAAAAGAGAGACAGAGGTAGAAAAAAAATCGTCAGGATGGAAGTAACTGAACTGGAAAGTCAGTCTGTCAGTTATTCAGTCAAAGAATGAACTTGCACAGTTTTGTATAGATGTGAAAGTGTTGTCTTTTTAGTAGTACAGTCTGATTTTTTTCCAGATTCATTACTTTTGGGGTCATATCATTGTAGTGAATCTGCATATCCAAGAGTGATTGTCTTTTCATACCAAGCTAATACTAACCTTTTAACTTGTTAATCTAATTAAACCTTATGGCAATTTGTCAAGATTAAGCCAACCTCATTCTGAAGTTTCAGTTCCATTGCAAATCTCTTTATAGCCGGACAAAAATGGCCTCGTGATTGGACTTAGTACTAACCATTAATGCAGTAGACTGTACTAACAGATGTGCTTTAGATTTATTGCATTGTCAGGTCCAAAAATTATTCCCAAAGAGAATGGCTGGAAAGAGCCACCTTGGCACAGTGGCCTTGGGTTTGGACTTGAAGGTGGTGGGTTTGAATCCCATCAGAGTCATAGGATTATTTATTATTATTTTTTGGAGGCTGTCCGGCTTTTACCCAAAGTGAGTTTGCTGTTGGCTCATTGGGAAGACTTTTGTGCCTGTGGTGAGTTTGTGTCAAAGCCTTAGGGGTTTGGGGTTCACGGGAGAAGGTCGGTGGAAGGACGTTGTGGTGGTCGCCATCCCTGTTGGGCGCTCACTGAGGGGGTGGGGGGGGGAATTAGTGCGTGGTGTCCTATGTATGTTAGCTCAGAACAGGCGCCACTGAGCACCACCACATTGATCCAGCAGCAGTGCAGGGCCTCGCATGCTGATGGCCCCTTGGCGTCCTGATATTGATAGGCTCCCAGTGGACCTCTGACCTGGGAATGCGGCATAGCGAAATATGGTATGGCAGGGGTGGAGGGATTAAATTGAGCGGCGTGGGAACATCAGGACAATAGCGTCTCAGAAGAGGCAGCAAAAAACAAACTAGAGAGAGAGAGAGGGGGGGGGGGAAGGAGAGAAAGGACGTGAGCGGGTATGTGGGAAAGATCGTGAGGTTTTTGTTGTTACTTTTATGTATGTATACATATGATATATATATTATATATATAATTACATATAATACATATATTTATGATTTTACTGACTTTCATAATGTGTAATATACATTATGGAAGTCAGTGAAGTTATACAAAAAGATGTGTTTTGATATGTTTATTTCCTGCATTAAGTTAAAACACATTGTTTCAGAAAACAAAATCTGTGTAAATTGCATTTTGTAGGTAAAGGGTATAATACTGTTTTAGAATGATCGTGCTTCTCTGGAAAGGCGCCAAAGCAGCCACAGGAGATTAACGTATATTTTAGGATTGGGCATATCACATGTGCATGTCAATTTGAGTTCTTTCTGATCATGCTCTATGTTCGTAAGAAAGAGCTCCTGTGTAACTAAAAAAAAGTCAACCAACTGTGCATGTATGTTGGTTTTGTTGTGATCCACATCTGCTTTTCATCTTCATTCTGTGTTCTGTGTATATCTCAGCATAAATGGTACGTACATAATCCATACCTTTTATTTCCCTCTTTGTCCATCTCTGTGAAATTGGTTGAATTGTAATGTTTGTTAAATGACTGCAGCGTGAAATGTCTTATTGTGTCATGTATTTTTCCCAGTATTGTGATTGTTTTTTAAGTGTCTTTTTTTTTCTCTTAAATACATTCTGGTCATATTGAGGAATATCATATGAAAAGTGATAAGTCGTTCTTTTGTGTATTGTGAACCCATATTTTACGTTTCAGTTTCAGTGAAGTCGTTTGTGTGTTTCTTCCTCTTCTTCATCCTTCTCCTCCTCCTCCTCCTCCTCCTTCTCCTCCTCCTCCTCATTTCCTGCTTTTCATTCTTCTCCTCTGTTAATTCATCAACTTGCATTTTGATGGTTTGGGCATGGGAACCATTCTTCACTTGGTGGATTGTTTATTTTAAGCATGTCAACAGGAAATTTTAAGAGTATCATAGTTTGCATGTGTCCTTGAAAGAACAGTTTCCTTAAAAAGTCAGTGTCTGTAAATGTTTTTATGATT
>CM060320.1:45633702-45663784 GCA_030674155.1 Stramonita haemastoma | reverse complement strand
CTCAGCTTGTTCTGTGGCTTTTCATTCTTTCCTCCTTTCTTTCTTTCTTTCTTTCTTTTGTTTTTACATTTCAGTTGACATTTACACACGCATACAAAAGCAGAACAGTAGGTGTAAGCACAAACGAAACAAGTTCATTCAAGGTCGGACGTTTCTGCCTTTTTTGTTGTTGTTGTGTTTTGTTTGTTTGTTGTAATTTTGTGGCCATGCAGAACAAACCACAAGATGAACAAAATGTGTAACTGTGTCTTTATTATTGGTTTGTCATGAAATCAGAATGAGGTGAGAAAACAGTTGACATGGACATGTTTCTAAACACAGGCAATCGTTAATTCCGCTTTGTTTACAGCGAAGTAAATGATAAGGGTAACAGATGGGAAACTACAGAGGTGACTCCGAGAGAGAGAGAGATAATATAATATATATAATAGTAGATATATATATATATATATATATATATATATATATATATATATATAATATATATATATATATATACACCACACATCAATTTGTTGATTTCTAGGTAGTGCACCTGTGTGTGTGTGTGTGTGTGTGTGTTGTGTGTGTGTGTGTGCGCGTGTGTGTGTGTGTGTGTGCACCTCTGTGTGGTGCACCTCTGTGTGTTGGTATGTGTGTTGAGAGAGAGAGAGAGTTGCAAAGGGGTTGCACGTATATTTGTGTGTGTGTGTGTGTGTGTGTACCGACGCGCACGCGCACGCGGTTATACGTGTTTGTACGCGTTGCAACCACTTGCGATGGGTCATTTATGAATTTGAAGGTCTTTCCTCCCTTCCTTATAATGGCATTAACAGAGAACACCCGAAAACTGAAACACAAACACTGACGGGTTAATTTAACTGGGAATGTGTTGTCGGAGAGAGAGAGAGAGGAGAGAGGAGAAAGCACACTGACAACCGGAACGTAAGCTGTGAAGCCAGCCCACAAATAAACCCGAGGAGTATTAAAGCCACATCGCTTGTGGCGAACGTGACAGTGTCGCCGTTGGATGTAACATCAATCTTGGTCCGCTTTTCGGAGCTAGTGTTTGCTAAGGGTTTCGGCTTACCTGGCCCATCTCTCTGTCCTCCCCTGTATCACTGACACTTATTAGTCCTTTGCTGGAAAGTTTGCTCTGTGTCTGTCTTAGGTCTCCCCCCCCCCCCCCCCCCCTTTCCCTTCCCCACCAATGAAATTTTGTGTGTGCAGTTTTAACTTGAGTAGTATTACCATCGAAGGAAGGTGGCAGGATGGTTAAGACGTTTGCCTGCCAGCAAGTAAACCGTGAGGTTCTGGGTTCGATTCCCAGCTCCGCCCTTTCTTCCAGTTCGACGAAAAAAATCGAGGTGGATGTCAAAGTCATTCGGATAAGACTATACACCGGGGTCCCGCGTGCGAACGCATGCAGAACATCTTGCGCACACGTTTAAAACCTGTTCCGCCTTTCGAAAGAGCAGGCCATTGTGTGCCGGTAGGAGCGGATGACAACAAAATAAAAATAGAAAAAAAGAGCATGCGTACAGGCGTCGTGTTTAAGACACTATCCCTGAGGAAAAAAAAGGGGGGGTTGGGGTCCCCAAGGCGGTTCGGGCTGTGGGCCTATAATGCTATATCATGTATATGGCAAGGTTCTGGTGGCTCCTGCGACGGCACTGGAACCATTCGTATCGGTGATTGCCTTTCCAATGGACCATTCCAGCGACGTGGAGAGAGAGAGGGGGGAGGGGGAGGTCTGCTGCATGGGTAAGAGCTTGCCCTCCATACTTGCTTACCCAGGCTTTGCGCGCTAGAGCCTAGAGCGCAACTCTATAGTCTTCTGAGACTGATGGATGCCTACAGTTTACTATGCAGAAAATCAACTGTGGGTGTGGTTGCATATCATTAAGTTGTGATTAGCAAGACCTTCCAAAAATCTGAGAATAGATCGGTGATGTAATCTTAATGGCGCAGTGGTTAATTGTTTGGTGTTATGCACACACACAAAAAAAGAAGCGTTATCAATAATCTAGGTAAAGAATGCCGCACAAAAAAAGACTGACAGTCCAAATCAGAACAAACGAAACATTACAGTAACAGTGCGTCAATCCACATGAATGACTGCTTTCTACAGATGATTGATCGTTACTAGACTCTAGTTAGCATAGCTACAGAGAGAGTTGGGAGTGGTCGGTTGAGTGAAAGACAAAAGTAGAGAGTGGGAAAGAGGGGAGGACGGGGGGGGGGGGGGGGGGGGGGGTTGTCAGATGTAATAGGAAGAGAGGTTTTGGAACAAACACAGAAAAGGAGTGGAAGAAAGGTTAGAAACTGGGCATCTAAATAAAGCAGGTCTTCCACATCTTCCCCTGAACTGTAAGCAATGTGTGGCAGTACCATGTTTACTCGAGCAAAACTAGTTACATGAAGAGAGAGAGAGAGAGGGGGGGGGGGGGGGGGGGGGCTTAACCACTGTCTGTAGTGTTTTGTATCATCTCTGTCTTATCAGGTGTTTGTACGTATGTCTCAGTCTGGCTGGCTGTTTTTCTTGGATCAGAAAATCTACTTAAAACATGAGCAACAGATGAAACACATTGTAACAGTATCAGGACTCCTTGTAATGCTTCCAGAGCTCTGATAATATCGCTAGCATGCCGGCCTCTGAGCTGAATAAAAGGCGTTCGCCAGCTTTGTACTTAAACTGTACGGAAAGTTTCAGAAAAAGAACAGACAAAGACTTCATCTTGATCAGATTACGTTTCGTTCCCCCAAAGCTCTGTTTATTTTGGAGGCTGACACAATTTTTGAATGCCAATTGCTGACAGCATTGCAGAAAACATCACCGCGTGTGCGTGTGTGTGTGCATGCTTGCGTGCGTGTTTGTGTGTGTTAAAAAGAAAGAAAGCAAGCGTTCCTTATATCTTTGCGTTCTTACGTTTCCATAAAGCTTAAGTCATCAGATAACATTTACATTTTACGGTCATCTTTTTCCCATCGTGGTCTGCGGAGGACTTTTTTTTAAACCTCTCTGATTGGTTTACCTTCGGTGCCTGAAGTCTTGTTGACACAAACTCATGTAGTCATTTTGAAATTTGTGTTCCCCCCCCCCCCCCCCCCCCTTTTTTTTTTTTTTTTAATGAAGAGCGGTTTTCGGCATGATGATCTTTAATTAAACCGAAGAATGTAATTTTATGTATAGTGCACCCTTTTTTTTCATTGTGTACATCACCATTGTCACCTCCACTTATCTCTATCAATCCCTCCAGTCTCTCTCCCTCCAGCTTTCCGTAACCTCTGTGTGTGTGTGTGTGTGTGTGTGTGTGTGTGTGTGTGTGTGTGTGGTGTGTGTGTCTCTCTCTCTCTCTCTCTCTCTCTCTCTCTCTCTCTCTCTCTCTCTCTCTCTCTCTCTCTCTCTCTCTCTCTCTCTCTCTCTCTCTGCATTCCTGCACTTCTGCCATCTTTCCCCAACTACCGATTTAAAGCGATTATCATCTTCGTGTTGTTCACTGAACACTGGGATTAAATTGTGTCAGTGTAAGAAGAATCTAATATTATATTATGTTGAGATGCTGTGCATGTGAGCAGCGAATCGGCCATATTTCTCAAATGTACTCTGATCTATCCCAGAAATCTGATGGGTCTGATAACGGACTTGTTTGTTGAACAAGAGTAGGTAACAAACCTGGGCCTCAAACTAGATTTGTATCAGGTGCAGTGCTACGAGAGAGAGAAAAAGGGGGAGAACAAAATTTCGCTTTGATCAGACGAGGCTTTGTTTTAAACCAAACATCTGGTCTTTTGTGTCTTGCTATTTCGGGATTTTCCGGGTGCTGATGGCCTTGGTGTAGGTGCGCTGTTTCTGGAATGCTCAGTATGTGTTGTTTTGCCTTGCTCCCGTAAGTTTCACAGGGAGAGAGAGAGAAGAGGGAGGAAGAGAAGAGAGACAAGGGAAAGAAAAGAGAGATGTGCCAAGGGGGTGGAGGTGAAAAGGCAGTGACATACTGAAAATGTGTGATCGGGAGTCTCTGTGTGTTTGCCATATGTTCAGACCTAATGATTTTAAACTCTCTCTCTCTCTCTCTCTCTCTCTCTCTCTCTCTCTCTCTCTCTCTCTCTCTCTCTCTCTCTCTCTCTCTCCTCTCTCTCTCTCTCCCCCTCCCTCTCTCTCCCCTCCCCCCCCTACTACTAGTACTCTACCGTCCTTAAGTCCATCTTTCCCTCAGCTTTTTCCACTACACTCAAGATGCTAAACAACAGGTCTTCGCTTCCATCCAACTTCTGTCCTAACAGAACCCTGAGATATCATAATAACTAAAGGCGTCCTCAGGAAAGGGATTCTGCTGAATGATGTGTTGTAACTGCTGCGAGCTAGAAATCAACCGCAGTGGCAGGATTCGCTCCGATAAAGGCCGGAGTCTGATGGCAGCGTTAACTGGGTGTTGAACAGGAGAGTGAAGCTGGGGGCTTTTGATACTGCTGGTCTTGTGTCTGTCTGTGCTGGTGTGGTGTTGTATGAGGAGAAAGAAAGGGCGAGATTTCACCTTGATCACATATCGTTTTGTTCCCCCCTCCGCCAAACATCTGTCTTCTTGAAGAGTTGCTATTTTGGGGGGAGGATGTGTTGTACTGATAGCAGCATGGGTGAAAGTGTTTCTTGTTGATTGTTCGTCGTCTCGTGCCTTGCAGGTGTGTGTGTGGTGTGTGTGTGTCTGTCTGTCTGTCTGTCTGTGTCTGTGAGTGTGTGCGTGAGAGGAGAGAGAGAGATTAGAGGACAGAGAGAGAGACACAGAGAGAGAGAGAAACGAGTACGTTTTTTGTGGGGTGGAAAGCTCTGTGAGTCTGGCATATTTCCCAACTGATGTTGACTTGGCGTTTACAGGTACAGCAGGGGTATTAAAGGCGAGAGGCACACTTGGAGCCGAAAATTCGATCGCTTGCAAAGTTTTTTTGTTTTCTTTTAGACTAAGTGATCTGATGTTTTCACAGATGTGTCCTTGTTAATTGTGTTTACTTAAGCTTTACGTGGCTCACAGTAGCACAGGTTGTTATGCCTTTTCTTTTTTTTGGGAGGGTTTCATCCACAAGGTGGTTAGTTTGTTTGTTCGTTTGTTTATTATTGTTGTTGTTGCTTTTAATCTCATCTTTTTGTCATTTATTTATTCTTTTATATCGAAGATAATGGAATAAGCATTCATGTGCTTTTTTACATCCAGTCCCCATGTGTGTGCAGTTTTGTGAATCTTGTCATCCGTTCCCACCGGCACACAATGGCCTACACTTACGAAAAGCGGAACAGGATTTAACGTGTGCGCAAGATGTTCTGCATGCATTCGCACACGGGGCTTCGGTTTATAGTCTCATCCGAAGGACTTTTGGGGAGAGTGGAGTCAGAAAAAAATCCCCTCGACCGGGAATCGAACCCGGGTCGTCAAATTGCGAGCGCAATGCATGTTCTGACCATTGGGCTATCCCGTCCCCCGTCATTTGGTTTGATAAAGCCACACCACTCATCCACCCTCCAACTCATAGGTAAGGTACACAGATTTGTTCTGTGCTAGAGCAGAGAATACGTAGGGAGCTGTTATAAGAACAACATGTGGTAGTGCTGGATGGATCACTATTGGAATGTGCATTAGTGCTTACACCAAAGACACACGGTCAAGTCCAATATCCATGCCTTGATGTCGACGTGCTGTCTCGATGAATGAATGTCCAGTTAGGAATGGACATACATGTGTCCATATCCTAACAGAAGCCTATGTGGTTCTACTTACATAAAAGAAACAAGCCGTTTTTCTGACACTTTAGAAAAGGGGTGATAGTGACAATCAAACACTCTCGGTTGTTTTGAACCTCTTCTCTTCTCTCTCTCTCTCCCTCTCTCTCTCTCTCTCTCTCTCTCTCTCTCTTCTCTCTCTCTCTCTCTCTTCTCTCTCTCCTCTCTCTCCTCTCTCTCTCTCTCTCTCTCTCCTCTCTCTCTCCCCCCCCTCTCTCTCTCTCTCTGCTACTGAAAGTTCCTTTTTGATTAAGAATTTTCAGTGTACAAGTGACTTGACTTGACATTATATCCTATATCAGTTGCTGTTTTCACTGCTGATTGAAACAGCAGAGTCTTCCTTTCTCGCAGCCGTGTCAGGAAAAACAAAAACATGGACCATTTTCAGCATCAGCAATAACAGCGTCTTTCCACTTTTATGGCCACCATACTTTTCCATGTCAGACAGGCTGACTGTCTGTCAGTCTGTCTGTATGTCTATCTGTCTCAGTGTCTGTCTGTCTATCTATCTCAGTGTCTGTCTGTCTCTGTCTGTCTGTCTGTCTGTCTGTCTCTCTCTTCTCTGTCTCTTGTCTCTGTCTCTCTCTCTCTCTCTCTCTCTCTCTCTCTCTCTCTCTCTCTCTCTCTCTCTCTCTCTCTCTCTCTCTCTCTTTCTCTCTCTCTCTCTCTCAGTGCGTGCGCACGTGTGTGTGTGTCTGTGCGCGCGCGCGCGCGTGTGTGTGTCTGTGCGTGCGTGCGTGTGTGTGTGTGTGCGTGCTATCTCCCTATCTGTTCCACCTCGTCGTTTCCGTTAGGCTTCAAAAGAGTAAACGCCAGTACAATCTTCAATCGGGTATATTTCTCAGCCACCAATTTAACGGAGCAGAGCGTTCATTTCTTGCCAGTGAAATAGACTTCCTTCTCTTTTGCACATACAGACTCTAGTCTAAGACTTAGAACGCTCTATTTCCAGAGAGGAATGCTGCTGTAGCTGTCAGTTGCCTGGGTTTTTTTCTCTGTCAGGAGGACTTTTTACCTTCTTCCTTCTCCCTCATGCATTTTTGCTCTTTTGCTTCTCGCATCTTTATAGTCTTCTTCTCCCCTCTTGCATCAGACACTTACTGTACCGTCGCCGACTGAAGTGATTTACCCGGGCTCTCACCTGAGAGAGAGATAGAGCGTTTTCCTTTTTTTCCTCTTCTCACTGTTCCGTCTGTCTTGAACCCTTGAACCTCTTCTCTGGAAACAGCACAACTAACCCTGATCACGTGTGCGGGTAGAGAAAGTGAATTCACGTTGAAGGAGAATGAATCAAAGATGTGTGTGTGTGTGTGTGTGTGTGGTGTGTGTGTGTGTGTGTGTGTGTGTGTGTGTGTGTGTGTGTGTGTGTGTGTGTGTGTGTGTTTGTGAACTGTTTTTGAGAAGCTATACTTCGATCAAATAAATAAACAAATAACCCACCACCAACGACAACAAAAAAATACCCAACAACCAAACGCATTTTGTATGTATGGAATCGATGAATGGTCATTTTGGGAAGGAGTTAGTTGGTTTATTGGAATGGCTATAGACTGTTTGTGCGTACAGTATTTGTTTCATTGTACGAATGAGTACTATGTAGTATGGTAATAATGTTGTGTACCGTCATTTTTTTTTGTCTGTGGCGTGTTAGTTGTAGAGGTACAGACACTTAAAACAAAACTTTTGGCTTCAGTGGAGTCCAGAAGAGAACATAGTTACAAGGACGAACGAGTGTGCTTTTTTCTTCTTTTTTCCTTTTTTGTTGTTTTGGTGTTGTCAATAACCACTTAAACTGGTGGAACACCACATGGCTATAAACAACAAGATTGGATTGGATTCGACTGGATAAGAACACCACATGCACAAAGTACATTTTGTTGGAACACGTGCGAAAGGAATTGTTTTTCAGTTTTGTTTTTGTTTTTTATTAATTCATACGTCCATCTTGCAACTTGGCTTTGCCGGCAGTAGAGCTTTGGATTTTTTTAAATGCCAAAAAATATATACTTTATTAATGAAAAGGACAGGAAAAGGTTACAAAAAACCTATGTGTATCACTATCAGGCGTGGGTGTTCTTGTAAATAGAATATCCCGATTACTTGCATCCATTTTGTCGTGTTCCCATGGTAACTTACCCAGATAGATTTCTGAATAGTTCTTCTTGTAGGTCAGCATCCTTACATTATTTGCCGTTATGCTGCTAGCTGAAAATAGAAAGCATTAGTTTATCGAGTATAGAACAAGGCTAGATACCCGTGTAGGTATTCAAATACACTTACAGAGGGAGAAAATTTCAGTTACTTATTGGAGAAGAACGTTTGTGAAGACTGTATTTGCGTGCCATCCATTGTTATGCAATTCGTCGCTTCAGCTTTAACTCTGTTGGCATCACTGTGTGGTACATGCACTCTCTCTCTCTCTTCTCTCTTCTCTCTCTCTCTCTTCCTCTCTCTCTCTCTCTCTCTCTCTCTCTCTCTCTCTCTCTCTCTCTCTCTCTCTCTCTCTCTCTCACACACACACACACGCACACCACACGCACACGCACACATACTAGCTCGCTCGCTCGCACGTGCACTACGCACACGCACGCGCGCACACACACACATACATACACACACACATTCACACTTTTGCTCACCAGGTCACTTACTTACATACACACACATTCACCTGGGCGCGCATACTCACAAGCACGTGCGCGGGCCAGTGCATCCAGACTTCAATCACACACTTACACACACACACACACACACACACACACACACACACACACACACACACACACACACACACACAGAGAGAGGAGAGAGAGAGAGAGAAAGAAGAAAGACGAAGAGAAGAGAGAG
This sequence comes from Stramonita haemastoma, assembly GCA_030674155.1. NCBI lineage: Eukaryota > Metazoa > Mollusca > Gastropoda > Neogastropoda > Muricidae > Stramonita > Stramonita haemastoma. The sequence goes on along the minus strand of CM060320.1, from coordinate 45,655,188 downwards.
AGAGAGAAGCGCCAGCATACTCTCTCATTCCCTCACACACTCGCTTTCACTCATTCTTGTTTTACGTATGCCATCGTAAAGCCTCTTTTATTTCGTACCCTATCATTCTGGCAGGCTGTGGTTATGGCACCACACCACCATCAATCATCCATGCCTTGCGTCTATTTTGGGGGCTGTGTGTACTGTGGCAGACATTTCGATCAGTCGTACGCAAGCTGCAAACCTTCCTTCCACCAACTTTTTCTTCTTCTTCTTCTCCCCGTCACCACTACCACTATGGTAACTGTTCACACATCCTTCGGTTTTGTTTTCTCTTTCATCATAGCCACCATAGTAATGCCGTCGACACACTCGCACATGCACACATACACGCGTGCGCGCCGACGCGAATAAAACTTGCATCTTTGTCAGCTACTTACAACAGAGATAAAAAAAATATATAAAAAAAAAGTATGTATACCATGACAGAAGATAGGTTGAGAGAAGAATCTATGAATTACCCAAATCGACATTGTTTTTCTCACTTGAGTGAATGCATTTGATTTAAACTTCTTTTTTTTTGTCGTTGATTATTTTTTTTTAAATCAGCAAAGGAAAGAAAGATCAAGTAAGATTTGAGCCACAGAGTATAGGTTCCAGTTTCTGGAGGTTTTGTTTGACGAAATGATCTGAATTAGAGACAGATAAATGTGCCAACTGGCAAAGTGGAACTGTTCTCATAATCCACGAAACGAGAAGTCTAGCAGTAATTGTCGCCTTGTGATTAAGAGGCCAATTTGCAGGAACCGTTACAAAAGGGTGCTCTTGACTGCAAGTGTCTGAATAATTATTTACCTTGTAACCATTTCAGCGGTACCTATTAACCCTGAGGTTTTCTTGGCAAGAAAAAAGTTGTTCTGATCTGTGCTGTGCTGTGTATTATGCACCCCTCCCCCCCTCCAAACCCCTTACACACACACACAACACACACACACAACACACACACACACACACACACACAACACACACACACACAACACACACACACACACACACAATCACACAAGAACTAACTGGGGGAGAGAGAGAGGAAAGAGGGGGAGGGCAGGGGAGCGCGCGCGCGCGTGTGTGTGTGTGTGTGTGTGTGTGTGTGTGTGTGTGTGTGTGTGTGAAAATAGCTGCTCATTAGTATATTCTTCGATAATTTCAAAGGCTGCAGATGCTTGCCCCTGTGTGCTGTGCCCCCCTCCCCCGGCTTTGAGTGCGCTGTTTTCAAAGAACGTTTCTCTTGGTTGTTGTGTTTACCTTCAGGAGCACTTGGGACCCTGGCTTTCCTCCTTGCATTAGACACGCACTTAAGGTGATTACCCTGAACCCCAGAGTTCTATCAGTGGGTCTGTAAGACCCATAAACTACTTTTTGCCTCCAACTTCCTTCCCCTCTTTTATCTTGTCTCTCTCATCTACACCATCCGTTCTTCCTTCCCCCTCCTTTGCCCGGGCCTATTTCACAGCACTGATTCTCACCTCAGTGCGGCGTGTGGTGTGTGTGTGTAGTGGTGTGTGTGTGTGTGTGTGTGTAGTGTTGTGGTGTGTGTGTGTACTATGTGTGTGTAATTGGTTGTGCGTGCGTGGGTGCAAGGAAAAGGTGCAGCTGATAAACTGAGAGCAGACTGCTGCTATCTGTTAGCATTGTGCAGCAGGTGAAATAAGCACAAAGCTTATAATGAGTGGAGTCTTTTCTTCTTGTTTTGTTGATGTTGTCGGTTTTTGTTTTTTTTTACTTGTGGACCCTTTCGTAAGGTCTGATGGTTATGTTTGCCAGATTTCTTTGTTTAAAGATTTTTTTCTGAGCAGGAAGATGTTTTTAAACTGAAGTGGATTCCGTCTCGTCCAGTGTGTGTTATCAAGCTAGGTTTGGGTGCTTCTGTGTCCTGCTTTCTCTCTTTTCTTTCCTTCTATACTCACCCCAAGTACAGAGCTACACAGCTATTTATTCATAACTTTACCAAACTACCAATGTATTGTACAAAAGATGTTTGCTAATAGTTCAGAACCTGAGAGTGGTTTGTACTGTGCTTTGTTGTCATAAACCCAGCATAAAGTTTGTGGTTTGTAAATGAACTGATCTGTGATAAACATACCGTTGAATATCAACCTCTTCTCCGCTCTCTCTCTTCTTTTCTCTCTCTCTCTCCTCTCTCTCTCTCTCTCTCTCTCTTCTCCTCTCTCTCCTCTCTCCTCTCCCTCCGTCTCTCGCTCTTACTCAACCATGATTCATTCCGCGTTGTAAATTTGTGTTGGCCGAAAGATGAACTATCCTGTCTTAACTAAAGTTTGAAACTCTGCATGCACCGGCCGAGAACAGGATAACTGCTGAATTGCTGCCCTCAGTCAGAATTCCGGGTCATGTTGACCTATCAAGGCAGTGAGTCAACCACCAAATTGCTCGCATGCGCATGCAGTGTACACACAGGGAGTGGGTAGGGATGAGAGAATGAGGAGAGAGAAGGGGTTTTATTATTGATTTAGTTGAAGATTATGACATTTCAGGGTTAAAATCACCCATTATTACATTTGAAACTAATATCTAGGTTATCATGGTCATTAATAGTGTTATCGATACATATGTCACCCATAATGACAAAAACAAATCAGTGTAGAATCAAATAACATAGCCCTCAATATTGTAATCATAGTGATCGCTTTAAGTTATTCTTTCTTTTCCTAATGGTGAGTTAGTGACCGCAGTGCAGGGCCTTTTCATAACTGGTGGCCTTACATCAGCTTAACAGTGGTAGCTTTCAAGGCAAGCTCTTGGCTTGACAGTGGGACATTCCGCGAATACAAAGCATGAAAGAGATTCACTGCACTGTGTAGGTAAGACACAACGATCTGAAAATGGGAACTAGATTCCAGAGTCTGGTGTGTGTATGTGTGTGTCTGCGTGCGTGCGTGCGTGCGTGCGTGCGTGCGTGTGTGTGTGTGTGTGTGTGTGTGTAGTGTGTGTGTAATGTGTGTGTGTGTGTGTGTGTTGTGGTGGTTGGTGGGGTGTGTGTAAAACTGTTACAAAGTATGTGTTAATTGGTTACAAAAAAATGGGAGTATGTGTCAAAGATGCTGTAGTCGTTAAAAATACTTTTCTAATGAATTGGAAAGGGCTGGGATGGGGAGACGGGGAGGTCATATTGGAAAGTTCTGGCGCCACACAGGCCCATATACTGATTCAATCCATCACGTCTTATTCCTGTGCAAACACAGTTAGACTGCTGTCTGCAGCAGCATCCTAATGGGAAAGGAGGGGGGGGGGGGTTGCTATTTGATCAAACTCAGGGATGGTCGCTGTGCTGCTAGTTTAAAATTGATTATAAACAAAAAGCTATAAAAGAGCAAAAGTAAAACCAGTCGTTAATAACACAGTCGCACGTGCGCGCGCGCGCGCACACACACCACACCACACACCACATACCAACAAACACACACACACACACACACACACACACACCATTTTGAAATTGTGAAATTACCTCTCTCTTTTATTTTAACCTTAATAACGTGACATTGACACGCGCTAACTTACCGTGATTTGACCAACAAGAGTCACTTCTATAACTGGTTTAGGTAGGTCTCAAACTGCACCAACAACGGCAGATAGGAGACTAAACAGAGACCTAGACGGGAGAAACAATCGATGGCTGGGTCAGCACGGCCCTATACTAGCCTAGTATAGTTGCTGGCAGAGGCCCAGGCAGCTCTTGGCATCCCCAATAACCTTCACTCAGCATGGCGTTGTCTCGCCCTAGACCTACCTACCCAGGCGCCCTGCAGACACTGTTATGCTGCTCTTATCTGCTGGGTACATCCAGTTTGATTGCAGGCATGCCCAAGATAGATAGTGTAGGGTAAAACGCTAAAGGAAAAACAATGTTTTTGGTGGGAAATGAGTTTGTTGATGGGAGGGAGCGTTAGGCATGTTAACAAGTTACCTGATGGTATCCTTTCCAGGTAACAATATGGCTGTCAGTCAGCTAATTTGAAGTACAAGTTTCTCGCTGTCTGATGGGAAGATTTGGGAGAATTGCGAACACTGTTTTGTCTCATACATGTCACAGTAGCGTGTGTCGAGCATTCTCTAGCTATGCATTGTCTATTCTGTATGCATTCTCTGTTGTTTTAATATTTTGAGAGTTCTGTTAGAGTTAAGTTAGTCTTATTAAGAATGAAGAGTGTTTAGTTCGTTGATTATTTTGCGCTCCTCTCTCTCTCTCTCTCTCTCTCTCTCTCTCTCTTCTCTCTCTCTCTCTCTCTCTCTCTCTCTCTCTCTCTCTCCTCTCTCTCTCTCTCTCTCTCTCTCTCTCTCTCGTAGATTAAAAAAATTAGGATTGAAAGGAGAAATCATGGGGTTGAAAGGAAGGGTTTTTTTCTCAAGTGAAAGGATTGAAATAAAGACAGGAAATGTCGGAGATGAAATGCTAATGGTCTGTTATCCTCGATATAAAAGAATAAATAAATAAATAAATAAATGCCTCACTGACAGTGGCTTATTGTGACTTACATATAGTTTTAAAAGTCCCAGATTGTAGCACATATATATATATAAATAATAATATATATAATATAATATAATTATATCCCCACACACCACATAACAACACAACACATAACAGCTCAACAAAAAAACACCACCACACACACACAACAACACAACACACACACAACACAAACACACACACACACACAACACACACACACACACACACACACACACACACACAACACACACACACACACACACACCACACACAACACACACACACACACACACACACACACAACACACACACAACACACAACACACACACACACACACACACACACACACACACACACAACACACACACACACACACACACACACACACACACACAGAAGAAGTCAGAAAGAAGTGATAGATAGATGGAAGAGACAGGTGAGGATTGCACGCCAACAGCGACAACAATCAAGGAGGAGAAAACCAGCCCCACATGTACAGTAACGTTGGTAGCCTAGCTGGCACTGCTGTTGTCTTTTCCTGCACCTAAATGGATGGTGTTATGAAACCACATTAGCACAGAAAAAAACACCCACAGCCTATCACCTTCTGTTGCACAGACAGGGAAAGAGATTGATGTGCATCAGTGATTTATATCAGGTCTAGAGATGAGGCTGTGTGTGTGTTGAGATTTGGGGGGAGGGGGGACGTGCAAGAGTGTGCGTGCTTGCTTGTTTGCACACACACAACACACACACACACACACACACACACACACACACACACACACACACACACACACCACCACGCACCACGCACAGCACACACACACACACCACACACACACACACGCCCCAGCACACACACCAGCCACATACATGCACACACCACACACACACGACAACAAAACACACACACATGATTCATGAATCATGCACATAGCACACCACGAACACATACACCACGCACCTCGCGCTAAAGCCTAAACATACACAGACTTGCCTGCGCGGAGAAAAAGACCGATTTTTCGATTTAATAAAAAAAAAAATCTTATCTCTGAAAACACATATATACATGCCTATCGGTACAAACTAAAGAGCACCAACCTCTCTTCCGCCCATGCGATCTATTTTACCAGGAACGAAAACCGAGTCAGTACAGACAGTCCTAGAGAGTTCCGGCTGGCGAATAATCGATGGCTTTGTGGGAGCATAGAGGGACAATGGACGGCGGAAAACAGACACTTGCTTCACGGTTGGTAGTGGCTGTCCCAGTGGGGGAGTGATATTGTAGGAAGGTGTGACTCATGTTGTCTCAAGGTCTCCATGGTGGTGGTGGTGGTGGCTTGGTAGCTAAGGCAGATGATTGTATCAGCATAATAATAATAGTGAGTCGTTTAGAAGCCTAGAGTAGACAGACTGGAAAAAGCCTTCTTAAAAAAAACAAAACAAAAAAAACGCCAGCCACGCGCGTGCGCAGACAGGCAGGCGGGGGAAGGGGGGATAGTGTGTCATATCCACTTATCCACCCTTTCCACCACACACACACACACACACACACTTTCACTCTTGCACGTACTGCTCTCTCTATTAACTATAACAAACTCGCACACACACACACACACACACACACACACACACACACGCACGCACGCACGCACGCACGCACGCACGCACGCACGCACGCACCACGCACGACGCACGCACGCACGCACGCACCACGCACGCACGCACGCACGCACGCACGCACGCACGCACGCACGCACGCACCACGCACGCACGCACGCACACCACACACACACACACACACACCTCTCTCTCCTCTCTCTCTCTCACTCTCTCTCCTCTCTCTCTCTCTCTCTCTCTCTCTCTCTCTCTACTCTCTCCCCCCAACCACCCATCCATCCATCCATCGGAGGAGTAGGAGGGCAGATAGTGTTTTCTCTCCCCACCGAGCCGACCACTTTCACAGTGATAGTGCGGAGTTTCTCCCCCATCACTTGGGAGCATGCCAAGCATTCCAGACTTTGCTTCCAACGTGGCACTGTGCATAGGATGTGTGTGTGTGCGTGTGTGCGCGTGTAAGAGAGTGTGTCGCGTCGCACACTCAGACTTTTGGTTACGTTTGTATACATAACGCTGGCGTCATGCGTTTTTCCTTTGCCAGTGGACTCATTCTAGAGCGATGGCTTTTGTAGACAAGCAAGTGTGTGGAGTGTGTGCAGTGTAGTAGGTCTGTCCCATTGTGAGTGTATGTGTGTGTGTGTTGTCAACGTGATTTTTGTTGTTGTTGGTTTTTGTGTGTGTGTGTGCCTGTGCTGGTTTACGCTTCGGTTTCATTCATCTTGAGCTGATCGATGTACTGTGTGTGTGTGTGTGTGTGTGTGTGTGTGTGTGTGTGTGTGTGTGTGTGTCTGTCTATCTGTCTGTCTGTCTGTCTGTGTGTGTGTGTGTGTGTGTGTTTGTGTGTGTTTTGGAGTGATGCATTTGTGTTCGGTGTTTTACGGATATTCTTGGGATTTTTCTTTTTTTTGCTTACACGCCAGACGTCAGTGATTCTTCTCAGAAAAGAGTACACAATGTGTGCACAAGCAAAGTGCAGAGTGAATACGAAGAGATGCACACAGTGGTGTGTGTGTCTGTCTGTCTGTCTGTCTGTCTGTCTGCGTCTGTGTGTGTGTGTGTGTGTGTGTGTGTGTGTGTGTGTGTGTGTGTGTGTGTGTTCGCCAGTACTGCGAGTGTTTCGCGTTTGGACCATTGATTATTATTGATCAATTGTCCGGAATCTGTGTAGCTCTATGTGTCGTCCCAAAGACTGTGACAATACTCAGCATCGCTTCAGACCTACAAACAAATCTGCGCATAGCAACTTCGAGTGTTATAACGACGAAGTTCCGACACGGAGGCAAAGTCTAGCTATAGCCTAGACCTAGTGTGTTTCTGTGAGGAGTGGTATTTTGGCAGAAAAGTGGTTTCTGTGTCAGTGTATGTGTGTGTGTTGCCGCGTATACACATTCGGTGTCAGCGCGGGTTTGGCACTGGGCTATTTGGATTTCCCCATACTGTGACTGTTTACCCGCCAAATTCATCACTTTGAGCTTCGTTTTTTCGGCCGCCGGAGGGATGTGTTGCAAGTGTTTTCGTTTTCTGTAGACGATTGGAATAGCCTATAGTCAAGTGAACGTGTGTGGTGTTGTCTTTCGGTAAGAATTTCTTTTTGTCTTGTTTTTGTTGGATATGTTTTGTTCGTTTGATGATCTTTGGGGGGTGGGGGTGGTCTTAGGCTGACGAAACATGAAAAAGGCAAATTGTTCTTGAAGATTGGAGTGAATTCATTAATCTGTTCAGGTGCCTATTCCTGCTATCAGACCATGTCATCCATCTTTTGGCAGACATGTCCGATAGGGCCTAATAAGGATAGAGAGACAGAGGGAGGGATAGATGGATAGATAGATAGACAGACAGATAGACAGGACAGAACATACAGACATATAGATAGATAGATAGATAGATAGATAGATAGATAGATAGATAGATAGATAGATAGATAGATAGGTAGATGTGGTGTATTTGTATAGCCAATAGGGCTAAATAACCTGTGATCTGAGCGATTGAATTAGGCGGTGTGGGAGACGGGTTATTAATAATACCTTACCGGCGAACAAGGATTAGCACTGAAAGGATAAACTGTGGGTTTGACCCTTCGCACTCTAAAGCTATGCGAAAGGCGCTAATCCCGACGTTAATCTTCGCGTCAATATTCGCACGGATCGAACCGTTACCGTTTTGGTCAAGCGCATAAAGCACCACCATGCTCTGTTTCTGACAGCCTTCTCAACAAGGACGTCTGTAATAAAGAAATTGCTGTGATTGGTGATAATGTAGATCTACCACTTTAGGGCCATTTTGAGGGACACCTTCCTTCAATTGTTCGCTGGAAAGATGGAAACAACAATAGTTAACAGGGCCAGGGAGAAAGAAAAAAAACAACTATTACAGTTAAGCATAAACTCCTATACTAAGGTTCTCTTCGTTGTCTTTATAACACGAGGGAGAGAGAAGAGAGAGAGAGAGAGAGAGAGAGAGAGAGAGAGAGAGAGAGAGAGAGAGAGAGAGAGAGAGAGAATAGGAAGCCGATAAATGAGCTGGCAGGAAAAATATATACTTGTAAAGTTGATATGACAAAGCAATGTTATGGTATTGACAAAAACAGTACAACCCCCCTATTGCCCACCCACCACCTACGCGCGCGCGCACACACACACACACAGACACACACACATACACACACACACACACGCACGCGTGTGGCACACACAACGAGTTGAGTGTTGTTGTGTGTTTTGTGTGTGATGCTGCTGTGTGCATGGTGTGTGTGAGTGAGTGCAAGCGTGGTGAAAAAGTGAGAGAACTCGTGTGTGTGTGAGTGTGGTGTGGTGTGTGAGCTGTGTGTGTGTGTGTGTGTGTGTGTGTGTGTGTCTGTTGAGAGGTGAGGGGGATGCCTGAACATTTACAGTTCAGGGATTTGGGGGGGGGGGGGGGGGTCTCGCACACGCTCTGCTCCAGTAGGCTATACCTGGCTTACCTACCTGTATGTGGTATCGTAAGAGTCGAAGCTTATCAGACAAGATGTGTACTGTGCAGGGGTAACTGTCCAGCCAGCGAAAGATAATCAGTGTGCGGGCCATGTGCCAGACAACTGGTATTTCAGGGAAATATTTCCAGAAATGTGAGCACAGGGGATCGGTTGTTTTGCTCGACTTTCACAGCAGGCAACCCCGATGCTACGGCTGAAGACTGTCAGAGAGTGATTTGTGAAGCTTTGGCCTCAGCTGTGGTGTCGTGTGTGTGTGTGTGTGTGTGTGTGTGCGTGCGTGCGTGCGTGCGTGCGTGCGTGCGTGCGTGCGTGCTGTGCGTGCGCGCGCGTGCGCGCGCGCGCGCGTGCGTGCGAGCAGGCATATTATTCATACCAATAAAACATTTGATTTCAGATTATAACAAAAAGGCATTAGATCTATATAATTAAACAGATTTTCATGTAAACTTCTGAGTTGCTAGTTAAAGAGTGCTTGCTTGTCTGCATGCACGCACAGAAAGATATACACGCGTGTGCACACACAAGCACAAACACACACATATACACACGCGCGCGCGCACGCGCGTGCATACACACACACCCAAGCGCGCGCGTGCTCTCTCTCTCTCTCTCTCTCTCTCTCTCTCTCTCTCCTCTCTCTCTCTTCTCTCTCTCTCTCTCTCTCTCTCTCTCCTCTCTCTCTCTCTCTCTCGCTATCTCGCTATCTCGCTGTCTCTTCCCCTTCCCCTACATATAGACAGATAGACTGTTAGACTGACGGACAGAGAGAGGTCGGAAATGACTGACTCAGACGCTAGCCAACCACTGTAGCGACTGGCAGTAATTGTTTCAAAGGTCGCAGTTTTTCCAGACCGAAGCACACACATGGCACCACTACCATCATAGCCAACGCACACACACACACACACACACACACACACACACACACACACACACAACACACACACACACACACACACACACACACGCAGCACACACGCACACACACACGCACGCACGCACACACACACACACACACACACACACACACACACACACACACACACACACACACACACACACACACACACCACATACAGAGAGAGAGAGAGAGAGAGAGAGAGAGAGAGAGAGAGAGAGAGAGAGAGAGAGAGAGAAAACAAACAACAAAAAAGCGGGGGCAACATTTTTTGGAGGGAAGGTGAATAATGTGTGTGTGTGTGTGTGTGTGTGTGTGTGTGTGTGTGTGTGTGTGTGTGTGGTGTGTACATGTAAACATGTGTTTAATAATGCCCTTTCTCACAGAGATGTGAAGTAAAACCAATAATGTTTCATTCCCCTGCTATATCTCTGAGGTTCACCAGTGATGAGATTTTTGTGCTCATACGACTTTTGCCAATCATCAAAATAGCTGTCTTCCGACTTCATGATGGTGTCTAACATGACGTCAGTGTGCATGCGTTTTTTTGTTTTTGTTTGTTGTTGTTTTTTTTAATATTGTCATCCGTTCCTACCGGCGAGCAATCTATGGCCTGCTCTTTCGATAGACAGAACGGGTTTTAACGTGGGCGCAAAAATTCTTTGTGGGTTTGTACACGGGACATGGGTTTATAGTCTCATTCGAAGGAGGTTTATCGTCTTATCCGAAGGACTTTCGGGGGAGTTTGAGTCGTTACTGATATTAACTCCGGTGGAAAGAATCCCCTCGAACGGGTGTCTCGGTGGTGGCTCGAACCCGTACCCCGCACCCTCAGATGGCGGGCTCAACTGTGTAACCACGAGGCTATCTCCCGCCCCTCCTCCGTCAGAGTAAATAAGGATGGCCAAATATTGTGAACTCGAAATGTGAGTCGTGAATCATTTAGAAAAAAACAACAACAAAAAACAGTGACTGAGTATATGTATCGCTATATCCCTGCCCGTATTGAACTTTGATAAAGGTTTCATTATATTCGTCATGTATTTTTGTAACAAAAATGTCCCACCCTCTTTTCCCCAGATAATGTTTGTTAACCCAAAGATGACTGCTGTGTGTTGACAGAGCTGGAGACGGTAAAGAAGGGTACCCCTCTCTATGGCCAGCCTTCCTGGTGGGGGGAAGACGCTGACACTGCTGGTAAGTCACACTCTGCCTTTGAATCGTGACAGGGATTTTTTTTTCTATTTTCTTCTCCATTTTCGTCAAATGCTCGGCCAGCTTCTATTGTCGTCTGTCAGTGTCATATGAGCGAAAATGCTTTGCTCTGCCGTTAGGCGCCTGGCAAACCAGGCCCAGCGCATCTGACTTCAGCTTGGGAGAGAATTGTTATCTTTTAAATCTTTCTGGAAAAAAAGAGTGCCGGAAAAATGGACCAAAAGACGCTGAAAATAGACGTGAGAGAGAGAGAGAGAGATTCACAGGAGAAAAGGAACAAGGCAGCAATAAAGAATCTGAAATATTTCTGAAGCAGAAACAAAGAGAGGGATAGAAAAGATGGAATTCCCTCGCACAGAATTTCCAGAAGTTAGGGGTGCTGTTGATACTGACAGATTCCTGGCATCCCCACGGGAAAAAGTTTTCATTTTATTTGTCAGTCTGTTATGGTTGTTTTCTTTTTTTTTTTCAGCGGCCCCCCCCCCCCCCCCCCCCCCCACGCAGCTGTGTACTCTGTTATTCACAGTTACTTTCAGACTCGTTCTGTTGAACACAAGCGCTTCGTGAACAACATCAAGAGGTTGTGTTCACACATCAGACGCACAAAATGAAGCTACTTCAGCAAAGTCGTCATGTCCATATATATACTCCTGTCTCCATTCTCTTTTTGCACGGACACCATAGATTGAAATGTTTGAATCAAATGAGACTATTACTTAATTGTCGGTGGATTTTTTGTCTTTATCCTTGTGGTGTTATATATCTTCACAGTGAGAATTGAGGGATTTTTGCCAAGCATAAGAATCCTGTTTTTCTTCAGTTCAAAGATCTGTTGAGTTCATTTGCTTGGGAAATATACACAAAATAAGTGGATGTTTATGACTATATACTCTTGGGGGTGAGGAGGAAGCTTTCGTCTCTTATACTTTATATTGGGGAAGGGGAGATAATTTGTTTTATCATAATCTTGTTCATGCTCATCAGACAAAAGTTGCGTGAAAGCTCCCTCTCTCCATGTACATTTACTCATAGTTTACAGTAATAGTAAACAGACAGCTCCCAAAAATATCTATGAAAAGAAAAGCCTATATATGAGTTCGAAACTGTCCCTTTTGCTTTCTTTCTTACTTTCTTTTCTTGAAAGATTGTTCTTCTTATTCGTTCTGTTCTCTGTAACTGTGACAGTGCAGATCCTTTACCCAAAGTTTTTCCCCTTTTATCTTATAAGATTGCAGACGGTAAGTAAAATATAAACTAGCAGTGAATGAAAGAGGCGCTGGAAAAAGGGACTTACTCGTACGTGACAGATGAAAGCTCCAGTCCCTCCACACTTCAGCTATCTGCTGAAATGGCCAGATGATCAACTCTCCTTTTCCCGTTTTCTGTCCAGGTGTGAGAGAGCTAAAACCCCGGGTAGTAGTCTAGTTAGTTCAGAGGACGGAGCTAGCTAGGCGGGCAACACACTGGCACAGCATGTGATTTATTGGCTAGTTTTAGGGGATCTAAGGTTTCTGGGCGGACTTGCAGGTGACATTGATGGAGTGGCAAGGAAGGAAAAGCACTGACCAACCTACCTCAACAAACAGCCTGGCAGGCCTTGAACAACCTTTTTTTTTGTTTTGTTTTGTTTATTTTCTTCTTTTTTTTTTAATGTTTTTATTCAATCCAACATAATATGTATACTATAAGCTAATAAGGAAAAATTTTGTATCATCATGGAATGATTTTTCAAGCCAAAAATAGAAAGAAAAAAAAATGCATATACTTTGTTTCAATCAATAAAAGAAAGAGCTCTGAGGTTCACCAATGGTGAGATTTTGCGTATGCGACTGTTTTTTTTTAACCCCCTATTATGAAGGTAGCTGCATTTCGACTTTAAGGATGCATGCTGGGTGTGTTAGTGTTTCCGTAACCCACCGAACGCTGACATGAATTATGGGATCTTTAATTCGCATATCTAATCTGATCAAGTTATGCATGTGTTTTATACATATACACGAAGGGATTTAAGGCACTGGCAGGTCTGCATTTGAAGTTGACGTGGAAGATCGTAAAAATCCACGTTTTTAATTCACAATACGCCGCCGAGATTCGAACCCAATCGACTTCATGGACCCATGGGATTGAACCAGTCTTAACCACTCGGCTATCGTGTCTGCCTTCACAACATTCAAGAGTGGAAGTGGGTGCAAAACCAAATCCCTGAACTAATGGCTAACTGACAACAGTACGGGTACTTTTAAAAAGACATTTGTACTTTGTATCAGAAACTACAGACCGTATGAAAATTACGAAATATCCTGACAAGAAACAGCAGCACAGTCACAAACGTTCCCTTTCTCAAGAGCTTGTGGACTGACTGCATCATTAACATTGAACATGAGCCCGCTCAATGGGGGAAAAAACAACACATCCAAACCTTAAAAGTGAGATTCCAGTATAGAATACTGGCATCTTGTACACAACTACATCTCCAATAATATTTGGATTTACAAAACATTCCAACCTCACTTAAGGCCTGCTTATAATGAAAAGAAGAAATGAAGCTTGGAGTGCCTAGATCTTTCACAAGATTGAATTGACGTGCCAGGATCATTTTTGTCCAAAGTACCAAGGCATAGGAAGGAGGGGGGGTGCTAAGAGTTGAAAAAAAAGTGCGTGTACACAGGAGCGGATGAGCACATTGTTAAAAGAGACTCAGGCAATGGCACTTCACTGTAAGCAGAGAAAAGGATGAAATGGTTTTTGCCTGGCGCAAGTACGACTCCACCGGGAGCAAGACGAAACGAAACCAGGCAAGGCACGGAAAATCCATTTTGCAGAACAGGTCATCTTTGTGTGTTTGTTTGCTTATTTTAAGCTGATTTCTGAAGAACCACTTTGCTGCCTGAAAAAAAGGACTGTTATAACTCCTGCAGTTGACGTGATGAATTGAAAGGTTGAGGTGAGGGAAAAGGTCCAGTTTCCCCCTAACTCCAGCGCAGGACATTTAGCCAGTGCAGTATTTGTGACAGCTACACTCTAATTTTCATAGTTATGGTAATAGTACCACCACCTTGACTCCATCCCCAGCATCACTCTTTTCCCTCGGTTACGACTTGTTTTTGAAGTAAAATATTTGTCTCTTTTTTCTTTCAGCATCAGTATCTTCAGCTATCTATCTGTTTTATACCGAGAAAGATGGTATTTCAAGACTCAAGAATATTTTAATCTCTCAACTTGAACATTCATGAGTCAGAGTGGCATTTTAAAAGTACACAGCGTTAAGCATTACAGATTAAATAGTAACACATTACATCTTAAAAGCCGACAGCACTCGCGTTTATTTGTTTCAAGGTTGAGACTGTAGACAGAATTTATTTGATCCGACCTCCTGGGAATATTATGTCAATAGCAAACTCAACACAAACTAAGCATGCACTTGCCGTTTTCAGTTTGTCACTAATGCCAGGCTAGCGGTGTGTGTGTGTGTGTGTGTGGGGGGGGGGGGGGTGTGGGGGGTTGTGGTAGTGTGTGTGTTGCGTGCGTGCGTGTGTGTGTGTGCGTGCGTACGTGCGTGTGTGTGCGAGCGCGCGCGCTTTGTGCGAGTGTGCGGGCATTTCAGTCATGTTTACCTCATTATCGATCACACAGTAAAATGAACGGTATCGTCTCACTTGAGAAGCACAGTGTGCATTATAGATTTTCCACATGTCCCGGGCAAAGAAAGCATCACCTAACAGAAAGGCTCTGCTCCAGTATTGTCATAGCGCACGCGCACGCGCGGCGATATGTGTGTGTGTGTGTGTGTGTGTGTGTGTGTGTGTGTGTGTGTGT
The DNA here is from genome assembly GCA_030674155.1 of Stramonita haemastoma. Lineage (NCBI taxonomy): Eukaryota > Metazoa > Mollusca > Gastropoda > Neogastropoda > Muricidae > Stramonita > Stramonita haemastoma. Next base: position 45,640,154 of record CM060320.1, on the reverse strand, counting down.
GTGTGTGTGTGTGTGGAATGGGCAATGGGGAGAATCGGTAAAAGGTCATGTTGCTGAGACTGCATGTTCTCCTTTGCTTTCTCACCTTCTGTGATGTGCACATGGTGTTATTTTTACACCGTTCATCTTTTCTTTTCTTTTGGGGAGGGGGGGGGGTCGTTTCCCGGCTGGAGCCCCGAGGTTCACCAATAGTAAGATTTTCCCGTATGCAAGCCGTTTTTACCTACCCAGATCCCGCCAATGGTGAGTTTTCTCCGTAACCCACCGAACCTGTCATGAAGTATGGGATCTTTTTAACGTGCATATTTGATCTTCTTGTATGTGTCTATACACGAAGTAAAAATTTAAGGCATTGTAGGTCTGCATTTGAAGTTGACCGGGTTGATCGTCAAAATCCCACCCCAACAATCACCAGTTTCCACCGAGATTCGAACCACCACTTCCACGGACCCATGGGGTGAGTAGAAGGTCTTAACCACTGGGCTTTAGCGTTCGTCCACCGTTTAGTCTAACCTTGCCACACCGGTTTCACTCGGCTCATTCTGCTGCACCCACACAATAGCCAGAAGCTGACGGAGAGCTGTCAGTCTGTGGCCCCCTTGATGCCTCCAACCAGATGTCCAGCACTGCAGCTGGGTCACTCACGTAGCTTGGCTTAGGTGGTGCCTTTTTTTTTTTATCCCACCATGCAGGGAATCATGGGGCTGAGCACCCGTGTAACTGTCCTTTTTTTCCTTCTTCTTCCTCTGTCTAGTTCATGTCTAGTGGTGGTTGCTGAAGTACTATGCAGAGGCAGCTATTCAGGAAGACTTGGCTGAGTTTTCCTTGATTTAGTGAACGCAGCAACGTTCTTGCGCCGCGAACGTCCCCACCTGTTTGGCATTTACACCTACTCTTTTCACCCCCCCCCCCCCCCCCACACACACACACCTACACAAACACACACATTACATTCTTTTCTGTCTCTCTCTCTCTCTCTCTCTCTCTCTCTCTCTCTCTCTCTCTCTCTCTCTCTCTCTCTCTCTCTCTCTCTCTCTCTCACACACACACACACACACACACACACACACACACACACACACACACACACACACACACACACACACACTTTTTTTCTGGAACTGTATGTTTTTATTTAGTGGATGAAAGCAAATGGAACACGATTGGTGCGTGTGTATATGGTAAGAAAAATAGATGCATTCAGTTCCTTCAATCAGCAACATTGGTTACAGCCTCGCCGACCCACAGAGGCCGCATCAGGGTTTTCTGATCGTGCTAAATTTTAGAGACAGTAAAACGATTTTCAAGCATTCATTCATTTACACAGACCTGTGAAGTAATTCGCTGTCATCGAGGCTTTCCTGTGCCTCAAGAACTAAAGACATAAAAAGAAGATAAAGCTCTCTTGACTTTTTCAGGTTTATGTTTACATTCAGGACAGTTTGGAGTGGGGGAGGGGGCACTGCATTGAATGTAAAGCTGTTCGGGCAGTGTTAGGTTTGGTTTTGGGGTGGGTAGGAGTGGGTGGCACTGGCGGTGTCTTTGCTTTTTTTTCCCCTCACTTTATCTCGGTACACTGTATTCAGTAATAAGTACACAATCCACGCTCATTCAGTAATTCTTATTCCTACAGAACGACCCATGAAAAGAAGGGCCTAAAATGGTAAATGTATGAATGATTGGCGTAAAATAGTGAGTGCTATCGACATAAAGAGATATGGAGACGTAATATATAGTAATATATATATATATATATATCTATCAATAAAGAACAGTTTAGCCACGCCAAGCTAAAGAAAGTGTAAGCGAGACTTTACGGCTGTGTGTAGACGTCGTGCTATTGAGAGGCGCTGTGACAATACAGAAAACTTGTAAAAGAAAAAAAGAAAGAAAAAAAATTGATATTTTCAACACGTACTACTTCTAAGCGTATGTTCAGACACGAAGGAGCAATGTAGGTGACAGTGGTGTGTGCTGTGCCTGCCTTATAATCTTAGACAGTTGCTGTGTCCGTGGCAAAAAGTGGCTCTTTCTGGTGTTTCTGTGTTGCCGAATCCTAATATTCCAGTTAAGCCGGTTAGGTTGAGAAAACTGCCTTGTGTATATTGAACAAATATTTCTAACCGAAAAAAAAAAATGGAGACGCGTTTACTATTTCATGGAACTAGTCTGCTGTTGTGCGTAACAGGCTGGCTCCAGTTTTGCAGTCATGGTGTGGCAAAGCGATTGTGTGGATTTATCTGTTAGTTTTGTCATTCCACCTGCCTGTCTGAAGTTTATTGTTTCAAGGAGAGGACGAAAAGAAGGTATGTGTTTCAACTGTTGTGTACATATTGTCGAATAGTCCTTCTTCCTTTCCTCGTAAGGGACTCCTGAGGGTTTTGTCTTTCCCTATTTGAAATCATCAGACTGTGTCGTGTATAAATTGAGAATTCTTGGGGAGAAGAGTTAGAGAAAGTTGTATACTAGTTGCATTTAGCTGAACTCATCACCGTTATGAACTAAAAAAACAAAAAAAAGTGTGTGTTAGATTACAGTGACTTGAATTACTTCTTGGGATTAAACCTTCTGTCTTAATTGCATGTTTTGTCATCAATGTTTAACTGGCACGAAGATACACGCACAAACTCCACGAGAAATGGTCACAGTGAACCTGGCACTGTCGGTAAAATCCTGAACTTCCACGCTTTCTTCCCTCGCCCCCGGCCAAAATGTCAGTCAGTCTGTCACTGGCAGCAGTAAGTCTTGGCTGAAAACATCCGTCTTCTCTACCTTACAGTTTGTGCAACAGGACTTTGTTATCAGACCCAACAGGGTGCGTTATCAGAACCCAGTTCGCCTTCAACGTGTTAGGATATAATAGGGAGAATGGAAGGAAGCAGCAAAGTCGGTAGGCTATACTAAGGGGGACAAGGAAGGGAGGGGGAATAGGAAGGATGTGGAGTACGTACAGAGGTACAGTTTGGTTCTCTGCCAGCCACCATTCCTTCAGTCAGGAACTATGCGAGTGTGTTATGCACATGTAACATGTAAATCAGGCTGACGTGTTCATGATTGTTTTCGGTTAGGCTGTTTCCCTGTGCATTTGTCCTGTTTGCTTTCTGTCTCTCTGTCTCTGTCTCTGTCTCTGTCTGTCTGTCTTCTGTCTGTCTCTCTCTCTCTCTCTCTCTCTCTCTCTCTCTCGTCTCTCTCTCTCTCTTCTCTCTCTCTCTCTCTATCTCTATCTGTCTCTCTGTCTCTGTCTCTGTCTCTCTCTCTCTCTCTCTCTCTCTCTCTCCTCCTCTCTCTCTCCTCTCTCTCTCTCTCTCTCTCTTTCTCTCTCTCTCTCTCTCTCCTCTCTCTCTCTCCTCTCTCTCTCTCTCTCTCTCTCTCTCTCTCTCTCTCTCTCTCCTTCTTCTTCTCTTCTTCTTCTTCTTCTTCTCTCTTCTTCTCTCTTCTCTTCTTCTTCTTCTTCTTCTCTTCTCTTCCCTCCCTCCCCCTCTTTCTTTGTCTGTTTTTTTTTTTCTTTTATTGATTCCGATTAGACAGTATTAAAGTTTTTTTGCGATACTTTTTTTTAAAAACAGAGCTACTCTTTATGTCTGCGTATTTTTGTTTGTATACATTGATTTCTGGGAATCCTTTCATCGGTAGCTGCCCACCCGGTCAATTCCCTGCTCTTTTTTGTTGTTGTTATTTTGATGGCATATATACGTTTCCTGAAAATGTATTTGGCTCCACAAAAAGCTTTCCTTTAGAGAGGTGAAGTGGTGGAAGAAAACTGGGAAGCCTTTCCCTTTGAAAAAAAAGCGAAGAGGACGTCGATAAGAATCAGTCCTGAATGGGCCTGTTTTGTCTGCTAAAGAGAGACAGAGACAGACAGACAGACAGACCGACAGACAGACAGAGAAGGGGGTAGTCATTTACGGACCTGTGATTTTTCAAGTATATCTTTCTTTCTTTTTTAATTTCATGTCCCTGATCTGGCAACTATAGTGGGCTTTTGTCTGTTTAGTCTGACTCATTGCGTTTTCGTTCCTTCTTGTCTGGGCAGTGCAAACACCTGCGTTTACTTTGACACTAGTGTCGGCATTGAACATGCTTCGTTCTGTTGTAGGCGTCTGCTAGGGGAATGTAAAGTTAACTTGTGTTATGCCAGCGATTTCTGTTTAAAGAAATGTGTGTCTTTTGCAGGATTTGTGCGTTGATAAGTCTCTCAGAGACATTGAATCTGGAAGCTTTGGTGGAGAGGGGGGGGGGGTGTCTTTTTTTGTTTTGGGGTGGTTTTTTATTGTCTTTATTTCAAGCCGTTAAACTTCATTGAAATTTTGAAAAATCCTTACTTTCTCTTTGGATAGCTTTCTTTTAAAACCTGTTAAGTAAAGGAGTATCTCAGCTAACACATTTCCTTAAAGAAGAAAGATTTACTAGTAAAACATAGACAGAGAGAGAGAAGAGAAAACAAAACTAAAAAAACAAAAAGATGAGTTATGTGTTGTTGAAGCTTTCAGACTAAAACATCAGCCATGACTTGCGTAACATTGGGCATAAATCTGCCTTATCTGCTATAAGTAGGAGACAGAAACATACGCGTAGCATCGTTTCCAGATTGTTGCTTTCTCACCTCCCGACAAACGTTATCATCTTTTCCAGATTGTTGGCTTCTCTCCCCTGATAAACGTTATCATCGTTTCCAGATGTTGCTTTTTGCTTGTTTCATCGTTCCCATGAGAACAAAAGAACATCATAATAGAAACAAATATTTATCATCGTGTCCTGTTCAGTCTTATACTGCTGCCTGGGCTGATGTTCACTGTTATACTGGCTATAGTTTCACTGTTATACTGGCTGATGTTCACTGTTATACTGGCTAATCATGTTCACTGTTATACTGGCTGATGTTCACTGTTATACTGGCTAATCATGTTCAAACTGTATATACTGCGCTAATCATGTTCACTGTTATCTAATACATGCTGCTGATGTTCACTGTTATACACTGGCTGATTAGTTTCTGACTGTTATGACACTGGCTGATCATGTTCACTGTTATACTGGCTGATCATGTTCACTGTTAACTGGCTGATGTTCACTGTTATACTGGCTGATGCATGTTCTCACTGTTATAACAAAAGGTCTGATGTTATCACTGTTATACTGGCTGATCATGTTCACTGTTAACTGGCTGATCATGTTCACTGTTATACTGGCTGATGTTCACTGTTATACTGGCTGATGGTCAGTGTTCTACTGGCTGATGGTCAGTGTTATCTCCCTTATGAAAACAGGTATATAGTGTTCCCTGTTCATTGCTTTATTCCCTCACAGAAAGAAACAGTGTTCGCTGTTCATTGTTTTACTGTCTTATAGAAACACGTGTACAGTGTTCCCAGCAAAACTCACCACCCGCAATGATGACCTTTTTTTTTTTACAGACAAAGAAGCGATGGAGAAACGCCGGAAGCCAGATCCCCGCGACCTTCCAGCCTGGTCGTCCACGGAGACGGCTCTCACCCTGGCCCCCAGGACCAGCAGCCCAAGGGCTCCAAACCCGTCTACATGGAGATCCCCCACCAGGCCGCCACGCCCGAGAGGGACAAACCCCAGCGAGACAAGACCACGCCAGCCAGGAGCTCGACCTCCTCGCTGTCCAAGGACAGCCTGGTCCTCTCCCCAGACTCCGCTCGGGGCAGGTCCGTGGAGAAGGACTCGGACCCGGGAAAGCCGCCCTGGGGGCATCTGCGGCGGAGGCGTTGTCCTTCACGGTGGAGTTTGGGGACGAGAAGAAGCCCAAGTTGAAGAGCGGGGCCAGCTTGAGTCAGTTCGTGCCCATGAAGCTGAGGCACAGCCTGTCCTCTCACGCGCGGACTGAAAAGGCTTCTTCTCGGGGACGGGATTCGGATGGCAGCTGCAAGAATTCGGTAGGTGGAGAGTTTTTCATTGTTTGATGGTAGTGGCTGTTATTATGATTGATTGGTAGTGTGTATGTGTGTCTGTGTGTGTGTGCGCGTTCGTTTTGTGTGTGTGTGTGTGTCAGTGTTTGGTGTGTGTGTGTTTTGGGAGTGTGTGTATGTGTGTGTGTGAGTTAATGTGTTTCAGTGGTATTGTGGTGTGTGTATGTGTGGAGTGTAATGTGTTTCAGTTAAGTGTGTGTGCACTGGTATGGTGTGTTTGTTTTCCCCGCTAAGGTGTGTAGTGTGTGTGCGTGCTGCCGTCGTGTGTTGTGGTGTGGGTGTATGTATGTGTGTGTGTGAGAGAACATTATATGATAATGTGCACGCATATGTATATTTTGCTGAGTGAAGAGATCATGTTATATGTGCACGCATATGTATATTTTCTTTTTTGGAGAAAGGGGTTCACGGTTGTGTGCGCACAGATGATTGCCTGTAAGTCTAGCTTTTAATGTGGGACTTGTAAGTATGCCAACAGGCACCGTCACATGAACAACAGCAGCAAAGAAAACAAAATAC
>CM060320.1:45623702-45628702 GCA_030674155.1 Stramonita haemastoma | reverse complement strand
TTTGAAGTTACTCAGCTGGCAGAAGCTGTCAGGGAAGACTTGCAAGATAAGATCGATTCGAAGGGAGTGAGCGATGGGCTTTATCCATTGTATCCATGTCACCAGAACAAGTCGCTTTTGTTTGTTTTTCTTTTGGTATTGAAACAGGACTCCGAATTTTGGGGGGAATGTGGAAATACAGCCTCCGGCTATGCGAAGTAATGACGATGGGATGGATGATACACGAATTTTTGCATATTTTCGATAGTAGGAATCTGAAATATCTTTGACTTACAATGTTTATGGGAAAGGTCTGGTGTACTACTAGTGATTCAAAGTTCTAACTGAATTGTAAAAAAAAAAACAACCAGCGCTACAGCACCTACCAACTAACGTCATATCTAGGAGGGGGGGGCATTTGTTTGGGGTTTTTTTTGGGGGGTTTTTTGGGGTTGTTTTTATTGGGGGGGGGGGGGGGGGGGGGGGGGTGTTTTTGGGTTTTTTTTTCCTATAAAAGGCTATATTTTTATGGAGGCAGGCGAATGTCGTTTAAAGGAGGACTTTGTGCTGGTTTCCCTAGGATAATTCAAAACGTATGTTTACAGGACAACTATTAGTTGCTTTAGTGCATTCCCAGTAACTCGCTTTCTTTCATAACTTTTCTCCGGTAGTATTGCTCCCCACCCCTACCCACCACCCCCAAACAGTGTCAAGCATAACATAAGGGAATAGCGCTAAAACAAGAACGACGTAGCTGTAGACAGATATTGTAATTAGTTTGTTCTTATGTCTGTCTTCAGCTTCAAAGAGTGTTGTCCGGTGAAAAATTTTTACCTACCGGGGTTTAATTAAGCCGTTAAATACTGTCACCTACTGGTATGACAATCTTTCACCAACAGTGCCGTTTCTTACATATGTAATATAGAATGTACACCGCATGACAATTTTCCCCACACATACATGCTTATTGCTTGCAATGTATATATTATTACCGTTGACAGAGGTTTCGCCGGAAGATAGTGGATACATTGACAAGCAGACGGTATACCGGCAGGATACAGAATGTGGGTATAAAAATGACTGTACGCATACCTACGTACACACCTTAACACGTTTAGTTAAACGGTTGGAAAGGAGATCTGTAGCCCAGCTATGGAGGAGAGAAGCTACATCATCAAAATTTGGCCTGCAGTTGCACTGGCTTAGGGGAAGATGACGTACGAAATCTGAAGACTGACGTCACAGTTTGGGTGACCAGCATGCCAGAAGTTACCAAACTGCGCACACAGGCTGTGTGTGGTGTGTGTGCGCGCGCGCGCGTGCGTGCGTGCGTGCGTGCATTTGAGAGGAGAGAGAGAGAGAGAAAGGGGGGGAAAGAGAAATTCATGTGTACAACTCTCTCTCTCTCTCTCTCCTCTCTCTCTCTCTCTCTCTCTCTCTCTCTCTCTCTCTCTCTCTCTCTCTCTCTCTCACTCACACATTGACGCACGCGCATACATACATGCATCGCATAATATCTGCGAATTGGAAACATCAAGATCATAATTTTTTTAAAAGGTTGTAAAAAGCTCCATAACTTCCCTTGATTGGGGGGGGGGGGGGGGGAGCTTTTATGACGCTGAACGGCCTATTTTTTGTGTCTTTCTGGACACGATTATGTATGTGTATGTTTGTATGTTGGAAGATGAGACATAAAAGAAAGGTGATAGACAGACAGGAAAAGACTAGACAGGAAAAGTGATGTGAGAAACCTGAATCCCTTGAACCGATCCTCTGGTGTGTGTGTGTGTTGTGTGTGTTGTGTGTGTGTGTGTGTGTGTGTGTGTGTGTGTGTGTGTGTGTGTTGTGTATTAAGGTATGAAGGAGCAGGTATAGGCACTTGTGTGTGATAGTGTAATTTCTCGTTTTCTGGCTGTTTCATATGTTCAAATGCATCCATTTTTTACCTTCCTTGTGGTTTTTCTTTTGTGTTGTGTTGTGTTGTGTTGTGTTTGCTCAAATTCTCGGCTGTTTCTATTGTAATGGTTGTTGTCAGTGCGTGTATGTTGTGGTGTGTGTGTGTGTGTGTGTGTGTACGCGCGCGCACACACAACAACGCGCACAGCGCGCACCTTGAAGTGATTGCTTGTAAACACACACACACGCGCGCGCGCGCTTACACACATAAAACGAAACGAAGACCATATAAAATGAAACTTATCGCAACGAAAGTAAGCATTTAGTTTCTAAACAAACAAAAAATAAACAGACGGTTATAAAACAACAGGAAGCACGAATATAGCAAAACGCAAATCCCCAAGACATGAAAGCTGTCCTTGTCAAAACTCGGTTGGGAAAAAGAATAATACGGATCTCAAGAGAAAAAAACGAATACACATACAGACTGGAAATGGTTTATGATCTAATAGGGTTTATGAACAACTCTCTTTTTCTTGCGCCTGTGTCTGTCTTACTTTATACGCCTACCACCTCCAGCCAGTTAAAAAAAAAAAAAAAAAAAAAAAAACCGTAAGAGTTGTGTCGCGTTCAGCAGGTGTGTGTGTGTGTGTGTGTCACACGGCGCATTGCTTACCTTCGTGACCGGTCGTGTGAGGCATGTTGTCAAGCCTAGAAGACCCACAGTAGCTTACTTGCCCGGCAGTTTCTGCTTTTTACTGTAGTTTGGACACGACATTTGCTTGCTCAAAGTGCGGTCGTTACATTGCTTCTTTTTCTTTCGTGGTCAAGTTCCTTCTAGGCCTACTCCCAGTTTGTCCTTTTGGCCAGTGGCCTAAGAAGGTTGTGTGTGTACGTGTGTGTATAGTGGAAGGTTAAATTGTGTCTGGCAAATTTCTTCGACAGGAGTGTGTGTTGCTGTGTATAAGTAAGGCTTAAAGACGTTGTGCGAAGCCTCTTTTATATGACTAAGCGTGCAGTTCGGAGACTTGTTCTGTTGCAGCTTGATGGGAAAAGACAAGATAAAAGAGGATTGCTGTGAATGATATATGGCGTTTGTGGCTTTCGTGGCGGTTCATTTTTATTTGTGGAGGTGATTTAGGACTGGCCAACATGTTGACGTTTTGAAGGTTTCAGTTTGAATATATATTGGAGTTGGGTTTTTTTGAGGGGGTGAGATTTTTTTTTTAACATTAACCCCAGTCTGACTGGAGACAATGACGTACCAGACTATGTTTTCTGTAAGGAAAAAGGTAAGCCAGATGTGCCTGTCTGTCTGTCTGTCTGTCTGTCTGTCTGTCTCTCTGTCTTCTCTCTCTCTCTCTCTCTCTCTCTCTCTCTCCTCTCTCTCTCTCTCTCTCTCTCTCTCTCTCTCTCTCTTCTGTCTGTCTGTCTGTCTGTCTGTCTGTCTGTCTGTCTGTTTCTCTCTCTGTCTGTCTGTCTGTCTGTGTGAATATTTGCTTGCACATAATGTATGTAGTGTATGTGCAGTGAACTCCAAACACGCCTGGCACTTACACCACACACACACACGCGCGCGAGCGTGCACCTACGTGCACGACCTTTAGCCCCCCCCCCCCCCCCCACCCTTCACACACACACACACACCACACACACACACACACACACACACACACACACACACACACACACACACACACAGACGGCTTCGTTTGTTTTTGTGAGTGTGTACATAATAATCATACAACCGTAACTGTTTGCAGCACACACACACACACTCAAGAGGTTGGGCGGGCAGGCGGGCATAAACCCTTGAGATTTAGCCACAGGGAATGTTGGATAATGTAGCTATTGAAGCATTCATATTTAATAACTTGCCTGCTTTAACTCTCGGGTTTTACACTAGGAGTGTCCGCAGTTTAACTCACTTGACTTCCCCCCTGTTCATTTAAAATAATGTACTGTGTGTTTGGAGTTTTTGAGATCCGGTCCTCAACAGAACTGGCGTTTAATTTTTTTTTCATTTCTGTGGTGTGCTGGTGCACCGTTTTTGCATTGTAATGCTGGAATAAATTCTTTCTCTTTTCACACCTTTTCTGCCAGTTGGTTTTCTGTGTGTGTGGGTGTTTTTTTAGTTGTTTTTTTTTAATTTCCTGAAGAGAGAAGAGAGAGGAGAGAGAGAGAGAGAGAGAGAGAGAGAGAGAGAGAGAGAGAGTATGCTTGTGTCGAAAAAACTTGATATTTTAACATCAAAAAAACCCTCTCTTTTTTCTCTCTCTTCTCCTCCTCTCTCTCTCTCTCTCTCTCCTCTCTCTCTCTCTCCTCTCTTCTCTCTCTCCTACTCCCCCCCTCTCTCTCTCTTTGTGAAGTAAATTAAAAGCATTCATTATCTTTGACTCTTTGTGATTGGATTCATTCCTCCTACGCTCAAACGACTTGTTTGCGTATAATTACTGACCAGCTAGGCAGGAGGAACTGAATGTATGGGCGGCTCGCGGTTCTCATGTGCATTGGGAATGAGCAGTCCTGAAGTTTACTGAACTGACAGCGTAACTTCAGTTGTGGTGTGAAAGAAGAGCAGTGGGTATAATTAAGGATCCAGTGTTTCTTGTGGTTGTGGTTTGGATGTCACATCACCTGCGTCTCACATTTTTTTCCTCGTGTATGTGTTTCGTCTTTGGTGGTTTTGGGGGGGTCTTGTGTCTGCGTTTTAGATGTGCGTATACATGTAGAAAGATCTGTCTCTGTGTGTGGTGCGCGCACGCGCGCGCGTGCGTGTATGTACATGCCGCAGAAAACGCGACAGATGACGTTTACGTCGACGCATACCAACATCTCTTCTCTTCTGTCTCTCTCTGTGTCTCCTGTCTCTGTCTGTCTGTCTTGTCTGTCTGTCCTGTCTGCTGTCTGTCTGTCTGTCTCGTCTCTCTCTCTCTCTCTCTCTCTCTCTCTCTCTCTCTCTCTCTCTCTCTCTCTCTCCTCTCCTCTCTCTCTCTCTCTCTCTCTCTCTCTCTCTCTCACACACACACACACACACACACGCACACGACACGCACACATACACACACACGTACACACACACACGTACACACGCACACATACCACACACACACGTACACACACAC
>CM060320.1:45563702-45618702 GCA_030674155.1 Stramonita haemastoma | reverse complement strand
TCTATCAGTCCTGACTGGTGATGCATGGCTTAGAACCAAAGAAAACAATGTCGGGGTCACTTTTTGACCCCCTGACCATACAGAACAAGAAAGAGAAGGGGGGGGAAGAAAGGGGATGGGGTAGGGAGGGAGAAAAAAATATTGGTGTTGATGGTAAATGGCACACGTATGGGCGGAATCCTGTTGGGTGTTTGAAGAAGTACTTTATAAGCTGTTTGGAGCGTCACATAAAGCACAGTTTGTTCTCCTGTTCTCACAGCCAGAAGTGACCTGCTGGTTATGGTTAGCTCTTCTGTTAGGCGGCTAGTGTTGGTGTTAGTGTTGGCTCGCTCAAGTCTCCTAGAGTCGAGAGGATTGTATTGACTTCCGATAGGTGAGTGTGCGTTCTTTAGCAATCGTTATGTTGAGAGTGGTTTTCCTTTTTGTCTTGGGGGCATTAGGAGTGTGTTCATGTGTGTGTTTTTTTTTATTTTTTATTATTATTATTATTTATTATTATTATTATTATTATTATCACCATCATTTTTTGTCTTCCTGTCATGTGTTGTTGCTCTAATGCATGTGTAAGGTTAATTTAACGCTACCTGAGGCAAGCACTCACGCAAGACTTAAATTCAAAATATCTCTTTGAAACTAATTAAAGATCTCTGGGGTTGTTGTTTTTTTTTATATGATTTTTTTTTAAACACAAAGAATCAAAACAAAACCTACACCATCATCAAGCACATATGCCACTAGGATGAGGCAAAAAAGCGAAGCTACTTCAGGCAGACGGTGTGCTGTCAGGCCGATCTTGCCACTACAGGTGGGGGGGGCTTAATTCGTGTTTGGACACCAAGTGTGGGACCAGCTCATTATCTTGACAGGTAGTTTCCAGCTTCCGTGCTATGTTTAGGCCTCGCTAAGTGCCCCGGAGTGTCGCGCGATAGTGCTAGGTTTGCCTACTGTGTTTGTTCTCTGCGTGGGGACATCGACTTTTGCCTCAGATAGATAGAGGGAGGGAGAGAAAGGTAGAGATGGATGGATGGGGAGGAGGGAGAGGGAGAGAGAGAGAGAGAAGAGAGAGAGAGAGAGAGAGAGGAGAGAGAGAGAGAGAGAGAGAGAGAGAGAGAACTCTGAAACAGCTTAATAGTCCATCGGCCTTAGGCCACAATACACCAAAAAGGGGGTAGAAGGCAACAGACAAGAGCAGTGGTTTTACAAAAATAATAATACAGTATTGAAACTATAAATTCGCAGACATATGTATGTATGTATACTCATCTTTCTCTGTCAGCAACAAAGAGAGAGAGGGGGGGGGGAGAGGGAGAGAGAGATTGTCACAGCTTGGGGGAGAGGGGGAGAGAGAGAGATGGATGGGTGAGAGAGAGAAAAGGGAGGGAGAGATTGAAGGTGGAGGGAGGTGTACCTTTCAGACTGTCTAATCAGGCTGACGATCAGATACAGTCCTCCCAACCCCTGTATGTACTAGGCCTACTAGACCTAGCTATGTGACCTCCTGTTTAGCAGCGTGAGAGACAGACGCTAAGATCGCCCAAGGTGGACAGACTTCTGGATGAAAACAAAGCGGCTACTGAAGACAGGTAGACATTCCATTCCCACCGGGCTTGTTATGTCCAGCCTGTGTACGTTGTTGTTCTCGAGTGTCCTCCCTCCCCTTAACTTAAGCTAACCTGGGGGTCACACAGATTATGCACTTATCTTCTCTGTCTCATTCTTCACCCTTGGGAATCGCTTTGTGAGATGAGACGCTGGATGAGAAGTTTGTTGTGTATGGCTGGGTTTGGTTTTTTTGATAGCTCAGTCCCCGTACAGGCAACCATACTCCGAGGATTTTTTTTATTCACAGAGGATACAAGTTTTGATAAGAGCATGTTCTAAACGAAAGCAATCCCCACAACATTTGGAAGCATTACAAGATTTTAATGTAGGCATTGGCATTTTGCAAACATAATGACCAATAAAGCTTTTGGCCAGAGCTGCTAGGTGTGCACGCGCGCGTACACACACAACACACACACACACACACTCACACGCGTACGCACGCACTACCCCCCCCCCCCTTCTCTCTCTCTCTCTCGTGTGTGTGTGTGTGTGTGTGTGTGTTTGATCTAAATAATAGCTGTTAAGAGAATGAGAATAATACTTTAATCACTTGCAGTACTTCCATAAATTGTCACTCCGCTTGTCAAAAGCTTTGTTAATAGACAATGGTTCTCTCTCTCTCTCTCTCTCTCTCTCTCTCTCTCTCTCTCTCTCTCTCTCTCTCTCTCTCTCTCTCTCTCTCTCTCTCTTTCCCCCCCCCCTCTCTCTCTCACTCATATGTTTTATATTACTTATTTTGTTGATAGATGGTGGTGGATTGATGTTTTCAGTCATTCACCCATCATATTCTTGTTGCTCTTTAATTTTTGCGCTTTTTTTTCTTATCAAAAATCATCATTGATTCCTACTTCTTATTTTCGTTTTTGAATGAGTGCCTTTTTTATCATTACCTTGTTATTGTATCTGTCTTATTTCTTGCCTGTTGTTTGATACTTGGTATGGTTTCTTGCTCTTGGTATTTGGATCATTATTATTGTTGTTTATTAGGTTTATTATTTTATTTTGATGTTATCCCTGAAAAGGGTGGGGAGTGAGAACATGTAAAAAGCACACGAGTGCTTATTCATTATCCTCGAATAAAAGAATTCGCCTTGCCTTGCCTTGCCTTGTCTCTCTCTCCCCCTATCTCCAGCACAGAATGACTATTGCCTAAAGATAAGGTCCGAAGTTGTAAAGTGTGTGTTGTGGTCAATAATAATAGACCACAGTAGCTGTGGGGGGTCGGCGGACGGTCAGTGGTTATGGCCGGGGAACATTTATAGGCGATGTCGCCCAACTTGTTTCCGCCACCGGCAAACCTGTCGGGATCAGTCCAAACGCCCTGGGCTTAGTGGCCGCGCCGCGGGGATCCCAGATAAAAGTCTGTGGGGTGCGCTACTATTGAGTTCGATCCCATTTGATCCCTTGGTCTTAAAACCAGCTTGATTATGTAAGAAACAAGGTAATATTGTCCTTGGTTGTTGTTTTTTCTCTTTCTCCCATTGTCATGTAGGTGTAGCCTCCCTTGTCTTAAAACCAGCTTGATTATGTAAGAAACAAGGTAATATTGTCCTTGGTTTTGTTTTTTCTCTTTTTCCCATTGTGTCATGTAGGTGTGGCCACTTTTGAAAACGACTTTCTATCAACAAAACCTATACTACGCTTCTTTCAGTGGTGTATGCTTGTACAGGCGTCCGCCCCTACCTGCACTTATTGACACCGAGTTACAAGTGTGTTTGAGCGTGCAGACACGCACATGTGCACACATACACACACATTATGGAGAGAGAGAGAAGAGAGAGAGAGCTCTGCATGCTAACGAGTTATTGCGGTTGGTAATATCGAATGTCGGAAGTTCACTATCAGATCTAGGCCTATATATTGGATTTTTCAGTGAATGACTTTTCACTCGGCAGTCGAGCGTACCACCCTGCAGAAAACAGGGGTATCATTGTCGATTCACTGCCACGGTCCTAAATGGGCTGGCCAGCAGTTCAGCACGAGACGCTCGTGTCAGTCAGGGTTCAAGTGACGTACAAAGCCCCGGGTGGGTTTTAAGCTGCGAGCCGTACTCCCTGGGCTTTGGGCGAAACTAACGGAGCATGGGCACGGAGGGGAAGCCATAGAGAGGGAGCCAGCCGGCTTTTGTTGTTGCGCGGTTCCGTATGACTTGTCTTCAAAGCCCGAGGGGACAGAATGGAAATCGTAAAATTTCAACGTGATGGAGCGTGGAGAGGAGAGTTTCGTGTTGTTCGGCTGTGTTGTCGTATCTTTGTCGAATTCATGTTGGAAGAGTTATCTAACAATCGTTTCGGAAATTTTGTCAGCCACATTTGCTGCTTGTTATACTAGCATGCACGCGTGCGGCATACATGGCGCGTTTACACACGCACACACACACGCAACCACACAACAACACACACACACACACACACACACACACACACACACACACACACAACACAACACACCACAACACACACACACACACACACAACACACACACACAACACACACACACACACACACACACACACACACCACACACACACACACACACACACACACACACACGTTTCCTCACATATTCTGGTATAAACATGCACACAAAGTAAGTCTTTTTCTTGCTTGTTGGGATGGTGAATATGCGTTATATAAATATTTTAGTTTGTGAACAACCTAAGTCACTGTCTGTAAGTAGACTATGAAACAACATGAAAAGAGTAAGTGAAAAGATGATTTATACTAAATAGGGTGCCCTATGGGTTTCGCGGCCAAGAGGAATTCTTTTCCAGTGCTTTTTGCCACCCTGGTATGTAAGGTAATGGAGGGTGGTACGCCTTAAAGACAGGTTGCCTGTCACTCTTGTCAGCTATGAAGTCAAGTGAAACCATGACACAGCGCAAAATCCCTCACAGGGGTGATGATGCTCCCAATTTTCCATGTTTTTATCAGTGTGTATGTATGTTGTGTGTGTATGTGCGTGTGCACAAGCGTACTCGTTATGCGTGTGTGCTCATGTGCAGTGTGTACCTACATTCAAGTGTGTGGGGATGAGTGCAGATCATGTTACCACAATGGTAAAAAGAAAAGAATATGACTTTGCAATATAAAATTTAACATGGATAACAAAAATGGGGAGAAACTGTAGCGCCCAAACAGGAAGGGTAGAAAGGATTGTAAATACCAGTAGACAGAGGCTGTAATTTTTTTCTCACCTTTGGGTGATATTTGGTTTCCAGTGAAGTGTTATTTATGGACAGAACCTTTTCAGCCCTGCTGTTACTGTCAAACATGACCACTCAGCATTATTTAGGGACAGGAGCTGTTCAGGGATGTTGTTACTGGGGGAAAACTGTACTCTTTCTCAGCATTCTTGTCTGTTCATTTTCAGTATTTGAAAGGTTTTTACAAGAGCTCTCAGAAGAATTTATATGAATGTATCCTGTGGATCAGCTCAGTTGTTTTTTGTAGTTCAACTGATTGTTTTATAATTTGTTCCTCCATTTTTTCTTCTTGCATTCTTAATGCTGTGGTTTTACATATAAATGTTTAAGTAAAGTATAAGCACACATTTGTGCGGCCTGTCTCAAACATTTATGACTGACTTTTGAGATGGCAGTTAGAAAAAGTCAAGGGTCCTAAATCAGTTGCTGTTATTTGGGTTAATGGGGTTTATCAAGTTAGTTTTATCTGAAAGTGAAGATCAGGGACTGTATTGTGTAGCATGTTAACAACTTATTCAGGGAAAATCTCACTGGGTGGTAGAATTGTACGTGATAGGAAACATCTGTGTGTGTGTGTGTTATTAATTCTTTGGCTGATCATCTCCCCACCACTAAGAGTATGCATTCCAAGATGCTAAACACAACATGAGTGTGCATGGTTTTAAAAAATATATATAGAATCCATTTCTATCATACTAACACACAATGACCTACTCTTCCAAAAAGCTGAATGGGTTTTAACATGTGCGCAAGATGTTCTGCATGGATTCGTACTTATGCTTTCAGTTTATTGTCTCATCAGAAGGGTTTTCAAGAGAGTGAAGTCAGTACTGATATTAATTACGGGGGAAAATCGCCGCAAACATGGCCTCTGTGCTAGATAGAACCAGCGCCATCAGAGAGCAAATTCAAACCACTAGGCTATCCTGCCACCAGCCCCTGGTTTGAATTGGTAGGAGAATGTATACAAGGGTAATAGTTTCTCATATCTATTTACATTAGTTGCCTTTTTGTGAAGAAGAAAATTGTCGTATGCTGTTTTAGGCAGTCTGTTTTGATCATCATCACCAACTCCTTGACAGCCTTTTTCTTTTTCTCTTTTTAAAAAAAAATAACCTTAAAAGTTAGGGAGTAAGATTTCAAAAGTTTTTTGTGAATTAATTTTTTTTCTGAAATTATTCTTTAAGATTCAATTTTCCCCTAAAAAAAAATTTTAATATTTTTTAAATCCTCGGCTTCACTCTAGGTCTGCCATAGACACACCCATCAAAAGCCGTGAAGAAACTATTCTTTAGTTTGTACTCTTTTGATATGATAATACATATGCTAGTTTGCCTGTTTGTGTATTTATCCCCAATGTCACCTTCATGGTGTTTTATCAAGCCCCACTTCTAGGTCTTTGGTCAGTGGTGGTATGTGTGGAATGTGTAGAGTAGTTGGCAAGAAAGTAGGATTGTGTATAAGTGTTTCACTGACAGAAGTAATTAAGCTGTATACTTGGTGTAGTGCTTGCTGGAAGTTCCCCCTCTGTGCTTTGTTGGTGAGAAAGGGTATTCATGCTATTGATGCAATTCATGAACCTTCACCACCCCTATATGCCCCCCCCCCCCCTGCTTTTATGTTCCTCTTCTGCCTCACCCCCAGCCCTCACCCCCCCCCCCTCCCCCACCTGAAAAGAAAAGAACTGCTATGCATTTTATGGCTCAGGCGTGGAAAGGCTGTTTTTAGTCTATGGATTCTGTGTGTGAGTGTGTGAGACAGAGAGAGAGATGACCATTTTGTGCTCACAGTAGGGAATCTTGAAATCAAACACTTCTTCTGTAGCAAGTCTTTAGTAAAGTAAGTCAGAGACCTGTCGGTAATGTATTTAAACTGCATGGCTGGTTAATAACTCGGCCTGAGTCAAGTGGTTGACAGGAACCATATACAGCGGCTTATTCAAATGGTCAATCGGTCAAGTGGAGTTTGGCATTGTAGGGTCATGTATGTGTACATTTCTGATTTTGATCTATGTACAATGGATGTCTGGTGGGGTGAAACTGTTATGATGTCTCTTGAAAGAATTAAACTTAAATCTATCTTGTATCTGTCCTTTCAGGCTTTCTTGGCTTTCTGTATACAGCCATAATTATATCAGTAAGTTACTGTTGTTTTTTTGGTGTGTGTGTGTGTGTGTGTGTGTGCATGCGCTCATGCATGTATCCCCTCTCTCTCTTTCTCTCTCACTCACCACTCTTCGCCCCTCTCCCTCTCATTCATTCTCTGTCCCACAGGTTTTGTCATGTGCACCATCTGGATCCATCCTCATTTTCCCTCTTTTCTGTCTTTATCTCTCTCATTGAATATTATTATGTTCATTTTGTTTTTGGTAGTTTTTTGGTGGTTTTGGGTTTTTTTTTTGCATCTGTGATGGAAGACTAATAGACACATGTGTGTGTGTGTGTGTGTGTGTGTGTGTGTGTGTGTGTGTGTGTGTGTGTGTGTGTGTGTGTGTGCATGCATGTGTGCGTGTGCTGCGTGCGTGCGTGCGTGCATCTGTGTGGTGACTCAGCAGGAGGGCCTGATGTCGCGCAGTATGGGTGAGGAGGAGGTGTCATGGGTCAGCCAGCTGAACAGCCTGACAATGGCGTCCCAGTCCCGGCCAGCCCTGCAGGGGAGGCAGCAGGCAGAAAGGAGCTGGCCGCCAAAGGCACAGGTAAGGTGGCGGCAGTGGGCTGGCTCCTTTACACCTCTGGACTGTGCTCTTTATTTCTTCTCTAGGAGTCCTTTTTATTTATTTTTTTAAATTTTATTCTTTTATATTGAGGGTAATGGAATGAGCACTCATGTGCTTTTTTTCATCCATTGGGGCTCTGCAGGGAATTGTGTAGTGTGTGTGTGTTGGGCGAATCCACCTGCAGAGCCTACACGTGTCTGTCCATGTCACAGGATGTGTGCTGGGGTTGTTCATGTCGTCCATGTCAATTGCCATACCTTGCCTATACTTCAACAAACCTGGATGGTTGATATTTTGTTGGGGTAGGTTCTTTGGATTGGGTTTTCATTTTTTATTAACATGTGTGCAAGATGTTACAGGCAATGAGGTACAGCATCGTTTATTCTTCTAATTCAGTTATTGGAAGTTGAATGACTGGAAAAATTAGCAGTATGTGTGCACAACAGAAATATTTTTGAACTGAGTAGAAATGTTTATTTAGATCATTTTCTTACTCCATAAATTATGTAATAGAGAAATATTTCAACGATCCACAAAGTGTTTCAACTTTTATCTGGCTGAAATGACAGATCGAGTGAACTGCTGTGAAAACCTTTTTTTTTTTTCTTTTGCCTATTCAGATGTTTTCTTTTTCTGAGCTCCTTCAGGGCACATCAGTTGATAATATAACATACTCACTTAACCCTGTGTGTGTGTTTATTTTTGCAGACATTGCAGGTTTTCCTTGTCCATTGCTGGGAACAAAAAGAAAAATTAGCTGATCAGGCTGGAGTTTACTTTAGGTTTTTTAAAATATTATGAATTTGTCGTGTGCCTTTGTTGTTTATAAATGTATCTAAAAATCAAATGGTGTGTATCAAACCACAAAAGAAAAAGGTTTGATGACCTGTGCATATTTAATTTTGTTTCTTGGTTTTTACGCTCTAAAAGACTTTGATAAATTTTGTTTGCAGCACTTATGTTGTTGGTTAGGACTGACTGACTCTGACACACAGCAGTACTTCAGTTCATTCAGTATCAAGTGTTATCACTGGTCTGTGTAGTGCTGCTGATATAGTTTTGTTAGCAGCACTTATGTTGTTGATTAAGACTGACTGTGTCTAACACTCAGCAGTACTAGTGTTCATTTAGTATCAAGAGTTTTCACTGGTCTGTGTAGTGCTGTTGATACCACTGCTGGTTTTGTTGATATGTTGACAGTTTGTTGCTTCTGTAGATAATTGATTGTAGCACTCTAAAATGCAATCAATATAAAATAAAAAAAAGACAACAAAGCAAAAAGAAAAGCCTTGAATTGACTTTGACCCTAAGTTTAAAAGTCTGTACATGTGTGTGAAACTTCAATGTTAGTTTATTTCCTCTATGTTTGAGGGAAAAGGAGTCATAACTCTACTCTTGAAATGGGCAAAAACTGTAAATGAAATTGGTTTTTTAAGCGGAGTGTATTGTAGCTGTAGAGGAATCACGAGTACCCTGTGTGTGTGCAGAGGATGCTAGCAAGAAGCCCCCTCAAGGGTTGAGCCGCAAACGTCCAGGAACAGGACGCAAGCTGCCCTCCATCCCCACGGCCAATGACCAGAGTCCAGTCAGCAGCGAACACTCCTCCCAACTCCTCAACAGCCCCCACAGTCCTGCCAATGCCGCAGGGCCTACCAGGCTGGAGAACGGCCATGATCGTTCGGTGGATGATTCTCCATCCAGGAGTGTGAAGTTTTCTCCGGTTGTTTCCAGCAGTGGTGCCATTTCGGGCAAGTCGAGGGTAGAGGGCAGTCCCTGTGGGTCCGATGACTCTGGCACCAACAGCAGGGGCAGTGGGGCCATTCCCAAAGCCAGCTCTGTCTGCTCCAGGGGCAGCATGGACACAGAGCTCTTGCTGCGGGACACAGAGACTGTCATGGCTGCCATGGAAGCACGCATGGGCTTCCGTCGTGACGACAAGGGGGAGGAGGATGCAGAATCGGATTCTGATCTGACCAGTACGGTGGCTATGGTGAACGGGGATGAAGACTTTGTGAAACCGACCAAGTACCATAGCCCGCGAGACAAAATGACTGGCAAAATCAGCAAAGACAAAGACAATTCGAACATTAGGATAGCGTCAGCTTCTTCCTCCAGGAAGACCCTGTCGCGATCCCTGTCAGAGCAAAAGCCCCCTCTGAAGAGCCCCCGCAGTGGTGCTGGCGTGTCGGTAGTGTCGGACGTGTTTAGTCGTAGTGAGAGTCTGGACCACAGCTTCCCATCAGATGCCAGTGATGGAGGCTCCTCAGACAGGACAGACACCACCTTTTCTCGTTCAGGGTCTCGTGGGAAAGGAACCATCACCATGACCAAACCCAACAGGGCGTTTGCTCTGCGACGAGCTCGCGCTGATGGGTCAGAGGCCACAGACACAGCTCGCAGTCGCACGAGTGCGGCATCCACTGCAACAGCAGCAGCCTCAACACGAAGGTCATCCTCCATCCACGGCACGTCTCGTACCTCCTATTCTGACAGGACAGGCACAGAAGCCAGCCTGGGGGCTCAGATTGCGAAGAAAGCGCGGGACAATACTGTGACCTCAAAAACGAGAGAGAGTTCAATGACGAGGCAGGACAGGACACGAGAAAATTTGCGTGGGTCAGATCGTCGCTCCTCCGCCAGTTCTTCAGCCTCCTCCACTGTGTCCTCAGCGAAGAAAGAGAGGGATATACGTACACTGAAGAGTCAGCTGAAGAGTGCTCCGGCGAACAAAGACTTGGCCATCACAGGCATCAGCAGCCGCAGTCAATCCCAGCCTGGCAGTCGCTCCAACTCACCCAAAGCGGCTGAGAGAATGGCTTGGAAGCGGCGGAAAGAGTACGATCCCCGTAAGGCTGTGGCAGAAGCCAAAGCCAAAGCCAAGGAGCCCAGGCCCAAGCCTAAGGTGCAGTCGTCCAGTCTCTACAAGCAGAGGATGACGCGGTCAGCATCTTTCACCAATTCCGCGGAGTTGTCTGGCCGTGTTCGCCACGACACTTACAATGTGGACTCCATCTCCAGTGTGGAGGATCTGAGCTCGGCAGCCACAGCGGCTGCAGATCCCTATGCAGACACTGGTTTCCGCCGCGCGTTCATTCCATTCCACAACCCTCTGAGGAGTGACCGCCTGAGTCACAGTTGTGACGAAGATGAGGCAGGCACCTTCCCCTCCTCACAGGTAAGGGGACACTAAGTCGTGTTTAATTAATCAAAAATTGCATGTTGTGCGGTTGGATGTCAAGGAAAAAGTGCTGGCGATGGTAGACTGTGACTTCATGTTGGTGTGAATGCTTTTGTCTTAGTTTTCAGTCGCGTATTGTTTGCATTTTTGTAGCTTTCCCCGTTGTTTCTTTTTGCCTTTTTTTTTTTTTGGGGGGGGGGGGAGGGGATGGAAAATTGGTTTTGTCTTTTACTGTGCTTTTTCAAGCCTGTAAATAATTTTTAACTGTTAGAGATATTTCGCAGTAGTTTTTTTTTTTTTCATTTCAGCTAGAGATAACCCTGCAGAAGTGGAAGAAATGGTGCAGCCATTTTTAACACTTCTCTTTTCTAAAGACTATATTAATTCTGCCACATTTCTGAATCACTGCTAGGTTCAAGCAGGGAATAGTGAATGATGAGCGTGGTATCAATTTTTATCATAGTACTGCTTGTCAGTTGGGTATGGTGATTATTCCCCCAGTTAAACCATTGAAATTGTCAGATCTATGTCAGCCCGGTCTAGTCTGTATCTCACTATTTGAAATAATAGTTCAGCCACCAGCTGGGTAAGGGTTTTTTTTAAATTTTATTTCGAGGATAATGGAATAAGCACTTTGTGCTTTTTTACATCCAGTCCCTTTGTGTATGCAGTTTTATAAATTTTGTCATCCACCCATACCGGCACACAATTTGATAAACCACCAAATTCACTGTTTACCTATACTAGGAAAGATTTTCTTCCACTACTTTCCACTGCTACTTTCTACCACTTATTTATAAACTATAGTTTTGTACTGAAAGGTAAAGACCTGTGTTACATATAAGCAGTTACACAGCATTTCGTATTGATAAAGGAAAAGAAAACTGAAAAGGAGTGGGCTGAGGCATTGGTAAACTACATTTGATTGAGTTATTAGCTAGATTATTTGGAGACTTGGTGGACTAATGATACTTTAATCCAATATCATATCCTCTTTTTCAATATAGGCTAACATGTGCTGACCTCAGTGTTCCATTAAAAAAAACAACTGCATGTAGATGTGCTGTGGCATTTCTTTTTAACATGTTCTCGCTACGCCGTTTCATTTACATGCATGGTGTTACACATTGTTTTTCATTTTTGTTGTATAGTGTACTACATGGAAGATTTTTCTGAATGAAATTCAGACGTTCCCCAAGAAAGAGCTTGTCATCATTAGTGCAGCACACCACTTTTTTTCTCTGTGTATATTTCTGACCCTTTGAAAAAAGAATGGGCAGGGACAGCACGTTGTTGCCTTGGGATGTTGGGTTCTTCTTTATCACCACATATTTGATATATATAGCTGGCTTGCCTGTGAGTAGAAAAGAAAAGAAAATTCTCTTAAGATCTGATCTTTGGAGAATTTTCTTTTCTTCCCTACCCACAGGCATGCCAGGGATATATATTGCTTTCAGATATGTGAACTGGGAATTGAATTCCAAAGGACAGTACACAGCAAGAACAAGTATATTCTTTGGCCTGCTGATGGATTCAATATTAGTTCATTCACAAGTTGAATTTCAGATATGATGTATAGATGCTGCCATTAGAATTGAAATTATAACATAACCACTAAGCTGAAATAATAGTGCAAATAAGGCATGGATGCTTACTGCTACTATTTTACATTATTGCCTGGTAAATTAAACACTGAAAGAAAGCAAGCAGAATGTTTCTATTCAAGTGTGTGAGATTATTGTTCATGAACAAATTAATTCTCTGAAACATAAAGCACTTCAAACTTTTAAATGAGTGTAAAAATTGATTTTGCATGAACAGTCACACATTTTCTTTTCTTTTACCGCAAAATACTGATTTGAACAGCATTAGCTACAACTTTACTTAATAGTTAACGAAGGTCAGCCACACTGCAACACTGATCAGTGTTATATATTGTCAATCATGAGCTACACAATTATTTGCATGTATTGATAAGCAACACCAACAAAAATGGAAAGGTTACATGTATACTTTGTTGTTGTTTTTTAAAGTCTTGTAATAGTTATTCTCACCAGCTGTCAGCATCATGACAGTCTTTATAAATATAAATGAGTTAGTCCATAGCTTGAGTCAGGGAGCAAAACCATATGAATCACCTCACCTCACCTGGTACGAAGTCATTCCAGCTGACACCCTTTTTTTTTTTTTTTTTTTTTGGGGGGGGGGGGGGTCTGGGTTCACATTATTTATTTTGGCTTAGAAGATGGCAGTAAGAGTAGATAATTGGTGATATTACCATTGAGATCTTTTTCTTTTCTTTTTTTTTTTCTTTTTTTTTTTATAGAAATTTCTAAGTTGATTTTTGTATTATATACTTCATGTAAGCATTTTTGTTCATCCTTTCCACAGACCAATCACCCAAACTCCATTAGCCATGAACCATCACCTCAGGTAAAGCAATTACAATCTGCATTTTCTGTTCATTTTATCCTGTTCTTTTTTTTTTTAATTGCACGTGTGACCCATTGCATGCTTTGCATATCACTTTGCTTTTTGTTTTCTTTTTTCATTGGTTTGCCTTTACATTTAAAAAAAAAAACAAACTTTCAGTGCTTAAGTTTGACCTACTTGCAAGTTTCCGCATGCTTGTTTTCCTTGTTTGTAGCCCAATGCATGTTGGTTATCCCAGGAACCCAGCAACAGGGCTAAGCCGCCTGCCCATCCTGTCAGCCTTATGCTTCATAAGTCGGCCTTTACCCCTCCCCTCTCCAAACTCCAGACCCCTTCCCCTGACTCCCCCTCCCCCAAGCTTCTTTGCTGCTGCGGCGTCGCACTCTTGGGGCCTCTGATTTTGATGAAGCAGGGGCCAGCACCGCTGCCAGCTCCCATCGCACACAGGCTGATTCCTATGCCACTCAGTCCAGTAGTCCACAGGTAAAAAGGGGGATTTACATTGGCATAGGGTGTTGGAAAAAGCGGAAAAAAGTGCACACACCCTGTGTGTGATTTGGATAACATTGGATGATGATTGTTTTTTTCTGATGTACTGTTACTGTGAGAGAGATTTAGAGTCAGTAACCAAGTGGATGAATGAGAACATTTTTTTGCCTCTGGTTAGTCTTTTAGGCAGTTCCTAACAATCACTTATTTTCAAAGTAACATGATTTCCTTACTTTTGCCATTTCTGATTTTCATATAATCCACTAATCCCCTAATTTTCTTAATTAACAGTAGTCCATGAATAGTTTGTCTTTTTTACTGACATAGTTTTTTTGCTGATTTTCCTGTTATGAATATGTAGCAGTGTTTTACATCGATTTTATAGTATCCTGACCTCTTCATGATTAAAAAAAAAATCCTTTACAAAGCTGTTCTGTAAGCTTTACATGATATTTTGTACAATATGTTTGCTTGTTTGTTTCAGTCGTATGATTCGCTGATTGTGACCTCCATCTACCAGTTGTCACTGAAGCTGAAAACCACAATGGACAAAGCTCTACTGAAGCTAAGGTCAGTGTCTGAAATAACACTTTGAAATGTTGTTTAACCCGTTTTAAGAAAACTTAGCATAGTAGGTTTTGATTGGGACTTTTTTTTGTTTTTCCTTTTAAAGAGAGTAAGGAAAGTACTTTTGCAACTTTTTGCTTTTCCAATGAATAAGAAAGGTAGTACAAAAATAAGGTACTTGAGATGAATTTTAAATGTATAACAAAAGTATGAATACGCACTGATTCGTATGGACTTGCATAATAATTTACAAACTGAATCTATAAGTGTGTTTCTGGGCATTTGAGATCATAAGACTGCCCAGTTCTGGTAATGAATGTCGTCACTCTCTCCAACTTTCCACAGGAGCAGGGGATCTACAGGCCACACTTCTGGTCTTGTCCGTTTGTACAGAAAGCAGGTTTGGAGAATGCGCTCTGCATTCTGGCCTTCTGACCACAGGAACACACCAAAAACACTCTTGTATTTGTTTGTTCATGTAATTTTGACTGTTTATTCTGTTGTGGCAATGTCTCTAGGGAATGCAGTATTGACAGACAGAACATGAAGAGTGCATCTTGGCCATTCATGTTGCTATGTATCATACAGTTTTGTGAATAATCGTTTCAAATTCAGTATAGGCGTGCATGTATGGAAAACAGTGCATGTGCTCACAGACACATGCAGAGAACTAAAAGAGAAACACCATTGCTGATCATGTTCACCTTTTTTTTATGCAAGTTTTATGGCTTTAATTGAGCCTGACTTAAGTTGGTATGATCACATTTTTGTTTCAAGTGTAGAATTTTTACGCGTGTGACTAGATTTTTAAAAAAACCTGGCCTGTTTGTTTGTTATGGTACCAGGGAGCAAGATCGAGCTAGCATCACCCCATCTCCAATAGACGATTTTCTGGGCCACCCAGCCAAGAGTGAGATCCCTGCTTGGAAATCAGCCAATCAGGAGCTGGCTGGTGTGTTGAAAAATTTGCGCAAAATGGAGCACCATCTTCATCGTAAGTGGTTGATGCTTGTCTGTTGGCTGTATTTTTTTGTGTGCAAGAAACATGAGGAATGTATGATTACAGCTAGGTTGTATGATGCATGCTGTTGTTGAATATAAGATAGGTAAACGTTAATGTATGCAGGTTTGTTGCGGGATTTGGTTTTGGTTTGTGAGGGGTTTGTTTGTTTGTTTGTTTTGTTTTGGGGGGCTCCCTCAGCTAAAGCTTTGGTGGTGAGATTTTGCATATGCAACTGTTCTTGTCCACTTTGAAGGTAAGCCACACTCCAACTTACGGGATGACTATTTCACAGCGCACCTATCCCACATCACTCAGTCCACTGCGACAATTAGCGCGCCTTTCCTTGTACCTCCGCGTCCCTCCTTTTTGTCCACCCTCCTTCCCTCCCTTCCATGATTTCATGTCCAAAGTTCTATGATATGTGGTATAATCTGGATTTTTTTTCCATGCTCTCCAGGATGCAGGTCTGGGTTTGAACAAAGATGAGTCCCTTTTTTTTCCATATTCATAATTTGTTTAGCCATCAGCAGTGTATAAAAATAGTAAAAACATGTGAACAAGGAAGCAATGAGTCAATTACCATAACAAATAAGCTTATGAACAAGCAAGCATAACAGCATAACGAATAAAACAAAAGAACAAACCCATAAAGAAACAAACGGGTAACAAAACAGTGGATCAGTCATCACATACTTATTCAGTAAGTATGTTTCAGTCATAGATTAAAAACTCACTCATTCATTCGTCATTAAGAATGGAATGTTATCCGTCACCAAACAGGTATTTACGTGTTGACGTTACTGTTGCAGTGATGGAGCGAGCACTGTTCCCTGACGAGGACACGGACACAGACGTGTCGGGGATGTCCATTTCAGAAAAGCACAAGTACTTTCAGGAGATAGAGCGGATACGCAGTGAGCTGGCGGGCTTCCAGCCCATTGATGGCCCTCCCTCTCAGGACCCTGGCTCTCCAGAAATGGCAGAACTCTCCAAGAACATCCACTGATGCTATCTCCCCCTTTTTTTTTTTTCTTAAGATTTTGTTACTTGGTGTTGTGACTTGTTACTACGTGTTGGTGACCTTGATAAGCTTTTATATACATTTTTTTTGTTTTCGTTTTTGTATAACATGCTTGTCACTCTCAAGTTGAGATTGGTGCTGCCGGTTGGTTCTGAAATGATCTGTGTTGTGTTGGTGGAAGATGCTGTACATTTGATGAAGGAGCATACCTTGGATAGGCTGCGTATATGAGCTACATGGCTAAATGTAGGTTTGATACTCGTTTGTATTTCTGTGATTTTAGATATCAAAATATGGAAAAATAATCAAACTTCATTTGGACTGTCAAGTTTTATTCAAATCTAGAAAAGCTAATTATCTCAGTGAGGAATACTACAACATAAATTAGGACACAAATGCAATTTTTTTTTAGAAATTAGAGAAAGTCTATTATTTAGATAGGCAAGTGTCAGTGACCACCTTCCCTTGCACAGGGAAGGTATGTTTGTCAGATTTTCAGCATAAATTACATTTATGCAATTCCTTCAGTCATTTCTATGATTGAGGAATGTTGCCGAATAACAGCTAGTGAACATGTTTGGTGACAAACTTTGAAAATGCAGGCAATAGTTCGTCAACATCGACACTGATCAGTCGATAAGGTCCGAAGAGGTTTGTTTGTGAGCAGGGCATTAAGTGCAGAAATCTGTTTGGAATGGGTTATTATGTGTTAATACTGGTTGTGGCCTTTTCAGTGGGACCCAAGGTTGTACTGCTGTATGAAACTGTTGGCAAATCAGGGGTGGGTGAGTGTGTGTGTGTGTGGTTGTCTGACGGTAAACAACAGGGTAGATCAGTGAAAGAGTAGAAAGGTGCAAATGCAGGTGACAGGGTTCAGTAGGTGTGTAATAGTGTGCAGAGTGTATTTATCGTGCTTGCTTAGTTTATCAGATTGTAGGGAAAAGGTTCAGGAGGGAGAGAATGCATACATGTTCATCTGAAAAGAAAAAACAAAAAGGGATGTTATCGTTGCCATGAGTAATCCAAGTTCATTTTCCAGGTGTGCATATCTAATTTGAGGCTTAAACTGTCATGCTTGAGTTAAAGCTAAATCATAAGAAGAGAAGCAAAGTGAACAATATTCAGGGTTGCAGCTTATTGTCCATTTCTTTGAGATTTTAAAAATCTCCATGTGTTTATTTAGTCTTGTCTGTATGACCATAGAATCACCTAACTGTGGATGCCATAATCTTTGTTGAGTAGAAATGAATGTCACCTCCAAGTTTCATTGAAATATCAGTGCCCTGTTGCCATTTAAATTTTTTTTATTTTTTTTATTTTTTTTTATTAGTTATGGACTTCAGAAAGCACTTTCAATGGAAAAGCACATGTAAATGTTTTCTTTCTAAAACTCATTCAGCCATCGTCTGGCATAAGATTTTATTTTTTCAGTGCAGCATTGTAGCTTGTATCAGTTGAGGCAGTTCTGGTGATGGCTAGACTATACTAACCAGTTAATGATATTGAAAATGGCTTTTTAACCCAATATGTGAAAAGAATTGACCCTATGAAGCTTCAATATGGACAGTTCTAAAAGCTTCATTGGTTCAATGGTTTTAATGTTATTTTTTGCAAATCACTTACAATTTATAAAGTCAGTATCATTACATTTAAAAAGTCAGCATCGTTACATTAAGTATAAACAAAGCATAACTTCCTTGAATGTCGATCGCAACTTGGCTGTGCACAGGCCAGAGGTAGCAGAAAACATGGAGTGTGTGGAGGAGTTTCGCTCTTTTCAAGGTCTTCACTTTGGTTCAGTTACCTGGCAAGTTTTGCCCAAAGAGAAAAGCACTCTGTTCAAAGAGTTGGCATGTAGGAAGACCGGTGTGAAGTATGTGACACGACTTTGTGTTCTACGTGGGAAAAAAGGCTTTTGGGTGTCCCTAAATATATTCTGTAGACAGAGATGCGGGTGGATAATGTTCATGGGAGAATGTTGTTTGCTCTCTATTGTAGGCACCCAACCCTTCCCTTCTGTCATGATGATAAAGCAAAAGTAGGACATGTCGTTGATCCAGTCATCATGTATCCAGAAAAGATGAAAATTTGGTTGTTATTGCTGTTAAGTCTAATGGTGTCATTCAGTCTTGGAAATAATAATAATGCTGAATGAGATCCGGATGTTTGGTACTGGGAGAAATGTGTATCCAACTGAGTATTGTATAGTCTCCCATAGATTGCCTGCTTGCATCCCATGCATCTGTGGCCTTGTTGCAGGCATGATTCTTCGGGGCTTTGAAATGGCGTCAAGAGTAACAGAACTGTCCCAAAATTAGAAATTTGAAGATTTAAGCTATAGTTATTTCAAAATTTGGGTTTCTAATTATTCTTCAATAGAGACATCAAACTAGCTTTCTTGAGATCTTGACTTCTAGGAAGGGTTATTACTAGGACTTAGATTGGAAAAGAAAAAAAAAAAAAGTCTGGTTTTTTTTCTGGGCATGCTGGGTTTTCTTGTCACTTGGAGGTTAGTTGCTCTCGTTGAATGTCTGTTGGTCTGTGTGCTAGGCATTTGCTGTAGTGTGTTTTGTTTTGTGTTCTGGTGGTTTACCAGACAAGCTGCAAAAATACAACCCAAAAAAATGCAATTTTCTTTTTATGACATTTGATAAGGCCATGGAATTTTTTTTGCAACATGTTTGCTTTTCATAGTGTCTCCACTGTCATACATCAAACTTAAAAAAAGATATTCATTGAATATGTGAATCATTTTGTACTAAATTGCAATATTCAGTGCTAGTCTCGTTGTAACATTGTGTTGATCTCAAAACAGCCTCTTTTGTTGTACATTACACATGGTCATTCAGAAAAGGCAGTGTATGTGAAGTACTTAAGAGTAACGTCCACTTCTATGATGGACAATAGGTGCTTTTAACTTGATTTTCCCGTGGTTAGGCATGTGCTTTGCTAATGATACATATTTGTAATCCAGAACAAAACTGTGTCGATCAATGATTTTTGCTGCTAGTACACAGTTAACCATTATGTTTTGTTACTGAGGGAATACCACATTTTTCTGCCTCATGAGTAGACGTGAAGTGTTGCGCAGCACAGACATTCCTTGATCACTTTGTATCCATCACATGTAGTAGAAGTGTTTTGTCTGCTAAAAATACCTCCACACTGAGCCCAACCAGTTGCTTACAATAATAAAAGAATGAAAAAGATTGAAATGTGCTCATATTCTCTTCCCGTATCTGCTGGTGACAGTCAACAGCATTTCAAGCCTATCTCAGTTTTCTTTACTTGAAAATGTGAGGGATTGCTAGGACCAGAGAACACCAAGAAATGTGGTGAAATGGGTGGTTGTCAGCAACAGGTTGGGCTTAGTGGGAAGTAGCCCAAGGCTTCATACTCATGTCCCAGCTATGATCATATTGTACAGTTGCTCATTTTTTGCCCCCCTTTGCAAAAAGAAAGGTATCTGTGATAGATAAGTTACCGAAGCATTTGGTTTCCTTATCCACTGAAATGTGTTAATTGTTCTCATCATTTGTGGGCTTTTTTTTTTTCTTACCATGCTGTGATTTGTGTAGGTTGCAGGCATTCCCATGTTGGCTGCAGCTTGACCACATTCATATACAAAATTTCAAATTGCAAGTTTTTCTTTCCCATTGTTGACATTTGCAGAACTGCTAGACTGATTTGATGGTTTAGGGAAGCGGAAGGATTTGTATTATCTGTAAAGAACTAAATTCAGTTTTGTGCTGTGAACCAATTTAGATTGAGGTTGTTTTGGTGCTTTTAAGAAGAGGGGGGGGGGGGCACCTGACATTTTTAGATTTGGGGAGGAACCACAAAATCTCAAACATTGAGATAGTGTGATTGGGGGGGCTCATTTTACTGGGAGGAACCACAAAATCTCAAACTTGGAATAGTGCATTCCGCCCCCATTTAAATTTTTTGGAAAATTTTTCAGTACAGCCACACTGGCAGGCAATTTGCTTTGATCATTTTAGTTTTCTGCCTTGAAAAAATAAAAGCTTCAATTCAGTTCACGTGTTTGTTGTTTTTTCACCACTCCCATGTACATTCATTCACATCATACTCAAATCACTGAAAATTGTTTTCACTTTCTATACTTTTTATTGTATGAAAAAAATCACTGAATGAAAACATCAGAAACACCATACACTTTTACTAGCTATATCTGCACAAAAAAAAAATGGGGGAGCGCACTCCCCCCAATTGCACTATCTCGAAGTTCGCGATTCAGAGTGTCCTCCCGCAAAAAATTATATTTGTCCATACACAGCACATATACAAGAAACACAAAACCCGACAACATAGGTCATATCAGGCTATCACCTCATTATTTAAAACCCAAGTCATGAAAGCGCCATAACTCGACTGCTCACACTCTCGAAAACTGTGAGAACTTCCAAAAACAGACCAAAGGCATTACTACATAGGTACAATAGTCGCAAAATTATGACAACCCAAAAAGGTAACTTTCTACCTTCATCCTTAAAAAATTTACAATAAATTTACTGAGACAAAAGAAAGAGATTAAACTTGTGCGAACTCAAGACTTCACAAAACGTGAGAATAAAAAGTACTTGGACATTCCAAAACTTTCTAATGACTAACGCGTGTTATCCGAGTATGATAATGGCAATAACTGTGAAGAGAAAATAAAAATGATGCAAATACACAGCCCAAGCAAGCATATGAAAAACCAGCAATTACTTTGCACCAACTAAAATCATTTTAAAAAACAAGGGTGTTGAACTGTCAAGACTTGTTTAACTCGCTCCATACTGGGCCATTTGTTTTTTTTTAAATCGCCAAAAATAAATGACAATGACTTGAGACATTTATTTATAAATGGAATAAGCATGGTACTAAGTTTCATAGCCCTTACTTTTATAGTTCATTTTTTGTAGCTGTAGTGAAACTTACATCTACAAAATTTTGGGTAGTTACAAATGCATAGAAGGAAAATTTGAGTGTCTATGCATTACACACTAACACATAGAGTAAAATGCAATTGACAAATTTTTCATTTTTCAGTTCTTGAACAGAGGAGGACTGCATAGAAGAATCCTTCAGCACAGCAAATAGATGCTAACCAGTGACTCCACTGGTCTAAGGTTGAAGTATGCTAACTTAGACTGTACCATGCAGGGCTCTGTCTGTGATGCTGAGTGATTACATCAAATAGGGAAATTTTTAAAAGTCGGAATGGCTATAGCCGTCATTAGTATGGAGTGAATTAATCTCGCTAATAGAGGTTCCCCCCTCCCACTCAAATTAGTTTCTTTTTCCTTTTTAAGGGTAGATTTATTCCCTTTTTGGGGAAGGGGAGTTTACTCCATCAAAAACATTTCTAAATGAAGCCACTGATGAGAAAATAAGAGTTGAAAGTCAACCGATACAACAGTGTTGGCAATTCTTGGCAACTACAAAGGAAGAGAAGGGAGGTGATTAAAAAAATAGTGATGAGTGGAAGCATGAGTTGGCGGAGTTTGAAAACTTGAGAGAAACAAAACGGGTGACATTTTCTTACTATTCAGCATTTTATCACTTGGTCTTACATCTGACTAGAGATTTAATATCCAAGACACTCTCTATTCAAAAAGATCGAATGGTCTCTACCTCCTCAGCCATTGATGAGTCAGTAAAGTTATGGATTGAAATTAACAATGGAGCTAAAGACTATGCAGGAAGGATGAAAAAGTCTGTTGGGAGTTGAAAAAGCAATAGCTGTAACAAAGACGACTCAGATAAAAACCCACTCTGAAAAACATGCAGTTTCTGCATCAAAAACTGTGCTATATTTGGAACTGGTTCTGGAAACAAAACAGTAAATATGGCTTGTACTCATGCAGAAAAACAGGACCTATACTCGTTTAACCACCCCAATCTGCTGTACATTATCGCTTCGATAAAAGCACTGTCTCTTTAAAGTTAACCCTTACCCCTGAAATGATGGAAAGTTTATATTGGAGCGAAAAAACAAATATGACAGCAAAAATTGTTTCATTTGCACAGTATCAACAAGATAAATCACCAACAAAAACTGAGTTACAAACCTTGTTTAATCACTTTGATATTAAACAAGATGTGTGGATTAAAACCTTTTTTTAAATTTCTGTTGGACAATCCAACTAAAACAAAGCCCAGAGGTAACAGTTTCTCCACCAGTCACCCAGATCTTTAACTTTATCAAAGCCCCCCTAGTGAAAAACATCTCGGTGATCTTGCTAGGTCAGAAACTGTACTGCCAAAACAACACTGTGCACAGACTGCTGTATTCAACGCTTCTTCCCGTTTTACCTGGATGGCTGAAAGTTATCTTTTTCCGCCCTGGCAAAGTATGGGCATGGTCATCTGCCTAGCGGAAACCCGAGTGGCTGGTGTAAAGGAGGTGTCTTATTAATTGACACTTGCCTGATAACTTGACAAGAAACATCTGGGTCTCACTACATGAATGACAGCTCACAAGAGAGAATTTTGTAGGAACTAGCAGTAGCAGGTGCTCTTAATGAGATACTCAACACAGTTTTATATCACCCTGTGGTCATTCTTTGCTTTGGGACTGAGATCAAAAACTTTTTAGATAAATTTCTGAAAATTAGAAATCATTTAGTTCTTTACAACAACATCCGAGTCCAACAGGCCAAAAAGGAAGCAAAAGAACATCCAAGGCAGACATGAAATCGTGGTCGAGGGCAGCAGATGAACTTAAAAGAAGACAAAGTTTTTAAAAATACTTTATGATCCACGCAAGACCAACTACTACAAAGTGGCAAAAAGAACTGTTCTAAATGGCGACTGCAATCTTTAAACACTGATGAATTTGATACCCAGTGGAGTGTTTCAACTTGACTGATCTGTAACTTGGCCCCTTCTGCTCTTGTAAAAGCAATCACATGGACCACTTTTTTTTCATGGTAGCTCTGTTGGATCAAGTGGCTTGGTTGATCCAATCCAATCATGTTTATAGCCCCACCGACCACACAGGCTATATCAGGGCTGTCACCTCGACACATTTTAAAACATTAAAGACTGTGCAACTGTATACAGATTAAAACAGGGTATAAAACCAACTTCGCTGTCCTTGTATCCATGCCCTGGTCAACCATAAGGGTCAGCCCAGGACGCAAGCATAGGGCAGATACTAACACTGTCCAAGCTACACACCTCAACTGTTACTGCTCCCAACAAAACAGTTACCACCTACTCAGTATTTTATTATACATGAACAAAGTGTTTGGCTTCTCAGGAAATGAGAGTGTGGTAGGAAAGCTAAAAAACAAATTGGTTTTTGTTGTAAAGGGTGCCCCACATTACCTTTTTAACAACTTTCATATAATAATAATAATAATAATAATACATGGAATTTATATAGCGCTGTATCTTGTAAAAACAAATCAAAGCGCTTGCACTCGACCCTCACAACAACCAAGCAACCAATGACAATGAATAATTCTAGCAAATTCGAAAGCACACTCACACGCACCCCCCCCCCCCCCCTCACACACACACACACCCACAGAGGCTATAAATTTAGGCAGGGTGAAGGGAATTTCAAATGTTGAAGGCAGGCAGATCACATAAGAGCCCTTGGATTACCCCGCATATCCTGATGCCAAAACTGTGTGGAAAACTGGAGGCTTTTTCTGGTGGCCTGGACAAGGAGTTTTTAGTGGCAGTGTACTGGCTTGGATAATGACTTTCTCTGAGGTGAGTTTGCAAAGAGTATACAGAAAGTCTGTGGAGCTTTAGCTATCTGGAGGATCCTCCCAATACATCTTTGACAAATTTTTAAGGCCTTTTACCAAGAACTTAAACTTGTGCAAACCTCTCGACATTCCAAAGCTTTTCTATGGATAGGTCCGATGTCAGGCGGGCCAACATTATTGGTAGAATGACCTTAGAGACCTTTGCGCTGGATGGCAGCATGGTGTGTGCCTCTGTGTTTGTGTGACGTTTTCGTGTGTTTTTCCCCATTTCCTCCATAACGAAATGTACATCTCTGCATTCGTCTCGTCAACAACTATTCAATGGTCAGACTGGTTTTCTTGTATATTGTTTGCCTTTTGAAATATTTCAATTTATTATTTTCACATTTCGATATATTTTTCAAAAGTAAATTGACTTCATGATTTGTTTTCACCTGACATTGCTGGTCTTTGTGACCCAGTGTACTGTAACCCTGCTGCAGCCTGAACTTTAGCACGAAATACACGATTTCAAAACACCCCCACCCAGCGTTCGCCACTCCACTGCTATGACACAAACTGCTCAAGACATTTTCACGTGTGTATTACCCCTTACAAAATGAACTTATACATCACATTGAAAATTTGGGAATCAACCGCTGCAAAACCAGACGAGGAACACGTGCAGGTAAACATCATCGCCTGTGGCGTGTTTCCCTTTCATCTGCTGACGTCACCGCCACAACCACCGTAACCAGAGACAACACTCCTTCGCTTCTTCGTCCTTCAGTTGCTTCTTTGTTTATGTGTGACTCTGACAATGTTTGTTCTGACCATAATGTGAATCATGATATGCCTAAGACTACAAATTCACTAACTGATTCAGTTCCTCCACCATCTTCCACACCTGACACACCCTCCAAACTCTGGTCTGCCCTTCCACTGCACACATCTCCTCCTTCATCCCCGTCCTCTTCCTCTGATAGTCACCCTCACTCACCACTGCCATCTTCAACCTCTTTGCCTCCATCAAACCTTCTTCACACATGTTTACTTAATGCCCAATCCGTCTGCCCAGAGGGTAAAGCTGACTTCCTTACCGACTTCATATCTGAACAGAACATCGATCTAGCTTTCCTTACAGAAACCTGGCTAAACCCAGAGGGTCATGAACCAATAATTAAACAAGATGACACCACCTGGCTACACGACTCTTTCTTTCCCCCAATTCTCCCGTGGAGGTGGCATTGCTGTCATCTACAAAGACACACTGCATCCAGCTCTTTCTTCCTGCTACTCCCTCCCTTTTTCACCTAAATCTTTTGAAGTCTCTGAACTCAACCTCAACTTACCAGGCCATTCTATTACTTTCTGCTGTCTGTACCGTCTGCCTCCTAGCCGTAAAAACAATCTAACATCTTCAGTTTTCCACCAAGAGTTTCAGTCCCTCCTTGATCACTACAGCCTCTCTCCCAAGAAACTTGTCATTCTAGGTGACTTCAACTTCCACTTCGACAACCAATCTTCTCCTGATGTCAAACGTTTTTCTCTTTCCTTGTCTAACCACTCTCTTTCTCAGCTAGTAAACGAACCAACACACAGATCAGGCCACATCTTAGACTGGCTCATCACCGATGTTTCACTAGATCTCATCACTTCTGTATCTGTCACTAATGAACTGGTTTCTGATCATTCTGCCATTCTTTTCTTTCTCAACATCGCAAAGCCTATCAAAAAGAAAAAGCATGTTACCCGTCGCAACCTCAAGGCCATCAATATTCAAACCTTCTCTTCCCAAGCTGCTGAACGCCTATCACAAACTCCTGACCACACTGACCCTTCTACACACTACAATAATGTTCTTAACTGCTCGATGAGCATGCACCTACTGACCTTTTTCTGCCCGATAGGCCCTGTGCCCCATGGTACTCTCACGAAATTCTACTTGCAAAGCGCAAACACCAACAGCTAGAGCGGCAATGGCGAAAAATAAAAACTGAAATAAACAGGCAGCTCTTACGAAAACAAACCAACAAAGTCAAAACCTTAATCCATTCCGCAAAGACTAACTACTACTTTGCTCAAGTTCTTAACGCTACATCCATGAAACCTCTTTTTTCCTTCTTGGTTCTGATAAGGCAAGTCCTCTGCCCACCGCCTACAGCCATTCTGAACTTCCTGCTATTTGTTCTTCATTCTTCTCTGACAAAGTCTGCAACATCAGCTCCAAACTGGATCAGACTTCTTTCCAACCCGGGCCTCCTGATCCCCAATTCTCTGGCACTCCTCTCCTTTTCTTCCACCCAACAAGCGAGAATAAAATCAAGAACATTCTGAAAGAAATGACAATCTAATCATGCGATCTCGATCCTGTACCTGCTTCTCTTTTCATTCAGTGCATTCCACAGCTTATACCTACTATCACAAAAATAGTAAACTCATCTCTTCTTTCAGGAAATTTTCCATCAGCTCTGAAAACTGCGATAGTTACACCTCTACTCAAAAAGCACGACCTCGATCCTAACATCCTGAAGAACTATAGACCTGTTTCTAATCTGCCTTTTATCTCTAAAGTCCTTGAAAAAGTTGTTCTGAAACAACTCAATAGCCATCTTCTTCCAATACCTCTCCTCTTCCAATCTGCCTATCACGTCAACCACAGCACTGAAACAACCCTGGTACACACCTTAAACATGCTTCTCCATGCTTCTGACTTAGGGAAAATATCCCTTCTCACTCTTCTTGACTTATCTGCTGCCTTTGACACTACAGATCATTCAATTCTTCTCTCCCGTCTCCAAAACATGTTTGGTATTAAAGGCACAGCCCTCACCTGGTTTACTTCATACCTTACAGACCGAGTCCACACAGTTGCAGTAAACAAGATTCAATCAGCACCTGCCAAACTGGAATGTGGTGTCCCTCAGGGATCAGTTCTGGGCCCTCTTCTCTTTACCCTCTACACTGCTCCACTGTCACATATAATAGACCATCATCATATCAATTATCACTTTTATGCTGATGACTCTCAGATTCAAAGCAGTGATACACCTGAAAATCTGCTATCTCTCTTCATAAATATGACCAACTGCCTTCAAGATATCCAACACTGGATGATACAAAACAAGTTACAATTAAATGCAGATAAAACCGAAGCCATGCTTGTAGGCACCAAACACAAACTCTCCTCCATTTCAACAACTCAACAGAATTCGGAACACGTCAGTTCCGCTATCCACTTCTGTGAAGTATCTAGGTGTCGTTGTAGACAACACACTCTCCATGCAAAAATTCATCACTCAGACCTGTCAGTCATGCTACTATCAACTACGGCATATTAGTGCAATTCGGAAGTACCTGTCCACTGATGCAACATCCAAGCTTGTAACTTCTCTTATTCTTTCACGTCTGGACTATTGCAATTCTCTTTTGGCTGGACTATGCAATTCTCTTGCTGGTCTCAGCATCATCTATCCACTCCCTTCAACGTATACAAAACTCTGCAGCTCGTCTGATCCTCAAAAAGAAAAAATCTGAGCACATTACCCCTCTCTTGCAATCTCTCCACTGGCTGCCCGTACCACAGAGAGTAAACTACAAGATCTGTACCCTCTGTTACAAATGTCTCCACAAAACTGCACCCTCTTACCTCTGTGAATGTCTTCACTTGTGCACACCTTCTCGCTCCCTCCGCTTGGCCGCAGATACTTTGTCCTTAAGAATACCTAGATTCAACCGATCTACCGTTGGCCGCCACTCTTTCTCAGTTTCTGGTCCCTTGATCTGGAATGACCTCCCTCTCTCCCTCCGCAAAAGCCTACTTATGACACTTTTAAATCTAACCTAAAGACACACTATTTCAAACCTAAGATTTTGTCCTCTGTTTCCATCTCTTATCTGTCCTCCCTTTCAACATCTACCTGCCAAAGTGTATAACCTTTATGGGGTGTGTGTGTGCATGCGTGTGTACATTTGAATTTGCTAAAGCTATAAATGGTTGATTGATTGATTGTGTGTTGTATGGGTCGAATGCAAGTGCTTTGATTTGTTTTTACAAGATATAGCGCTAATAAATTCCATGTATTATTATTAGAATGGAGGAAGAGGCTATCCTGTCTGCGGGAGATCCAGCAGAGGCACTGAGTAACAACAGCCATCCACCCTTTATCTTGTGATCCCTTTCTTTTCTTTTCGATTGCCCTATCTTGACATCATTATACAAAAAGTCTGGTATAGATCTGAAAAAGGAATCTGTGGGTTTACTCACTCGTAGACCAGAAATTGTTGATATTGCTAAAGTTATTTCTCGGTCTGCTATTAATGTTCTGTTGTAGGTTTTCTTTTGAATTTTTTGTTTTATTTGTTGGGTTTGTTTTAGCTACTTTTAATGCTTGTTTAAGTTTAATATCACCTAGAGTGAACAGACTAAATGAAAAAAACAAAGCCATCCACCCCTGGCAACATCGCTCCAGCG
Source organism: Stramonita haemastoma (assembly GCA_030674155.1). Taxonomy (NCBI): domain Eukaryota; kingdom Metazoa; phylum Mollusca; class Gastropoda; order Neogastropoda; family Muricidae; genus Stramonita; species Stramonita haemastoma. Next base: position 45,590,301 of record CM060320.1, on the reverse strand, counting down.
TGGGATTACGGGTTCCTGACAGCAACCACTCGGCAGCAGAGAAATGAAGAGCTGGACAAAGAAGGCTTGATGGGGAGCTGATGATAGAATTAAAGATCCCATTGACAGAAGAGGACAGTCCACAGAAAAAGGGTGGGTGAAAATGGAGATGGGGAAGATATGACGATGAAGATGTAACAAGAAATTCCGTGACCAAGAGTTTCTGGAAAAAAAGGCAGGAGAATGAACCCAGAAGGCAGAAAACAGATGAAGAAGACTGACAGGTAGCAAAGAGACAAGGCAGAGGCAGAGAGAGGGACAGAATAGAGGAAATTCCTAGCACAGAACCTCCAAAGGTGGGGATACTATTTATACTGAAAGGCCCCCGGTATCCCCATGGGGAGTGAGGCGAAGTCTATGACTGAGATGCTGTAGTAGATGAAGAAGAACTAGAAAGTTTTCCAAGACGATGATGATAATGATGATATGATGATGATGATGATGATGATGAACCCCCACCGCCAGGGGGAGGAGAACCTGGTGGATCTTTTTCTGACAATGACTTAAACCCTGACAATGACATTGGCGGTGGTGGTGGTGAGATCCTGAGCCTAGTGGAAGCAGAAGACAACAAGATGGGGATCAAACGAAGGGTGTTTTGAATCCGATGGTTAGCACCAACCCACTGTAATGTGCATAGAGCAAGAACAGAGAAATCCTGAAAAAGCACGACGACTAAAGAGAAAAAAGGCACCTGTCCCAGAAAAGGAGAAACTCCACAATCATAGTACCTTTTGCAAATAGGAGTGATGAGCATAGGGTACCCTATTCAATCCCATCTTGTTTATAGCCCAGCATGACCAACACAGGCCATATCAGGGCTGTCACCTCGTCACAGCTTCTCAAAAAATGACAGTTTGGTGGGAAAGCTGAAAAACAAATTGGTTTTTGGTGTAAAGGGTGCCCCTTTTTTTTTTACAACTCCAGATCACAGATGAGCCCTTGGATTACCCCGCACATCCTGAAGCCAAAAGAAAATGTGGAAAACTGGAGGCTTTTTCTGGTGGCTCGACCATGGCAACCCTGCGGAACACTGGCTACCATGATCTCCACAATGCTTTGAGGTTGATGAAGCGTTTAGTGTCAACATTTGTTAGGAACTCTGAAGAGATGTTGACAAACCTGCAAAAAGTGAACCCTGAGGTGCGATTTCATCTCTCGTGGCCGAACTGGAAGACCCATCTTCTATCGCTCCAAACAAAAGTACGATCCGCCAGTAGTTTTGCTACAGTATGAAATGCTTGCCACTGTTTTTGGCAAAAAGTATACACTCACCAGCCACAGAGGAGAAGTGGCAGGAAGAGGAGATAACCCAAGGATTGGGACTGGCTACTCAGCAGCTGGTGAGAATCTTGTGCGAAGTCCCTATCATGTGTTTTTGGAAGAGAGAGACTCACGCATGTCAACAACCATCACCTTGAAATCTAAATCCACTGTCTACTGCTTTGACACACTCTGCTTCAACTCTTTGGATGTGTATTGAGTGTGGGTGGCCATGCGGAGCCAGAGTTGAGAGTCCCTTTATCATTCGACTCAGTCAGTGCCGATTTGATAGATTCATCGCTTGTCTGGGTAAAGCTGAGAGAGCACACAGAACAAAATGCCATTTCAAAGTTTGTGGTGAGGTTGAGCCACAAAGCTTCTTCCCGAACTGAGCAACAAGACCTGCATCTCTTGCAAGGTGAGAGAAACTATTTGACAGAAGATGAATGAGCTGTGCCACTGTAAAAAAAAAAAAACCCTAACACAAAACCCAAGCCAGACTTGAACCAATAACGATGAGACTATTGGAACTATAAAAACTCAGAAGATTTTTACTATGCCTTGCTTTTAGCCATGATAGAAACACAAACTTAGAATATCGTAGTTGCATCTTATTTCAAATTCTTATGAGTACGTGGTTGTGGTGAAGTTGCAGTGAATTTTAAAAGTATTTTTAGCAAAACTGTGTGTGTGTGTGTGTTGGTTATACAAAGTTATGTCCCGATTCTAAAAGTTTTTTTTAATATAACCGATTTTTAGACAGCTGAGCTACAAAAACAGGATTCTGGCCTGACTGAGACAATTCCCTCCCAAGTTCAAGCCATCCCTTGAGCCTGGTTTCTAGCTGCCAGATGAGGGGACAAGCCATACGACTTTTAACAGTAACTGACCCTTTTTTTCTTTTCTTTTTACATTTTTATATGAAATAATTACATTTGTGAGTATTGTTGTCTAACCTTTGTAAAAGACAAGGTTACATTTTGCAGTATTACATAATTTGCACTATTTAAAATTAAAGAAATGTGATACCAATGTCTTTTTTTGTGGTAAATATTTTTCCTATGTAATCACAAAGATTAACCTGCTCCTGGTGTTTTTAGCTATTTAGTTTACATTTGTTGATAAAAATTTGGTTGATATAAAATCAAGCTAAATCAAAATCTTTTGCTACACTTTAAAAGACATCTATTACATTTTAACGTTAAGGTAAATACATTACATTTTTATTGTCTCTGATTAAAAAAATGAGGAATAATCTAAAAAAAGCACATAAAGCATCATGTTTTAATTTGGTATGCAATAATATGCACATTATAAAAAAAATCCTGTCAGTGACTTGGATTGAATGTGCAGGTAGTACAGTACCTTGGACAAATCTGAGAGATAAAAAGACTTGAAGTGGAGGAGTTTTGCCTGGCTGCCTGGATTATTACCACTGTTTGATGCTTGCCAACTATCCTATCTCAACCGCAACAGATTATTTGCCAAGTTTTTTTTGTGCGTTTTGGTCAGGGCGTTAATAATACAAGGAACAGTAGAGTTGATTTTTATACTCTAATCTAGATATAGTTGCACATTTTTTTTTTATCTTGTGCTTATCTGGTGGCTTTTTTTTTTTGCCTTAAAAATTTTATAGAGTATAATTTTGTGGAGGTCTTTAAAATATTTGTGTAATTATTATTAGAGAACGGTGTGTTGTATATATATGACTGGAACAGATTTTTTTTTTGGACAGTCAAACTAATCATTTGATGTAAAAAAAAATTATATGCTCTGTTCCTCAGCAAAATAAACCCACTATGCAAGAGATTTGTGATAATAGGTAGAAGATGGAGCACCCATGGTTTTTGACTGGGACAACACCCTTAACCTTTACACAAAAATACCCATCATCTCTCTCCTAAGGGGAAAAAGCTTCTTATTACATACTCTTTTCACCAAACCGGTTCACTTACGTGCAGACTGACATGGAGTGAAGAGGGATGAGGAAGTTACTTTCCACTTCCAAAATTTTTTTAAAAATCATTCTAGAACTAAAATCTTATGTAAACCAACTGTATAAAAGTTATAAATCCATACGTTTCTTCTTTTAAAAAAAAATCATTGCTTTTTACATGTAAAATTGTAAAATCTTTTTTTAAAAATTATGGAAACATGGTAAACTCATAAAAAACCAAATGCTGATAAAAACGGACATTTTACTCGGCGCTTTTGAGCCAACTCTGCAATTACCACAATCAATGCCAAATTTGGACAATTCTCACTGACATTCATTTAGTGGCAGAGGTTCACACAAGTCAACAATAGGTTTAAAAAAAAAAAATTCCACCTGAATTTACAAGCCATATACACCCACCCTGAGAAGCTATAACACCCCATTCATACCTTAACCAGGTCCTCTAGCTGCCTTTGTTGCAAGGTCAAGAGTCCTCTTCTGGTCCAACTGGTACAAGTATTCTGTCTGCAGCCATCTCCTTGTTTAAAACCATCTGTGTCTTGAACTCTCTCCAGTGGGCCTGAAAAAAAAATTATGTTGTTTATCATGCAGAACATCAGATCATTTCATACAGGTATCTAGTGCCATCTGCTTAGTAGTTCATGGAAACAAGGCAGTACAAATTAAACGCAACATGGGGGACAGGATAGCCTTGCAGGTCAGTGTTGCGCTTGCAATTTCATCTTGTGCACTGCTGTCAGAATGCTGCTATCTTAATGGTGATTTATGAAAAAAATGCAACATGGGTTTGTACATTTGTCCCCATTATTTGGATGAATATATGCATCTGCATATGTATGTGTGCACTTATACAACATTTGCATGCCTGTTCAAGAGTTTAACTGTATCAAAGTGATCAAACAGTACAACTCTCAACAGTTTGTGTATTTCATATTTTTTAAGCAAAACCAATGTAGCAATATTAAAATACTTCTAAAATGTGCAGTTGTGGGCCAACTTATGTCAATGTGCTCAAGAAAAAAACTTAACATTGAAAGACTTTGCTCATTTGTATGACCTTTGACCCCCAGTTGCTTAAAACAGAATCAGTGAGCATTTTCATCATTCTCAAAGTACAAAAAAAATTCAAGTATAGAATTCTTGTTCAACATTTTAAGTTTATTAGACAAAATAATTTTCTTTCATTTAAAACAAATTTCACATCAAAAGTCTCATAATTGCATGCTCAGGCATTCTGAATATGTACATAACCAAATTTCCAAAATATCACTTTTACTCGCAACAATCATCTATGCCATAACAGCCTATTTTCCAAGAGAACACAAAAGTTTACATACTAAACATTTATATAAACATTACAAGAAAACAAAAAGATAGTCACAACTTCATGAAAATTTCTTTATGTAATCTTGCATATTGTACTAAAAATAGACCGGTCGCTCCCATCCAGCACAAACCACCTTATTTCACAGTGGATGCAATACCTTTGGTTCTCCAGATTTACAAACGATTATGAACAGAAATCCAGTGTGTCTTGCACACTTTTTTTTCTCTTTTTGGGCATGTTCTATTAAAACTGATTAAATAAATAAATAACAGCCACTGGGCATCCATAGGAAGTAGCAAAACTACTACATGCAATAAATACTGATCCGTTTTTTTTTTTATCTGAAGCCATCATTCTGCTACCCTTTTCCCTCACTGTTGTAATCAACAGAATTGAACTATTTCAGCTTTTATCAGTGAATACATGAACAAAATGTGGCCTCCCCCCCCCCCTCCTCACACACCCACTTTCACTCAACTAACCATGAAAACTCAAGACAATTTCTGCCATCCACAAAGAACAGGTAATAGCCACAAGTGGCACACATTACACTTTTTTTGTTTTTTTTCCTGCATAGTATTTTTACAGTTGTTCCTTTCATATTTACAAGGACAATAGAATGTTTATAAATGTAACGTCGACAGATGCTTGTGGAACTTTTTGCCTATTCACCCATACCTACCTACAAGCCGTCTAATCACTTCTTCAGTAAAGTCCAACTGGCAATACCTATCATGTCTGCAATTCTGGAATATCTGGATTTTTTTTCTAAAATCTGGATATATAAAAAGCGTTTACCCATGCAATGTCAATGAAATAAAAACTTTTTCCACCACTTGTTAGTTTTGCATAGCGCACTGTATTTGTTGATCAGCTGATCACTTTTATCCACCCCTCCCATAGTTTCCTAATAACCTTTGACTAGTTTTGGTGCCTGATATTCATTTGTCTAAACTGACCCTGAACTTTTAACCTGCACTGAACAAAACAAGACCTATTTGCTGTGTGAATGGATGACAAATGGAACTGTTTTGTTGTCTTTCCATTCCATAGAATGTATGTCCTCCCTCCCTCACCCATCAAAATAATTGAAAAAAAGTCCACTGGCTGCCAATAAAGGTCCATGTCAGCTTGAGTTTCACATCATCTTGGTAGACACCAGGGGACGAGTGGGTACAAAGGTGGGTGAGGATTTCATGATCCAAGGTCCTCGGTATTGTTGCCTTCATTCCTGAAACACAAAGTAAAAATAATTGTTTGGTTATTTTTGGTTTTGTTTGATAAGCTGAAAGAAATATGCATAACAAATATAGCAAAAGAACATCAGTTATATATTGGAAGAACTAACATGCTTGCATGGACAGGAGTTCACACACACACACACACACCACACACACACACACACACACACAACACAACACACACACACACACACACACACACTTGTCAAACTTATCACTCACTCACACACACACACAACACCACCACCACCACCACCACCACCACCACCACTCCCTACACCACAGCACACATACCCCACCTCCTACACCCCCCCCCCCCCCCCCCCCACACACACACACACACACAGCCTGGTAATTCTTTGCAGGAAAGAGTGATTACTGAGAGAAAAATACTAACTTCATGACACATAATCATTATGCTACTTATACAGTTTGTACAACTGCCCATTTAGACTGAATATAGGGCTCAGTGAAGTGGGCTTGCTTACTCACTACTAAACAACAGATTGAAAGAGGTCAAACTGCCATCACCACTCAGTGTTGAGGAAAAATTTTATGTTAAAATCTTATTGACAGTTAAAAATTCATTTCAACAAGTCAAAACAAAGCGAAAAATGACTTCCAATGACTAGTTTTACCATTTATCAATCACAACAGAGATCATTTTAGTCATTTCTCAGATAGAAAATTCAAACAAACTCAGCTTACATTTGCTGCTGTCTGAAGCCCTGCTATGTGCTGGAACTGCTGACGATAATCTGCATCTTCCTCCGTGATACTATCACACATAGCATTTTCCCGCTCCCAGGTTTCTTCTTCGCTGCTGTCAAGAATTCGGTGCTGTTGAAAGAGGCCGTGGAATTCGTATTTTCGTCAAAACTGTCGTGGGCTTTGCAGAAGATAGAATTCAAAATGGCGTCTGAAGAGAAACCGCGTAGTCTTGTCCTTTGTTACTGGCGTTCGGTTTGTGATTTCTTATTAGTTTCTATATTTTTGTCATAAATTAGTTTATTTAGTTGTTTTTTTTTTAAAGATGCATGTAAATAACAAAAAATATTTCTATAAAAATTTCCAAACAATATGCGTCGGTCACCGTTGATCGAAATTCAAGGGAAAGAACTGCTAGAAGCTAGAGGATTGGTGAAAGGAATAATACTACTTTTAAATCCGGTAATTAGTGTAATTAGTACATACCGACAGCTTATGAATGTTTCTGTGAATGAAAAACTAGTATGAAGTGTGTTACTTTCAAAGATATTTTAGTTATCTACTTTGCTGTGAAATCATTGTAGCAGAGTCTGGTGAACTACTTTGCCATCACACAACCTTTACTTTCGCATTTACTGCTTGGTTTATTGGAGGTCAGGATGGGAAATAGGCCTAACTTAGTGTCTCTGAAAACAATAGCAGATACCTTTTGGATGAAAATAGATTGTTTTTCTTCATTATCAACTGTCGTGATGCTCATCGCATCTCTCTCTCTCTCTCTCTACTCTCTCTCTCTCTCTCTCTCTCTCTCTCTCTCTCTCTCTCTCTCTCTCTCTCTCTCTCTCTCTCTCTCTCTCTCTCTCTCTCTCTCTCTCTATATATATATATATATATATATATATAGGACAACATCAAACGTTTAACCACTTAGGAGGATAGGGAACATGGTTTGTATATAATGGCATGGAATTGTGGAACTGCCTTATGTCTGATTGGGGGCTCATAGTGAGTCAGAACGTGCTTGGATGAGGCTGACGAGATCTGATGGAGCACCATGGGGATTGTGATGGATGCATAGATATTGCAGCGACAGCTCACACACCGCACGCGCGCGCACGCGCACACACACACACACACACACACACACACACACACACACACACACACACACACACACACATACACACAAATATATATAGCAATATTGTGATATGCCATGTACCACTTGGTGTACACAAAATATTTTCGGTAAAGCTGACACTACAAAAGTACACTTACCCTGAGGACTCTGGCAGTAGACTGGGGACCCTGGCAGCAGACTGGGGACCCTGGCAGCAGACTGGGGACCCTGGCAGCAGACTGGGGACCCTGGCAGCAGACTGGGGACCCTGGCAGCAGACAAGGGACCCTGGCAGCAGACTGGGGACCCTGGCAGCAGACTAGGGACCCTGGCAGCAGACTGGGGACCCTGGCAGCAGACTAGGGACCCTGGCAGTAGACTGGGGACCCTGGCAGCAGGTTGAGTTGGCCCTGGCAGTAGAAAAATCGCCCCAGGGGACCCCAGCATGGCAGTAGACTGACCATTTAAAATGTCAATGGCTAGATGGCTGGGCATTAGTCAGCTGTCACTGACCATGATTTGGAGGTTGTCCTTGATTCTCTGATGACTGTTTGGTCATTTGGGGGTTGGTCATGTGGGGGCTGGTCAGTTGGGGTTTGGTCAGTTGGTGGCTGGTTGGCTGAGGGTTGGTCAGCTGGGGGTTGGATGACCCGCAGTTTTTTTTATGACGGCTCAGCTGAGTATTGCTCATGTGAGGGTTGCTCAACAAGGAGTTGCTGAGCTGGCAACTGGTCAAAATTACTGACCACGGTCTTAGTTTAGGTGGGGGAAGGTTAATTGGCAGCTGGAAATAAAGTGAGGGTTGGCTAGCTAAGGGTTGGCTGGCTGAGGGCAGGGTTGCTAAAGATTGGTTGGCTTGCTAAAGGTTGGCTGGCTGAGGGTTGGCTGAGGGTTGGCTGGTAGATGGGTGTTGCTCAACTGGGGATTGTTCAATTGAGGGTTGCTAAGTTTGGTGTTTGATTGGTCAACGAGGGGTGCTGAACTGGGAATTGATTGGTCAACGAGGGGGTGCTGAACTGGGAATTGATTGGTCAACGAGGGGGTGCTGAACTGGGAATTGATTGGTGAACGAGGGGTGCTGAACTGGGAATTGATTGGTCAACGAGGGGGTGCTGAACTGGGAATTGATTGGTCAACGAGGGGGTGCTGAACTGGGAATTGATTGGTCAACGAGGGGGTGCTGAACTGGGAATTGCTCAGGATGGGAACTGCTCAGCTGAGAGCTGGTCTTCAGACTGCTCCATCAGGAGTTGGTCGAATGGCAGTACAAACTGGGGGAGAGTGACTGGCAGATAGAAGTGTAGCATTTGTACAACTGGTGATGGCAGGCTTGGTGATAAAAAAAGTGGTGAATGATCAGACAACTGGAATCGTGAAAAGAGATGATGCTTGGTTATCTGGCTGGTGGACAGCTGCTGGCTGGTTGACTGGTTGTTGCTTCTCTGGTGGTTTGTCAGTTGAGGGCTTGTCAGTTGAGGGTTGGTCAGTTGAAGATTTGTCAGTTGAAAGTTGGTCACCCTGGCACTGATCACCAAATGATTTTTTTACAAGATATTTGGCCAGTTGTTTAGCTAAAAACTACTCATACAAGGTGTGGTCACTGGTGTGCTGAAGACAGGTCAGAAAAGGAGTGATCAACAGAGGATTGGTCTGCTGAGGATTGTTCGGCCAGCAGAGGATTGATCTGCTGAGGATTTGTTGGCAGAGGACTGGTTAAAGGAATGACCAACATAGGACTGTTCAACAGAGGATTGTTCTGCAGAGGATTGGTCAATAAAGGATTGGTTGGTGGGGGATTGGTCAACATAGGATTGGTCAACAGAGGATTGTTCAGAAGAGGATTGGTCAACAGAGGATTGTTCAGCAGAGGATTGGTCAACAGAGGATTGGTCGGCAGAGGATTGGTCAACAGAGGATTGGTCAACAGAGGATTGGTCGGCAGAGGATTGGTCGGCAGAGGATTGGTCAACAGAGGATTGGTCAACAGAGGATTGGTCAGCATAGGATTGGTAAGCAGAGGATTGGTCAGCATAGGATTGGTAAGCAGAGGATTGGTCAGCACAGGATTGGTCAACAGAGGATTGGTCGGCAGAGGATTGGTCAACAGAGGATTGGTCGGCAGAGGAATGATCAAAACTGGATGGGTCAGCTGGGGATTGGTTGATAGAGGATTGGTTTGCTGATTATTAGTCAGATGAGGATTGGTTGGCTGAGGATTGGTTGGCTGAGGATTGGTTGGCTGAGGATTGGTCGGCTGAGGATTGGTCATTAGAAAATGAGTCAACAAAGCACTGGTCAGCTGAGTATTGGTCACAAGACAATTGGTCAACAGAGGATTTATCAGTTGAGGATGGGTCAGCTGATGATTGGTTAACAGGGAATTGGTCATCAGAAGATGAGTCAGCAAAGCACTGATCAGCTGAGTATTGGTCACAGGACAATTGGTCAACAGAGGATTTATCAGCTGAGGATGGGTCAGCTGGAGATTTGACAACAGATTGGTTAGCTCGGGATTGGTCAGCTGAGCATGGGTCACCAGAGGATTGGTTGGTAGGGGTTGGTCAGCTGAGGACTGGTCAGTGGAGGACTGGTTGGCTGAAGTCAGACCTACTGAGACCATGTCTGGAGGCTGCTCATCTGGGAGGCTGTCGTCTAGGGGCTGCTCATCGAGAGGTTGTTCAGCTAAGGACTGTTGAGATGGGAATTGCTCACCAGGGGGTTGTTGAATGTTCTTTGTTGTTTCGACTTTGAATGATGACTGAAAGCTATGTGGCTGGGAAATTCGAAAAGGAAAGGCCGGTGATCGGAAGCCTGGCAACATGACAGATAGCGGCAATTTGTTGTTTGACAGCTGGTCATCTGTCAACTGCTCAAATGCTTGTAGACCAGGCGCCAGTTGACCAACCAGCAGCTGGGCATTTGGCGGTTGGTCATTTGGTGGTTGATCCTGTGGTAGCTGGTCATCTGGTGAACGGTAAAATGTAAATGACAGAGCTCTACCCAAGATAACCAAGGGTTTAAAGACAAAGTACCAACACAACCAGCCATACAGAAACAGCAGCGATAATAACAATAATAACGCAACAAATTGAGTCAAATACGATCATGTACATGTACACACACCCTACAAGCACCCACATGAGCACACATGACGCACTGGGTTGGACAGGCATGCACGCACTTACATCACAACCAGCAGTACCCACACAGATCTGTACAAGTACACAGTGAAGATAAAGAACATTGATCTGACCAATCCAAAAGAGCAGCCAATAAAGTGTCCATGTCCTTAACTTTGGTTTTTGAAGATGTCAGGGTGGAACTAGAGCCACTGCCGGCAAGGCACAGCACAGTAAAGCAAAACAAAGACAACAGTTTGAACTCTGCTTGACCTACACAAAAATGTTGCTACAATGACTTTTTTTTTAAAGATATGACTCAGGTACGACATTCTGGTTACAATCAACAACCTATCAAGTTTAGCCTGCTAAGCAACATTAGCAGCATTAAAACGGACAAAGAAAAATTGAAAGTCCTGCACAGGGAGGGCGGGATAGCCTAGTGGTTAGAGCGTTGCATCGTGATCTGACCGCCCACCACGGAAGCTCACGTTCTAGGGAATTTTACCCTGGAGTTATCAGTGCTGATTCCACTCCCCTGAAACCCCTTTGGGTGAGACTATAAACCGTGGCCCTGTGCCAAGGCACACAGAACATCTTGCCCACAGTTAAAAACCAGTTCCGCCTTTCACAATAACCACCCTGGTAGGAAGAATGACAAAGCCTTACTTAAAAAAAAAAAAAACCAAACAAAAAGGCATGCCCACAGGTGTGTTTAGATACCATCACTTCAGTCAGAAGGCGGCTACCTGTATGGTGTGTAAAAAACGGTCCCATAGCAAAATCTCACTGTTGGTTAATGGTTACAGCATTCTGCTAGTGATCCCACGGCCTAGGATCACGCACCACCAAGGCACCCGTTTTAGGGGTCTCTACCCTGGAGTTAACGTTGGTACTGACTCCACTCCCCTGAGAGTTTTCAGTATGAGACTATAAAACCAAGGTCTCGTATGGGAATGCATGTAGAACATCTTGCACACACGTTAACCTGTTCCACCTTTCGGAAGAGTAGGCCATTTTATGCCAGTAGGAATGGAGGATTTTTTTTCTAAAAGTCATGTATGTGTGTGTGGACACCATCCTCGAAGGGAGAATGGGGTTACCTTAATCGTGGATAAAAACGGTGGCATAGGCAAAATCTCACAATTGGTGAACCTTGGAGATCTAGCTGAGGAACAACAACAACAAAAAAAGTAAAGAAGAGTGATACTAGCCGCTGCCCCCCCCCCCTCCCCCCCCCCCCAAAAAAAGCCAAACCAAACCAAAGGAAACAAAAAAACCCAAACAAACAAAAAAGCAAAAACACTCGAGACATACAGAGAAAAGATGAAAGAAACCCTGAAGAGCACAGGATAAGACAGGGACAGAAAAGGGGCTTGGGACTGCATATATATTGATATCGTTTCCTCATAGACAGTGGCAGTCTAGTGTTGCTTAAATCTAAACAGTGTTTAGCCGTGCAGTTACAAGCATCAGCCATTCTGCTTAATATAACCCCAGGTTACCAACAACAACAAAAGCGTAAAAAATTTAAACGCCAGTAAAAAGTTTTCAAAAAAAGAATCTACAAATGCAAATCACATGGGGAATGGAAATATTGTTGCCACCCACTGTCTACAATCCACTATTAACTAGACCATATGGTATGTGGCCATTGTGAATGGTGAGCAAAAACAATTGAAGGCAACAGGAAAACCTCACCACTGGTGAACTTTCGAGCTCTGAGAAAGGGGAAAAGCATGGTTGTGATTTTTTTTTTATTTAATGACAAAATTATAGGTGATATCCACCCCCTAACCCCACCCCCATGGAGAACGCCTTTGTACTGTGTTTCCATATTTTTCTTATCTTAATGTTTGTTGGTCTGTTAACGATAAAAATGGATTCTACCAGTCTTTGATCATATGAGAAATTCAGGAAGGTGTAGTCAGCTGTGCTACTCTTCCTCTCTAAATCTGGAGCTTACAAATCCCCCATTTTGATAGTTGAGATCATAATGTCCTTATCATTTTATGTCCTGTCCATCTAAGACAGGATCTAGACCCCCCCCCCCCCCAAATAAATTAAACCAAAAGCAGCTGTACACTGTGGAAAACAGCTTCAATTTTTTGTTAAATTCTAACAGATGTCTTATAATCCTTGTAAAAACTCCTCTACAGATATCTAAGTATTTCTAGAAAAAAATCTCTCCATAACTTTTTTTTTGAAAGGGGGGGGGGGAACTGTCTTACTTTGGCGTTTATTAAGTTGGGGGGGGGGGTAGTGGGTAGAGCGTTGCACTCATGATCTGAGGGCCCCCTCCAGTTAGCATCATCAGTACGTACTTCACCCCCCCCCCCCTAAAAAAAAAGATCCTTTGGACGAGACTACACAGCGAGAGGCCCCGTGTGCCAACACATGTAGACCATCTTGAGCACAAGTTAAAAACCCATTCTGCCTTTTAGAAGAGTAGGCCATTTGTGGCGCTAGGAATGGATAAAATAAAACCAAAAAAAGCGTGCACACATGTATTTTTACATATCTCCTAATATCGGTATGCGGCTGCTACCTCCATAATGGCGCCTGAAAATTCACATATGCAAAACCTCACCATTCCCCTAGCCGAGAGCCGAAAAAAGAAGGGTTTATTATTATTATTATTATTATTATTATTATTATTATTATTATTATTATTATTGTGGTTGTTGTTGTTTTTGGTTTATGGTGAAATGTAAATGATACATTCAGAGCATTAGCGGAGACCGCTGAAGGTAAAAAGATACATTTCGGGAGTACCCACACCACCAGCCATAGCGAAACAGCAGCGACAAAAACCAACAAAAGAAATAAAAAATACGATCATGTACAGGTACACACACACACACACACACACACACACACACACACACACACACACACACACACACCCTACAAGCCAAACTGCCTACCTTGTTCAGCTGTTTGTCTATGGTTTTCTTTTGTTTGTGATGTTGGCTGGTTACCCATCTTTCTTCTTTTCTGTCCTATCCAGCTAACACACAACCACAGAATGAAGCCACGCACTCTGTGTCCCAATTGAAGTGAGTTTGTCTCACCAAGGCAAGTGTGGAAAGCACGTGGAAAACGTTTTCTTGGATCTCTCTCTCTCTCTCTCTCTCTCTCTCTCTCTCTCTCTCTCTCTCTCTCTCTCTCTCTCTCTGAACGGACGGATAGCCTAGTGGTCAGAACATTGCGGGTTCGAGTCCGGTCGAGGAGATTTTTCTCCTGGAGTTAACATCAGTGCTGACTCCACTCTCCCCAAAAGTCCTTCGGATGAGACTTTAAACCGAGGCCCCGAGTGCGAACGCACGCAGAACATCTTGCGCACACATTAAATCCTGTTCCGCTTTTCGTACCGGTGGGAACAGATGACATTTACAAAACTGCATACACACGGGGACTGGATGTAAAAAAAAAAAGCACAAGAGTGCTTATTCCATTATCCTCGATATAAAAGAATAAATCAAATCAAATCAAATCTCTCTCTGCCACACGAAAAAGGGGTTTGCTACGCGAATGCGTGTGCGTGCTTGCTTGCTTGCCTCTGTGTGTGTGTGTGTGTGTGTGTGTGTGTGTGTGTGTGTGTGCATGCGTGCGTGCGTGCGCGCGCGCGCGTTTGTGTGTGTGTGTGTGTGTGTGTGTGTGTGAGAGAGAGAGAGAGAGAGAGAGAGAGAGAGAGAGAGAGAGAGAGAGAGAGAGAGAGAGAGAGAGAGAGAGAGAGAGAGGAGAGAGAGAGAGAGAATATGAAAAAGCCCAGCTGAGTGTACACAAAAAGCAGACAGGTAAAAAACGGTATGTTTTACCTGCACTTCCCACTGACAGTTTCTGTAAGTGTTACCCTGTGAGGATAATGAGGTCTTTGAAGCTAAAAATTCTATCAATTCAGTGATAGACATTCTCTCCTGTCACTTTGTCCTTCTTTTGTTCTTTTTTTCCTTGATTATATTATTCTGCCAGGAGTTTTTCTCTTTTTTTTTTTTTTTTTTTAAAGCATTTCCATAGTTTTCTGTAGTGATTTATTACATTAAATTCTTTTTCACTTTTGTCTCGGAGTGATGATAACGCGTTGTTACTCTGATGTTTTGTATATTTCGTAAACTGTTTGTTGACCTGGGTTTTTCCTCGTCTCCTGTAATATTTCCGTATCCTGCAAGTAGTCCAGTCTTTCTTTGCAGACTTAGAAAAAATATTACTTTTTATTAGGGAATAAAAAATGGTCTGGATAAACCTACTACCTCTGTTTTTGATTTAAAACAGTTTTATGCGTATAGACTAAAAATTTTGTTAATAATAAGTTCCATGTATTTTTCTTTTACATATTACTATTCTGCGTAGCGGAAGTAATGACATCACGGAAATAAAGATGAATGGAGAAATACTGGAAGAGGTGAGCCAATTCAAATACTTAGGCTCCATCCTAACAAAAGATGGCACATCAAACAATGAAGTGAAAGCTCGCATTGCAACAGCAACATCTGCTCTAGTCAGACTCCAGAAGATCATCAGAAGCAACAACATCAGCTTCTGCACCAAATACCACCTCTACGAATCCCTCGTGATATCTATCCTCCTATATGGCAGTGAATCATGGACTCTGACAGCAGAGTTAGAGAGGAGAATCCAAGCATTCGAGAACAAGTGCCACAGAAGACTCCTTAAAATATCATACAAAGAACACAAGACCAATAACTATGTGAAAGAAGAAATCAAAAAGCGTGTGGGCCCCCAAGAGCCTTTGCTCTCCACCATAAAGAGGAGAAAGCTGATGTGGTTTGGTCACACCACGAGACACAACACCTTAGCAAAAACCATCTTGCAAGGAACAGTCGAGGGCAAGAGAAGAAGAGGCCGCCAAAAGAAATCATGGGTTGACAACATCAAAGACTGGACCGCCCAACCCCTGCAACACCTCCTACCAGCCACAAAGGATCGTGAAGCATGGAAAAAGATCTCTGTTGCGTCTTCTCTCATGTCCCCCCTACGTCCTTTGGGACATGGGACTGAGTGAGTGAGTGATACTGCGTATTTAATGCAAAGAAATCTGCCTTGACATAAAGTGGTACAAAATACAAATACAAAATACGTCACAGTGTTTCGACATTTTTCTGCAATCTGTACACATGGGTTTGAGGTAAGGTAAATGTGTCGGGATATAGCAAGTCAAAATATGGACTGAAAAGAATCAAGGACACTTCTCAAAGGCATACTGTTATCATAGCTGTCAAATCTGACTCTAGATCCACAATTTTCCCCCCAATATTTAATGAGTGCATATTTGGGGAAAGTCTTACATCCAGCAATAGACTATAAACCGAAGTCCTGTGTGCGAACAAACCTCATCCACAACAACTTGCACACACGTTCGAATCTGCTCCGCCTTTCACGAAGTGTAGGCCATTGTGTACCAGTTGGAATGGATGACAAAAATATGCAAAACCGTTATGACAAACTATAAAATAAAATAGAAATCGCAAGCACACGGGGACTAGATGTAACATAGAAGGTCAGTGCTTACCCATTATACTCGAATAAAAGAGTTTGGAGGAAAATTTTTTAAATGTTTACTACATTGGTAGTGCAGGGTAGTGTAGTGTAGTGTAGTGTAGTGCAGCGCAGTGCAGTGCAGTGCAGTGCAGTGTAGCGTAGTGCAGTGCAGCGCAATGCAGTGCAGTGCAGTGTAGTGTAGTGTAGTGAAGTGTAGTGTAGTGTAGTGTAGTGCAATGTAGTGCAGTGTAGTGTAGTGTAGTGCAGTGTAGTGTAGTGCAGTGCAGTGCAGTGCAGTGCAGCGCAGCACAGTGTAGTGCAGCGCAGCGCAGCGTAGCGTAGCGTAGTGTAGTGTAGTGTAGTGTAGTGTAGTGTAGTGTAGTGTAGTGTGGTGTTTTTATTTATTTATTTATTCTTTTATATCGAGGATAACAGAATAAGCAATCATGTGCTTTTTTACATCCGGTCCCCGTGTGTATGCAGTTTTGTAAATATTGTCATCTGTTCCCACCGGCACACGATGGCCTACTCTTACGAAAAGCGGAACAGGATTTAACGTGTGCGCAAGATGTTCTGCGTGCGTTCGCACACGGGGCCTCGGTTTAAAGTCTCATCCGAAGGACTTTTGGGGAGAGTAGAGTCAGCACTGATGTTAACTCCAGGAAGAAAATTTCCTCGACCGGACTCGAGCCCGGGTCTTCAAATTGCGAGGCAATGTTCTGACCACTAGGCTATCCGCCCCCCCGTAGTGTAGTGTAGTGTAGTGTAGTGTAGTGTAGTGTAGTGTAGTGTAGTGTAGTGTAGTGTAGTGTAGTGTAGTGTAGTGCCACACAGCTCTCTCTGTGTCAATGTCTGGTTGCTCATCCTAAGGCCTGCACGCTATCAGAAAGTGCAGTGTAGGCTTTGGGTGCCACCAATCGATTTTGTTCTGTTTCCCGTTTGGCACATTTTTTGTTTGCCCACGAGTGAAGAATTTGCTACGGAATTTAGCCAAGGACAAACTCTATTCATGCTAATGAATGCTGCTGCTGCTGCTGCTGCTGCTGCTGCTGCTGCTGCTGCTGCTGCTGCTGCTGCTGCTGCTGTGAGTTTGCGTAGGCAATGATCCTATTATGGAGTTTTACAAATATGAAATGCTTCATACAAATAGTGATGGATGTGTTGTAATGATGACAATATTGCACGGTATATGGAAGAATATAACCTGCCATGCAATGGTGGTGGTAGTGGAGGGGGGGAGGTTGTTGTGGTCAAAATACATGAAATAACCAAGCAAAATGTAAAAACAAAAAAAAACCAAAAAAACCCCCATACAACAACCAAGGAAAAGTTGATACTTATAGACGAAACAGTTACTAAGAAAATGGCAATGCTTGAGTTGATCTCCGCATTCACGCAGACAGACAGACATATACACAGAAAACTGAATCAAGACGGTTGTAACAAATTCACTTTGTTTGTACACTTGATTCGAAATAATGAAAGAAACAATAACAACAGCTCGCACAAACAAAAACAATGTGTTGTATCTTTACAAAAATGTATACAGAACAAATCATTACCAAAAATGGAAGATTGTACTATCAGCACAAACACAGCAATTGCAAATTATCATTCCAAAATTGTGTAACTTTCCATTTATGCTTTAAATGTTCTTTTTTTTCAATGTACATATACATTTTGGGCACACAATTATTGCTGTTTAAAAAAAACATGTTGCCAAAATACGGCAAAACCTATTCATTTAGCAAAAAAAGCCACACATTTTGCTTGAAGAAAATGCGGTGGGGTATAGAAGTAGCAGTAGTAGTAGTCATAATCGTCGAAGCAGTAGCGGCGGCAGCAGCAGCAGCAGCAGCAGCAGCAGCAGCAGCAGTGGCAGTAGTAGTAGTAGTAGTAGTAGTAGTAGTAGTAGTAGTAGTAGTAGTAGTAGTAGGTTTTTTTTTTAATCTGCACTAGAGATGTAAGTTTAAACATCTTTCTCTCAATTCATTATGCTGCTAACCATGAATTTATTTGATAGGAAGATAGGATTTTTTCACATGTCCACCAATTACATAGTGGGTGATTGGTTTCCCACAGGCACATGTCCATCAATTACATAGTGGGTGATTGGTTTCCCACAGGCACATGTCCATCAATTACATAGTGGGTGATTGGTTTTCCACAGGCACATGTCCATCAATTGTATAGTAAGTGATTGATTTCCCACCACCCTGCTGTCATCTACACTCTTCTTTATTTTGATCTTAATCTCAAATATATTTGCAGTCTTATAAAACATAAAAAAACCACATTTGTTCAATAATCTGGATATCAATGAAAAGAGAGAAAAAGTACTTTGGGTTGGGGAGAGAGAGAGAGAGAGAGAGAGAGAGAGAGAACTCGAACTCGAACTCGAACTCGAAAGGTTTATTCATGAAAAAAGGCCACTGGCCCATACATGAAGGGGGATGCCGAATAACGATAACGATAATTGCTTTAAGCTGACACACAACACCATTCCATGCCACGGAAACCACAGCATTGATTTGTAATGTACATCGAGACACGACACTCTTTACAGTCCGGATATGTTACGGCATTCCGAGCCTTTCTTTCGTCCAGTCATTGTCACAGGCCCTCCGCCTACGCTAGCCAAGACAGCGATGTAATAGTTCTCTAAGTGTCGCCAAGTCCCTTGAAGCACACGAAAGGGTCTCCGTGTGTAGTGTGTTCTGGATTCGCTTCCCATTCCGCAAACTGGCGAGTTTGACACGTTCCTCTTTTAACATGTTTTTCTCTTGCTGTTTGACAAACCAGTACACACATACTGGCTCAGTGTCTGGTTGGCATGCGAGCTGGATCACAATGTCATCTGATTCACACGTCACAATATCTTCACCATCTGAATGATGTAGGACAGATTTTCTAAAGTGTGTATTTCTTTGTCTGTCTCTCAGCCTTTTCTGTACTGATCTATCAGTTAGAGTAGCCACATACTGTTTGACATTTCCTTTGTCGAATGCACCAACAATATTATCATCGTTCACCTCAGGCTGCAAAACACACATATCAGCACAGTCACTACAATCAGACATACACGGAGGTTCTAAATCAACTGATGATGGCAACTTAACTGATGTTTTTGTGTTGATGTCCTGTGTGTGTGCTGTTGGTAGGTCTACTCTATGCGTATCTGCGCATGCTGCATTCTGCTGTTCTACACTTTTGTCAGGTGGACTCGAGGCACTGAAGACACAGTCACTTTCACACACAACATTTGCCTGCTTCTCTTTATGCTTTCGAGCGCGTTCGAAATCCCTGCGGGTTTGGGAGTAGGATTTTTTCCTATAGTATTGTACTTGTGTGCTGCGATTCACTGTTGGATCCGCCATGTTGGTTGACACTGCTGTGTCCACTGGTTTAAGTCGCAAGACAAAAACCACGCTGTCCCCTTCTCCTGCCACTTTCCAGCTGGAGACTGCATTGTCAGTCAGCAGGGCGCCTAAGGTCCTCTCCACAGCCGCTGGAAGTCCAGTAACTGGCATTTTTGTATGAATTACGAGTTTTACTGTAGCTCACAGAAAATGTACGCCCTGTCCGCTTCGCGTCTCGTGACCAACCCAAGAGAGAGAGAGAGAGAGAGAGAGAGAGAGAGAGAGAGAGAGAGAGAGAGAGAGAGAGAGAGAGAGAGAGAGACAGACAGACAGACAGACAGACAGACAGACAGACAGACAGACAGACAGACAGACAGACAGACAGAGACAGACGGAGAGAGAGACAGAGACAGGCAGGCAGGCAGGCAGACAGGCAGGCAGGCACACTGACTGACTGACTGACTGACTGACTGACTGACTGACTGACTGACTGACTGACTGACTGACTGACTGACTGACTGACTGACAAAGGAAGACAGACACAAAAGATAACAGACAGTCACCACACAATAAGTGACAACCATTGTTTTCAAACTATTTTGGCAGGACGATGATGAAAGATTTTTGTCAACAATATTTACATGGACAACATTTTCTATTTAAGTAATAAAAATCACAATGAACAAACAGCATACGACTGACGTCTATAACAATTCGATTCAAGTAATACTTATTGCTCACAGCCCAGTCATTTTAGTCACTGAGGCCACATGAAGATTGTCATCATCTGACACATTGAGCAATGCTGTATCATAACGAGGGAAGGACACAGAAACATATGACACAGTAATCATACAAGATTATCACAAAGGCATGTAGTTTTCTGTATGTTTTATAGTACAGGTTAGACAGCCCAAACCACTTTTTCCCCATAGTTTCCTCTGTTAGACAGTCTGTTTGAGAGTTGTCATTAAAGAACCTTTAACATGCAAGAGATGTAGAAAAACGTGCAATTTTTTTTTACAGTTTTTAAAAAAAAATTTCTCAGCAACAGCTTCGAGATAAATCAATGACGAGATCTTTGTTTATGGGATGATTTTTGCACACCATTAAGGTAAAGCAGTCCCCCCGACTTGGGGAATGATGCCTAAACGTGACACCATTGTGCACAGGTTTTAATATGTTTTTGTCATCCTTTCTTACCCGCACTCTTCCCAAAGGGGGAACAGGTTGTAACGTGAGCGCAAGATGTTTTTTTGTCTGCTTTCTATGGAATAAGCAGGAAACGTTTGTAAGGCTGATAATTCTGAAAATGCTATATATTCCCTGACATATTTATGTGCCCGGCAAACTGCAAATATTTTCTAGCCTTTCTTTTTCAACAGAAAGCTTTTTATTAAGACTATACTTTGTCCTTTTAATTTGTTCAGGATGGCAGACCAACATATCTTCTTTCTATGATGCCTTTTTTCCAAGAACACAGAAAATTAAATCGTTATGAGTAATGTTTAAACATAGGCATACATAAGTAGTAGGTTACATGCTGCAAACATTTTTAACAATAAAATTGAGTAGCAAAAACGTCAAAAATGATTGAAAAATGCACGTAAAACCAAAATTCCGTGACTAGACACCAGAAATAGTATGAGAAATACAGCTTCCATCATCAAAGATATAGAATATAAACAACATTAGCAAAAATAAGGTTAACATTTCTGAAACTGCTTAAGAAAATATTTTTATACATGATCTTTAAATTCTAAAACACTTGGGGAATAAACAAACCTTCCTTATCTTTAACCCCCCCTCCCCCCCCCAAAAAAAAAAAATAATAAAGAATCAAAACAAGGCAATCATAACAAAACAGAAATAAACCAAACCACAAGAAAACAAAATGTGTAGTCTTTAAAGTGCTGGGACATTTTCAAAATACCATCTAGGCCGATATTTCCCCCAAAACATTGTAATGACTTGCAATATGCAAGCAAACACAGAAAAGAATGATTAATATCAATTCCCGAGAAAAAGTGGACGTCGATCACATCCACTGAAATGTTCATTCTGACATTTCAAAGTGTGAAAGAAAAGTCAACAATTACAAGTGCCAAAACAAAATGGACAATTTAATATGCAAAAAAAGTTGACAGTGCAAAGTGCTAAAAAAGTCAACAATTTCAAGTGCTTAAAGAAAGTGGACAATCTAAAACGAAAAAAAAAAAGACAAATTAAAGCACTACAAAAAGTCGACAATTTAAAGTGGTTTGAAAAAAACATTGACAATTCGAAATGCTAAAAAAAAAAAGTTGACAATTCAAAGTGCTAAGGCAAATTTGACAAATCAAAGTGTTGAAAAAGTTGACAATTTAAAGTGCTAAGGCAAAGTCAACAATTTAAACAGCTGAAAAAAGTTGACAATTTAAAGTCCTAAAAAAAACAGTCGACAGTTTTAAGTGCTTAAAAAAAAGTCGACAATGTAAAGTGCTGTAGATGCGGTTTCTTCAGTTTCCTTGGAAGTTAAACATTGCATTGTGATTAATCTGATTTGAAAAGAGGAATGTTTTTGATCACAATGCAATGTTTATTTGATCCAACAACACGTGTTAGGGTTCCCGAAGCCTTCATGTACAGATGCTATCATGGCAAGGAGTGGCTGATAGAAGGTTGGGGTTGGGTGAGGGTGGGGGGTTTAGGGGGTGGGGAAGAGTGGAGAGGAGATGAATATTCCCGAGGTAGTCAATACTCAGCTCCCACCATCTTTCATATTACAACCATATGACTATGTATAAACGCTCCAATGATCTTCCACCATAACTACAAAGTAAGATGCAACACAAACAAAAATGTACAAAATTAGCACTAGAGAAAAAATTTAGATAAAAATGCTGTGTAGTTACTTTGAGTAAGTGATGGCTATGAGGAGCATCCTTTCAGGATTTCGGGATCATTTGTTCGCTGTTCTCAATTTAAGAAGTTTGTAACCAGGCTACTATGTCAGCCTTAGCATAAAACGGACAACGAAACCAGAAAACAAAACTAACCAACACATCAATCGCTTTACATAGTTTTCAAAAATTCAGATTTTATCATGCTCAGTTTCTCAACATGTAACCATAATGACAAAATCTAACTAAATTGAACTTTCTTTATTTTTCTATTTTTCTTTCTACTGAAAGCATCAGGCTGCTCTTTACTTCACTTTTTAAGTAAACAGTCTACTAACACATTTATGCCTATATAAGTATTGCTTATAATCATTTCATGTATTGGTGCTACGTTGTTCTGAGCAAATAAAATTCTGTTTGGACCAATATACCATGAGTTAATCAACCTATACAAAGCAAACAGCCAAAGCCCTCTCAAAGACGACTAGAATTTTATTTATTTTATTCAGTTATTTTTTCTTCTTTTATATCGAGGAACATGGAATTCTAGAATGATAGAACTCTTGCGCATATCCATCTTTAAAGTATACGCCCATTGACAGAATGAAGGATTTTTTGCATACCACAATTATCCAATGCTACACAATAATGGCAAATTACGCAGGCTCCAAAAATGACAAAAATTATCAGGTAAAAAAACAAATGAATTCAAAGATTTATTTTCGTTTGTGGTTTGGATCAACAACATTCGTCAATGCAACAAAGAAATAAAGATTAAGGCACAAAATCATGTTTCAATATCATTGACAAACTGTTAATAAAAACATTATAAACAATAACAAAAACAAACCAATAATATCATCAGCACCACCGTCCTCACAACAAGTACATTCACCATTACCTACAATTCCAAGCCACCCCACAGAATCCCCCACCTAACTAACCTCTCCCTCACTCAAACACGATAGTAAGAACGGCGCTGCCACCTCCGCTTGCCTACCACCACCAAAGTGACGAGGGCTGCTAAAGCCAGGACGACACATAGGGACACTGCAGCAACCGCAGATGTTCGCGGTCTGCCTTCCCCGTCTGTCAAGGAGCCAGAGACAGAGTTTGGGGCATCCTGATGGACTCCACCACCCCTGTGTCCCAGGTACTTCACGTCGCTGTTCTTGTTAGTGTAGAAGAAAGGGTGCTCCTGTGAACAAGATGGTCACAGTTAGGTTCAACATTCTTTTTTTTTTTTTCGATCCTCGGCTAACGCTCCGAGGTTCACCATGCTAAGAGTTTGTGTATGCGACTGTTAATACCCATCATTGAGATGGCAGCATTCCGACTTCGGGAATAAAATTTAGTTGAAGTCTTTACTCAAGTTGTGATTTTAGATGAAAAAAACAGGAGGGGAAGCTGGTAGTGTATGCAGGAAAGAATTTTCAAAGGATTGATAAACGCTGAATAATAAAAAGAAATATACGTAACAGAGCTATTGAGCTACATTGAACAGGTGGAAGGAATGCGTGTCTAGCTATGTCTAACAAAACCAGTGATAGCAAAGAACAATGCAAAGAAATTTCGATATCACTAAAATCTTTGTCAATAATGAGGAAAAGTAAACATACAGCAACCAAACAGCAATGTCAGAAATTAAGAAAACGACGACCAATAATCAGAATGACCATAAAAAGTAGAAGTGTTGCTAAGAATGTACATGCGAGCGTTTTGCCCAACATGAAGGTAGCCGCATTCCTACTTCGGAGATGTACTTATATAATATTCATATTAGATGCACATATTTGTAACAGATAGGTCTACCTCTGTTTACAAAAAAACTGCAACTCTCCTCTCTCTCTCTCTCTCTCTCTCTCTCTCTCTCTCTCTCTCTCTCTCTCTCTCTCTCTCTCTCTCTCTCTCTCTCCCTCCCTCCCTCCCTTCCTCCCTCTTTATCTCTCTCCCCTTACTCCCTCGCTCCCCCACCCCTCTCCCCCTCCTTTCCCCACATCTCTCTCTCTCTCTCTCTCTCTCTCTCTCTATCTCTCTCTCTCTCTATTCTCTCTCTCTCTCTCTCTCTCTCTCTCTCTCTCTCTCTCTCTCTCTCTCTCTCTCTCTCTCTTACTGAGAAAACATCTTGCGCACACGTTAAATCATGTTCCGCTTTTCGTAAGAGTAGGCCATCGTGTGCCGGTGGCAACAGATGACATTTACAAAATTGCAGGCACACGGGGACTGGATATAAAAAAGCACAAGAGTGCTTATTCCATTATCCTCGATATAAAAGAATAAATCAAATCAAATCAATCTTTATTTCCCCTTATGCACTAAGAAAAAAAAGATACCTCGGTGGGACATTCAATGGCCTCTCTCTCTCTCTCTCTCTCTCTCTCTCTCTCTCTCTCTCTCTCTCTCTCTCTCTCTCTCTCTCTCTCTCTCTCTCTCTCTCTTTATTTCCCCTTATGCACTAAGAAAAAAAGATACCTCGGTGGGACATTCAATGGCCTCTCTCTCTCCTCTCTCTCTCTCTCCTCTCTCTCTCCTCTCTCTCTCTCTCTCTCTCTCTCTCTCTCTCTCTCTCTTTATTTCCCCTTATGCACTAAGAAAAAAAGATACCTCGGTGGGACATTCAATGGCCTCTCCAGGAGTCCAGGAGGTTTCTTCTGGCCCACTGGTTCCACCTGCCCACATGATAAGATTCAGTGTTGATATTGTCATCATCAGTAACAATATTCTTAGTGCAAGGCCCCACACCTTAAAGACTGACGGCTAACTTGCGTAATTGCACGTACACACGTGCGCCCTCGTGCGCACGCACGCAAAACACACACACACATGCACACGTGTGCCTGCGCACGAATGTAGGCGCGCGCACGCACACACACACACACAGACACAGACACACACAGACACACACACACTTTTTAAGTTTGAAAAAAGAGGGTTAATGTTAATGACTTCAAAACATTATATCCCATAGCTGATCGGTGGGTGGTCTAGAGGTAAGGCCCCTGCCTTCAAAGCAAGAGCTTCAAGTTTGATCCCCATGTATTCCCGAACTTTTAACTCCATCCTCTAGACTTGGAGTTGTGGTCTAGGTGGTAGCCTTGGTATGAAATGATTAATAGACGTCCCATTTGCAAGACGCAATCTGCGCAGTAAAAGAACCCACGGCAACAAGAGAGTTGTCCCTGACAACATTCTGTAAAATAAAAAACCACTCTGATAGGGAAACGAAATACACACGAGGATAGATAAAAAGGTGGCACTGCTCTTGTGGTGACGTGCTCTCCCAGGGGGGGGGAGGAGGGGGAGGGGGGAGCAGCCTGAATTTCACGCAGAGAAGTCTGCTGAGACTGAAAGTAAAATACAATACCATACAATATAGCTCACGAATGTTTGTTTTCTCAGTAACCGCCCATTTTCGCTTTTTAGCCTACCTCTTGTGCATTGTTTTGTTGTTGTTTGTTGTTTTTTTAAACTGCAACCGAATGTTTCTTAAGGCAGCAAAATCTTCAAGGACTCAACATACGGTAAATAAAAATACAACAATGTGGAACGCACTACTCTTTCTTTCACTGCTAGTCTCTTATTACTTATAACCATTCGCTCCCTTTTTCAGCGTATGTTAGATTCGACTTCTTCGTTGTCAAAAGTTCAGAAGCTACTAATGTTGTCTGTTATATGAGCGAAAGTGCATTGCCCTGACCTTAAATGCCTGACGAGTCAGGCCCAGGGCATCTGATTTCAGCAGGAAGAAAATTGTCTTTTAAAGTTTTCTAGAGGAAATAAAGCAGGAGAATGGATTGAAGAGGCAGAAAAACAGACATGAAGGAGGTGATACGAAGAAAAGGAACAATGCAGAATTTGAAACAGAGAGGAATAGAAAAGAGGAACTATGAAAAAAAAAGAAAGAAACAAGGCAGAAACAAAAGAGAGGAATAGAAAAAAGGGGAATCCTAGCACATAATTCCCAGAAGGTGGGGGTGCTATTTATACTGACAGCCCCAACCCCACCCCCCCCCCACGGTGGAAAATTCTTAATAATTCTCTGCTCCCTGTTACTGCAGTGTACGTACGGCAGATCTTCACCT
>CM060320.1:45551202-45561202 GCA_030674155.1 Stramonita haemastoma | reverse complement strand
TCTCCGCCACCGTCACCTGGTAACTGTCCGCTTCCGCTATCAGCTTCCTTTCCGCTTCCGCACTGCCCGGAAACGCTGCGCAGTCGCAGGCGTATCTGTACAAAGTGCAAATGCGGGATCAGAGAGATGTAATGTGGGTATCATATAGTGTTTGTTTGTCCTGTGTTCAACTTTTAAAGTTTTGTTGGTTTTTGATTGTTTGCTTTTCTTGTTTGCCTGCTCGTTTATTTGTTCGTTTTCTTCTTTGAAACTAGCACTAGAAAATGGAACAAAAATAGAGCTAGAAACGGATTAGATAAACACATGAACGCATTTAAGCTTGCTGTCCTCTGATATCTTTCAAGAGCTTTTTTTTAAATATCAAAATAAATAAAATGAAAATAATTTTCCCAATATCGGTGAATCAGTCAAGCTACCTTGAGAAAAAGACTTTCTGATGCACTAGTCTGGCCTGGTGTGACAGACTTCTGTGATCGGCTGTACTGTGAACAACATGACCCACAGATTTCCTCTGTGCAATCTATCTCTCGGAATAATCTTTGAGTGTCTATATTAATTTGTCTAAAAAGCTGTTGTTGCTTTTGAAATTATTCTTAAATCACTTCTTTGATTACATTTTTCATTCCAAGATCAAACGAGAACAAACTACATACCTAAGTCAGCAAACCAAGCAACCAATCAGCTAGCCAGCCCACTATCCAGCCGACCAACCAATACATAAAATGAACAACCGACTAAATAACCGACTCGCCACTTAGTCACTGAACGATTAAAAAACAAAAACAAAAACAAGGCAGGCAAACATTTCTTTATCGACCAACCAACCAACCTCCCAATGTAAAATAATAACCAAATAATCAACAAACTAAATAATCCCTCCATCTTTCATTTAACGGTGCAGTCACCAACCAAACAAGATAGTGAGCAAGTAAGCCGCAAGCAACTTTCCACTCAACCAGTTAATCAACCAGCACAATCAAAGCAGACAACCCTCAACGTTATTCACATCTCCAAAGCAGGACTCAGAAGGAAACCTTGAATTACAGCAGAGGATCCAGAAGAGAACTCAGACATACAGAAGAGGACTCCGACTTACAGCAGAGAATCCAGAAGAGAACCCAGAACTACATAGGAGGACCCAGAGCTACAGAAGAGGACCTAGACTTACAGAAGAGGACCCAGACTATGATACAGGACTCAGACCAACAGAAGAGAACCCAGACCTAACAGAAAAGAATCGAGAACTCATATCTACAGAAACAAGTCATAATTCTAAGACTCCGCACTGGGCACAATAGACTAAACCACCATATGTCCACAAAGCTGAAACTTGCTCCTTCTCCTCTGTGTGCCTGTAGTAAAGAAAACCCGACAGACGAGCACATCCTTCACAGGTTTACACTATTCAGCGACCTGAGGAAGAAAGCGTGGCCGACGGAGATAACCCTGCATACCAATCTGTACGGCCCACGAGAGAAACTGGAAAGGGCATGCCATTATTTCTCCCAGACACATCTGACAGTGTAAAGCGAACGAGAGAAGAAGCAGAATATCTACAGAAGCGGCCCCAGACTTACAGGTGGGCGAGGGAGCAGATGATGCCTTTGTTCAGCTCGCCAAGGATCTCCACATTCAGGGGCTCCACCAGGTTCACCAGGGTCCGCGGTAGCTCAGCGTGTAGCAGGTCCAGTGCTGCCAGCAGGTTGGCGCGGTAGTTCTTCACGTTGTAGACATCCTGAGAGGGAAGAAACAAACCCAGAAAAAATACAGTGAACACGTTTGTTTGTTTGTCCGTCGTGTTCAACGATGACCTCCAAAACAGCAGATGAGGCAACTGCTGTTTCGGACAATGGGCAGAAATTTGATTATAGTGGAGATGCCTTGCCCACAGTTCATCCTCACTCTCTCGGCCAAGTGGGCATACGGACAGTCAGTGATGGAGATGTTCTCCAAAGGCCAACTAGGCCCCTGGGCTGCAGCACATAAGGACTGTGCAAGTCAAGCCTCCTAGTTAGAGAGTCATAGTCGATCACTAAAGACTAAGCTGTAAAGTGGCATTCCATGAGTGGGAAAGCCACTGGTCATGCAGCCTCTCACTTTGTTGTTGCCCCCAGCATTAATGGTTTAATCAAGAACTGTGACAAATTCCAGGCGCTGAAGGCACAGTAAATCAAATAAAATAAATTTTAAAAAAACTATAAAAACTAAAGCAGATGATATCAAACACAAAAACGGATAATCGATTGATTTGACTGAGTGCTCTGCGCTAGTGAGTGAGGGAGGGAGGGAGGAACTGATGGGCTGACTGACTGACTGATGGAGAGTAGTTAATGGTCAAAATTGATAGTCTGGCCATAACATCTGAATTTTTTTTCTATTTAAGAAGTGATTGCAATCCCGATTGCTGATTACGATTTCGATGGTTTTGTGTATGCTTTTCCACATGCCCAAATAGTCTTTTTTTCAAATAAAGAATTTGGCTTGAATTTGGATGGTTTTGTGTATGCTTTTCCACATGCCCAAATAGTTGGGGGGTTTCAAATAAAGAATTTAGCTTGATAACAACGGATGTACTTCTAAGACTTGGTCAATATCAAGCTATAGGCCTACCATCAAAGGACATCTAGAGTACAGTGCTTACCAAAGTTTCAAACCAACAGTGAATGGATTGCCATATGTACTACCGGTATCA
The DNA here is from genome assembly GCA_030674155.1 of Stramonita haemastoma. Taxonomy (NCBI): domain Eukaryota; kingdom Metazoa; phylum Mollusca; class Gastropoda; order Neogastropoda; family Muricidae; genus Stramonita; species Stramonita haemastoma. Next base: position 45,558,510 of record CM060320.1, on the reverse strand, counting down.
TCTCTAACAATCATGGTAGCATACAGAAAATCGTCTTCAGATACACACACACATCGTTGTTTCTGATGTTGTGGTCCTCTGGTAACTTCAGCATTGATTTGTCCTTCCACTCTCAGACCCTGAAGTGAGTGTGTTTGTGGGATACAACGAATCTGCTATAAATGCTTTGCACACGATACAGAGAGACGGTCTGTAATCTCAGATTTACGATAGAAAGTTCACCCATTCTGGTCTCTGCGACCAATCTACCATTGTCAATAGTAAGCAGTTTCATAAAAAGATGAGCTTGATTCAACAAACACGACATACTGAACCCCAATGTCGGTCCAGCACTAGTGTAGGGAGCCCTCTGACTGTTGCCTCGTGGCAGCCAAATATTAGAAGTTTGTGAAATAGCATAGTACGTGTATGTGTCAGACTGAGCTTAGAAATGTCTACATCTGGTTTAAGACAAGATGCCTGTGTACTTCAGATAAAAGAAATAACGGCAAAGTACATGAAAAATATAAAAACACAAAGGATAGGCAAGCACACATACATTCTGATTCTGATACTGATACACATAGACGCAATGAAAAAAAAATGAAACAACAATAAAAATCAAAACACAGTTTTCAGACAAAAGACAAGATATGTCACAGTGATGGCAGTGTCAAGTCAAGTCAAAAACACTTTAATTATCCCTGAAGGGCAATTACAATACTGACAGGCATATTGATACAAATCATAATCAAAAGATACAAGATAGCTACATTTCATATTTGTTCAAACATTATACCTTCAAATAAAAATATCACAATGCACACTCGTGTGCGCGTGCGCGTGCGAAATGCCACACACACACACACACACACACCACACACCCATCCACCCACCCACACACACACACACACAAAACACACACAGTACACACAGTACACACACCACCACTACCACCACCACCAATATAATTATGGACACAATGTTATCAAAACCATTGACTAGAAAAGACATAACCACTATTATTTACGCATGTATGTACGCACGCACTCGCACACGCCGATATACATGCACACACGTTGGCATACCCACAAACACGCCTGTCAGACCTGCTGCCTGCAGTAGTCACAGAGGTCGTTGTTGCCGGACAGAATGGTCACCACCTTCCAGTCCTTCTCCACGTCCACCTTGGGGTCAGCCTTCATCCGGTCAATCATCTTCCGGGCCTGGGGCAACAGGTCACTGCACACACCCTCAGCCATTTATTTATGTATTTATTCTTTTATATCGAGGATAATGGAACATGCAGTCATGTGCTTTTTTCCACATCCAGTCCCCATGTGTATGCAGTTTTGTAAATCTTGCCATTTGCTCCCACCGGCACACGATGGCCTACTTTTATGAAAAGCGGAACAGGATCTAACGCCATTCATCGTCTGAGAGTATTCTACCTTTTGTCTTTTAATCTTCCCCTCTTCTTTCTTCACTTATCTGCGTCAATGTTAAAAAAGTCTTACGAATAACCTAAAAACAAGAAAACCACAATGGATGTGCGTCAAAACTGACAAGTCAGCTGGATCACCTTGCAGACTGACGAACCAGACAGAAAAAAGACCAATTTTGTAGCTTTCAAGCCATATGCACTGCTATGATGTTTGAGATATCTAAGTGTTTGTTATTCTGATAAAATACAATGCCTGCAATTAAAAGAAAAAACTTCTTTTGACTATTTCTGACTGCATTGTATATTTCTAATTTTCAAATTGGAACTTGCTACTCTGAAAATTGTAAGCAGAAATATTCAGAATACTGAAAAAAAAAAAAGTAAAACGAAATTATATGGAGGAAATCTAGGTATGAAATCTAGATCTACAGCATAACCAAAAACAAACAAAAATGTTCAAAAACCAATCATTAAAATAAAATACATCAGAATCATTAAAAAAAAAAAAAGCCACCTGCTGAAAATACACGTCCAGAACAAACAAAAAAATCAGGGAAACTTGACGAGACTTTGCTCACAAATGCCTTAATATGTCTTCACATCAACTTTTCAAACAATATTTCACCTGACAAAAAGATGGTTTTTCCCGATGGTTTGTGTGATGGCAGACGGTAGCCAGCCTGTCTGCTTCCTTACCTGGAAGTGCTGCCAGACACCGCCACGTTGAAGAAGGACCGTTTGCTGTCCTCCTTCCCGTTCCCTGTGGCGTAACCGTACACGTCGGGTTGTACTTCTTCAAAATGTCTGCACACACACATACCACACACTACATATGGTAAAAAGGTAAAGGTGCCCCATAACCTAAGCGTTCATAGGGGAGCGAGGCATCAGAGACCTCAGCTTCTCTAGGGGCAGCATTTTGAGGGCGGCGCCCATGTCCTCTCCCTCGCTGCTTTACCTTCTCTGACTCTAATAAGGGCAGGTACCCATCTACAGCTGGGTGAATTGGGGGGACTGTACGAAACCAAGGCACGCAAATGGTTACCCATCCAACTGGAACCCACGCTCGACGCTGCTTTAACTAGACTTAGGGAAAGCGAGCGCTCTGACCACAGAGCTATCCCGCCCCCTTCACTTACATACTACGTAGCCAAGCGAAAAATAAAACCATGACAGAAAAATCTATAATTTAGAAATCTAGCCTGGTACTAAGGAAGGGAGGTGGCAGGGTGGTTAAGACGTTCGCCTGCCAATATGTAAACCGTGAGTTTCTGGGTTCGTACCCAGCCTCGCCCTTTCTTCTCAGTTTGACGAAAAAATCAAACTGAATGTCAAAGTCATTCGGATGAGACTATAAACCGAGGCCCCGTGTGCGAACGCACGCAGAACATCTTGCACACACGTTAAAATCCCGTTCCGCCTTTCGGAAGAGCAGGCCATCGTGTGCCGGTAGGAGCGGATGACAAAATTATATATTAAAAAAAAAAAAACAGCATGCACACAGGTGTCGTGTTTAGACACCATCCCCGAGGAAAAATCGGGGAGTTGGAGTCACAGGGCGGATCGGGGCTGTATATGGCAACGTTCTGGTGGCTCCTGCGACAGTACTGGAACCATTCGTATCGGCCATTGCCTTTCCAATGGATCATTCCAGTGGCGTGGAGAGGGGGGTCTGCTGCATGGGTAACAGCTTGCCCTCCATTCTTACTTACCCAGGTTTTGCGCTCTAAAGACCAGAGCGCAACTCCATAGTCTTCCGAGACTGATGGGTGCCTACTACTACTACTACTGCTGCTGCTGCTGCTGCTGCTGCTGCTGCTGCTGCTGCTACTGCTACTACTACTACTACTACTACTACTACTAAGGAACCAGTTGTATAGTTAGTTGTATATCATGGTTCTGTATTGTATTACGACGAACAAAGCTGCTTTGTTTTTTCGTTCCTCGGCTAGTGCTCCGAGATTCACCAATGGTGAGATTTTGTGTATATGTATGACTCTTTTTACCCACCATAAAGGTAGCCACATTCCGACTTCGGGGATCGACGGACACTATAACTGCATGGGAAAGAGTGTTCGACTTCAATTTAGTGGTATATATGTGAGAATCTCGGCAACAACGTTTCACAAGTTAAGAGTGGAAAGTCTTGCCATCTCCTGGTTTAACTTAATACGCAGACCTGCCAGTGCCTAAATTCCTTATATATATATATATATATATATATATATATATTATATATATATATATATATAATATATATATATATATATATATATATATATATATAATAAAAGCGGCGTGCATGTTTGATCTTCCACATACGTATATATATATATATATATATATATATATATATATATATATATATATATATATATATATATATATATATATATATATATACGTATGTGGAAGATCAAACATGCACGCCGTTTTTTGCCCGAGTTCAGTGGGATACAGAAGCACTAACATACCCAGCATGCACCCTGTACATAGACAGGGGATGGGCTCCGCTAGGCTCAACTGAGCCAAGAGACATGGTCTGAAAAAAATGTTGTGCACTGCCCTAACGAGTCCTGGGGAAGCAGAAAAGAGAGAGATTTCCACTACACTGGGGTACTGTACTGCGCTGCACTGTCCTGTACTACATGACACCGTTATGCTGTAATGTGAGTGTGGCCTGGCATGTCAGAAACCTTGAGTTCAGCCGGTACTTTTTTTTTTTTTTACATTTACACCACCTCAGTCACGGCAGATTTCTTCGCGTGAAATTCACCCAGTATTTTTTTTCCTGTCTGCAAATGTATTTTGTTTCCCTATTGGAATGGCTTTTTTTCTACAGAATTTTGCCACGGACAACTCTCTTTTTGCCTGTGTTCTTTTACGCGTGCTAAATAATTATGTGTAACACACGTGACCTCGGTTTATCGTCTCATCCGAAAGACTAGCACCCAGACCCCACTCATGGTCTAATGGATGGGGGAAAGTTTTAGGCCCCAACCGTGCATTGTTTGATATGGTCGCTACCATGTCTGGCATTCTTGCTGAACCTTGTTATTCGCTGCATTACTATAATTATCTACCTAAATCCACAAAGTCGGAACGCAGCTACCTAAACTATGGTTAGGGGGGGGGGGGGGGGGGGAGGAATCTCACCGCAGGTGAACCTCGAAGCTCTAGCCGAGGAACAAAAAAAACAAAAACTCTACCTACAGTCCATCTGTATCACTGAATTCAAGAATTCCAAAGCTGGTGCATCGTGTGACATAACAACTACCCTGGCGAGAAACAGTCTACATGAAACATTTCTGAATCTGTTGACAACTACCCTGGCGAGAAACAGTCTACATGAAACATTTCTGAATCTGTTGACAACTACCCTGGCGAGAAACAGTCTACATGAAACATTTCTGAATCTATTGACAACTACCCTGGCGAGAAACAGTCTACATGAAACATTTCTGAATCTATTGACAACTACCCTGGCGAGAAACAGTCTACATGAAACATTTCTGAATCTATTGACAACTACCCTGGCGAGAAACAGTCTACATGAAACATTTCTGAATCTATTGACAACTACCTTGGCGAGAAACAGTCTACATGAAACATTTCTGAATCTAGTGACAACTACCCTGGCGAGAAACAGTCTACATGAAACATTTCTGAATCTATTGACAACTACCCTGGCGAGAAACAGTCTACATGAAACATTTCTGAATCTATTGACAACTACCCTGGCGAGAAACAGTCTACATGAAACATTTCTGAATCCATTTGTGTGGTGCTTTGATGGGAAAACTGTTGCTCTTATGCCGCTTTTAGGCGCCTTTGATTACTATATATATGAGTGAAAAAGTGAATATTTCTATAAAATATAAAACAAGAAAAAAAGGTGGTATCTTTGTTTTCCTTTTCATGCTTACAACTATTGTGTATGTGCAAAGTGCATTGGGCTTATATGCATCGCGCTGTACCCTTCCCCCTCCACACACACACACACACACACACACACACACACACACACACACACACACACAAACATGCAAACATGCAAACGCGTGCGCGCTCGGACGCGCTCATACACACATGCACGCACGCGCGCACGCACACACACTCGCGGGCGCGGGGACGCACACACTGACATACACAGAAAGTGTGTTATCTATGATAAAGCATTATGTAAGGAAGGTCATGTCAACAGGTGTGTATCAACACTTAGGGATACCACTGCAGAGAAGAAAATTCATCCTCACAAACAAGACGTAACGAATTTGAAACGAACGCTCACGCATCTCTACGGCTGATTATGGCATCGCTCACTAACGTGACACGGATGATATTCAACGCTCGACTCGCAGCCAGAAGCTAAACCCAACTAAACTATATCATATGCCAGAAATGTCTGCATATTTTCGGGGGAAATATGGACAGATTTTGCAAGATCTCTTAAACAACAATATTACGGCAGAGCACTTAATTCTAGATGATCCGTTAAATGTGATGGTCTTTGCTGATCGAGGGATATAACTTTCTTCTTTTTTTTTTCTTTTTTTTTTTTTTTAAAGATGTTGCATTTCATCCTTTCATGAACAGGAGGCCAGTGCAGGGAGCTGTGCATGAACATTCTGGTCTACCTTGTGGTGTACGGGTTACAAGACAACTGCATTGTTTAAACCTTCTGGACTTTTAAGGACGAGTTATTTTGGACAATCAGCTGATTAATAACCATAGCCTAACTCGGAGATGATGAGACCGTATCAGACTTTTGGTACTATCTCTCACACAAAAAGTCTAGGGAAGATCTGACATCTCTAAGTTTAGGATAATATATCTTGCAGACGTAAGCGACATGGTGTTAAAAAACCCCAATCCAGGAATTGAACCTTTTTTCTAATATCAGGAATGATGGTCAAAGCGGAAGCTCATTCCGATTTAGGTCGATAACTGATAGAGAGATATATAGACTATCTTGGTTATGATCAAACGGACAAGGACGATTATCTCTGTTTCAGAGCCTATCTGCAATTAGCTGCTGTTTATCTGATGCAAGCGTGAGTGCACTCTTAACAATCTCTCTCTCTCTCTCTCTCTCTCTCTCTCTCTCTCTCTCTCTCTCTCTCTCTCTCTCTCTCTCTCTCTCTCTCTCTCTCTCTCACACAACACACACACACACACACACACACACACACACACACACACACACACACACACACACAACACACACACACACACATTCAAGATCAGAGTCAGCAAGAGACAGATAGACGAAGCAATCTGCATGCTGACAACGTGACAGGGTGGAGAATTACCCTATCGATAAACTTTATCGAAGTCATGAACCGTTAATATGTGAGTCAGTTATGCACCACCACTATCAGTCACAAGACAGGTCCCAACAGTCAAGGTTGATGCTGACATCGCGAAACAATACCAGCCAACATATTTTCTCAAACAAGCAAACAAACAAGCTAACAAACAAGCACGATTATAAAATACACCATAATTCCCCCGTGGGGATGCCGGGAGCCTGTCAGTCTCGATGGCATCTCTACCATCTGGAACTTCTGTGTGCAAGAAATTCCCTCTTTTCTATCCCTCTTCTTGTTTCTGCATTGGATCATTTTCTTCCTGTCACCTTATTTTGTCTTTTTCCTGCCTTTTTTTTATCCATTTCCTCTCTTTTTTCCCAGAAAGACCTAAGAGATAACAGTTCTCTCACACGCTCAAGTCGGATGCGCCGGGCCTGACTTGTCAGGCACTTAACGGCAGCGCAACGCATTTTCGCTCATAATTATGACAGACAACAATAACTGCTGTCTGAGCGTTCAACGAAGATGTAACCATGAAGAATGGCAGATAAACGTTTTAACGATAAGCTTAGC
>CM060320.1:45518702-45538702 GCA_030674155.1 Stramonita haemastoma | reverse complement strand
CAAACAAAGCAAAGGAAAATAAAACAACAACAAAGCAATCGTGGCAAGGTAAAAACAACAACAATAACAAAACAGAACCCCGGAAGAGGCATAAAACTACCCCGGGTGGCAGTCCCCTCAACAGAGACCCAGCCAAGCTTGAAGTACAAGGAGTTCAGGATACGCGTACAAGTGTACTCTCTTTGCACTGACACAGTACACAGAGAGGAGGAGAGAGGGGGGGGAAGAAGGAGGGAGAGAGAAGGAGGGAAAGGGAGAGAGGAGGGAGGGAGAGAGAGAGAGAGAGGGAGGGGAGGAGGAGAGAGAGGGAGGGGGAGATACAGAGAGAGAGAAGGGAGGGGAGAGACAGAGACAGAGAGTCAGAGAGAGACGGAGACACAGAGAGAGAGAGAGAGAGAGAGAGAGAGAGAGAGAGAGAGAGAGAGAGAGAGAGAGAGAGAGAGAGAGAGAGAGAGAGAGAGAGAGAGAACAACAGAGAGAGAGAGAGAGAACAAAAGAGAGAGAGGAAGACAGCGACAGGGACATAGACAAGAAAGAGTCTGAGACAGACAGACAGCGACACAGACAGACCAACATACAAAGACAGCAAAATAGACAGACAGACAGACAGACAGACGGACAGACGGACAAAAGCATAGAGTAGTCACATAGGCATTAGCAGAAACGGATTATCAGAGAAAAGAACGGGCTCTAAAAATTATTATCCATATGTCAGAAACATCGAACAGATGGCAGACATGTTTTAAAAAAACAAAACAACTCAGCTTTAACGTTAAACACATACACGCTCAATAAGTCACACACACACACACACACACACACACACACACACACACACACACACACACACACACACACACACACACACACACGCACTGAAACCAATAAAAACGAAAACCCCACCATGATCTACCAATAATGTGCACACCTTACGGCTGTGATGCGTTTTGGAGTTCCAATCAATCTCAGTTTTCAAGTCTCATAACTTAATTAAACTTAATATTGTAACTTTGCCACCATTCTAGGCCTACGTAGACCTTTTTCAAAACCCAAAGGGGGGAAATCAGACTTATTGCAGAGAGAAAAAATGTCAATGAATTAAAACCGATTTTCTTAGTGAGAAGCAGAGTTGTATTAATAACTAAGACAGCCGGTTGAAATGAGATCTAACATCTTTCCACTGAAAGAAATATGTGGATACCAACTACAAAACCTTCCATGCCTAATTTTGCGAAGAAAAAGATGGGACCCAACGTTTACTGGCATCCAAATACTCGTCCAAAACCAGCAGCTTTTTTTAACAATTCCGGCAGAACTGAAATCATAAAAACTACCATTCCGGAAGTCGGATTGCGGCTACCTACATGGTGGGGAAAAAACGGCCGCATACGCAAACATCTCATCACCACTGGTGAACCTCAGAGGAACAAATAAAAGAAAGGATGACACAAAGTAATAAGAACTAGGAGGCCCTAGCAGGGTTGCACTCTTTCGCTCAACACAGTGCTTCACTATCCAAACAAAATTAATTAAACGTGTGTGTGTGTGGGGGGGGTTAATTTCATCAGTCTTGTCAATTTGCCAGTCAGCAGGCTATTCGGTATTCTTTCAAATCCTGGTATTAGAGAAGGCATCTGATCTAGCCAAGCATGGGCGACACTCACAAACTGAATTCAAAGAAGTCAAGACTAGGATCAGTCATGCGATATACGTATCCATTGTTGCAGAACGAAGTACCGGACATCAAGACCTGATAATTTTTTTTTGTTTTTAATCAACTTTTCCCCCTTAAATCGTCAGCGCTGTGTTGCCCGAAACTAGTGACAAAGCTATTAGTCACCGGTAAAACCAACAGAGACACCGACGAGAGAGAGAGAGAGAGAGAGAGAGAGAGAGAGAGAGAGAGAGAGAGAGAGAGAGAGAGAGAGAGAGAGAGAGAGAGAGAGAGAGAGAGGTTTATTCTTCTATTTCAAAGATAATGGAATAAGCACCCGTGTGCTTTTTTTTTTTTACATCCAGGACCCACGTGCATGCAAATTTGTAACTTTTGTCATCCGTTCCAATCGGCACAAACAATCTACTTTTTCGAAAACTGGAACAGGTTCTAACATGGGCGCAAGCTGTTCTGTTCATTGTGCTGATCTAGAACTTGCATGATAAATAAACCATATCTTTGAATCAATATAATCAACAAAGAAACCTAACTCCTTCTTCGTAAGAAACTAACATATGTTGCAACACCAGGTCTTTTTTTGTGCTCCTCCTCCCTCTTCCCCTCTTCCATGTTTTCCCTTAACAGTTCTAAAATAAGTATACACTCAGTCTATAATAGACAAAACAACAAAAGACCCCACACTATGCGAAAGTTCACTTGGATATATTGTGAACAAAGCACAAACTGCGCTTTTCACATCTGCCTCCCCTCTCCTCCCCCCTTCCCAAGGAAAAAAACACCGAACTAACGTCATATAAATTGAAACAATCAATTGCACAACATGAACAAGAGAGCACGTGCCTCCGGTTACTGAATGAAGAAGGAAAAACCACCACACATACACCCCGTTCACTCACTCCATTCCCACTCCACCCGCCCCCTTCACAGAAAAATTAATGTCTTGAGAGAGAGAGAGAGAAGAGAGAGAGAGAGAGAGAGAGAGAGAGGAGAGAGAGAGAGAGAGAGAGAGAGAGAGAACTCGAACTCGAACTCGAAAGGTTTATTCATGAAAAAAGGCCATTGGCCCATACATGAAGGGGGTTGCCGAATAACTATAACGATAATTGGTTTAAGCTTACACACGACGCTACTCCAAGCCATGGAAACCACAGCATTGATTAGTAATGTACATCGAGACACAAACTCTTTACTGTCCAGATATGTTACGGCATTCCGAGCCTTTCTTTCGTCCAGTCTTTGTCACAAACACACCCTTAGGTCTAGGCTAGGCCTAGCCAAGAGACTGCTGTAATAGGTCTCTAAGTGTCGCTAAGTCCCTTGAAGCACACGATAGGGTCTCCGTGTGTAGTGTGTTCTGGATACGCTTCCCATTCCGCAAACTGGCGAGTTTGACACGTTCCTCTTTTAGCATGTTTTTCTCTTGCTGTTTGACAAACCAGTACACACATACTGGCTCAGTGTCTGGTTGGCATGCGCACTGGATCACAATGTCGTCTGACTCACACGTCACAATATCTTCACCGTCTGAATGATGTAGCACGGATTTTCTAAAGTGTGTATTTCTTTGTCTGTCTCTTAGCCTTCTCTGTACGGATCTATCAGTTAGAGTAGCCACAGTTAGAGTAGCCACGTACTGTTTGACATTTCTTGTGTCGAATGCACCAACAATATTATCATTGTTCACCTCAGGCTGCAAAACACACATATCAGCACAGTCACTACAATCAGACATACAGGGAGGTTCTAAATCAACCAATGATGGCAACTTAACTGATGTTTTTGTGTTGATGTCCTGTGTGTGTGTTGTTGGTAGGTCTATTCCATGTGTATCTACACATGCTGTATTCCCCTGTTCTACTCCACTGTCAGGCAGACTCGAGGCACTGAGGACACAGTCACTTTCACACACAACACTTGCCTGCTTCTCTTTATGCTTTCGAGACCGTTCAACATCTCGTTGTCTTTGAGAAAACGATTTTTTCCTGTAGTACTGTGCTTGTGTGCTGCGATTCACTGTTGGATCCGCCATGTTGGTTGACACTGTTGTGTCCACCGGTTTCAGTCGCAAGACAAAAACCACGCTGTCCCCTTCTCCTGCCACTTTCCAGCTGGAAACTGCATTGTCGGTCAGCAGGGCGCCTAAGGTCCTCTCCACAGCCGCTGGAAGTCCAGTAACTGGCATTTTTGAATGAATTTCTAGTTTTACTGCTGCTCACAGAAAATGTACGCCCTGTCCGCTTCACTTCTCGTGACCGCCGAGAGAGAGAGAGAGAGAGAGAGAGAGAGAGAGAGAGAGAGAGAGAGGAGAGAGAGAGAGAGAGACAGACAGACAGACAGACAGACAGACAGACAGACAGACAGACAGAGACACAGAGAGAGAGAGAGACACACACACACACAAACAGAGACAGACACAGAGTGAGAGAGAGACAAACAGATACAGAGAGAGAGAGAGACAGAAGACAGACAAACAGACAGACAGACAGACAGAGATAGGATTTATTCACAATAAGGCCCTTGGACCATACATTGGCAGATTATTTAGTATTTTCGGAGGGGGGGGGGGGGGGCGACAGCAACATCACCAAAAAGCCACTGTGTAACAAAAAAAGTCAGTTGCAAAAATATGACTTACAGAGAGAGAGAGAGAGAGAGAGAGAGAGAGAGAGAGAGAGAGGAGAGAGAGAGAGAGATTTATTCTTTTATATCGAAGATAATTCCAGAATAAGCACTCTTGTGCTTTTTTACATCCAGTCCCCGTGTGTATGCATTTTGTAAATGTCATCCGTTCCCACCGGCACATGATGGCCTACTCTTACGAAAAGCGGAACAGGATTTAACGTGTGCGCAAGATGTTCTGCGTGCGTTCACACACGGGGTCTCGGTTTAAAGTCTCATCCGAAGGACTTTTGAGAGAATGAATGAATGAATGAATAATCTTCATTTTAAAAGGGTTACAAAGCATTACATACTTTTATTCATCCGGCCCTTGCCCTGATCAGGGAATAAAGCTAAGAAACCCCCTCCCTACCCCTACATACCAGCATCACCACCAACAGCAGTTCAAGAGAGAGAGAGAGAGAGAGAGAGAGAGGGAGGAGAGAGAGAGAGAGAGAGAGAGAGAGAGAGGAGAGAGAGAGAGAGAGGAGAGAGAGAGAGAGAGAGAGAGAGAAAGAAATCAATGAATGATCCTTCACATGCAAAGAGCCTTGTAATCTGACCATATAAACCTATATTAGAATAAAATATTTGGGTTCTTTTTTTTTTAATGAAAGAAAAAAATGAAAGAGAACCCCCCCCCCCCCCCCCCCTTTTTTTTTTTTTCCCTCAGAGAGAGAGAGAGAGAGAGAGAGAGAGAGAGAGAGAGAGAGAGAGAGAGAGAGATCATCAAATCAAATCAAAATTTTATTTTCAGATGGTACATTGAGTAAGCAATAAATTTGCTTTTTTTCATCAAGCCATCTATCTAGTTAAAAAATAAGATAAAATAAAAAAAAACCCAAACAAACCTAACAAACAAAACAAAAAAAACAGAGAGAGAGAGAGAGAGAGAGAGAGAGAGAGAGAGAGAGAGAGAGAGAGAGAGAGAGAGAGAGAGAGAATTGAACTGTATTGAATTGAATTGAATAAATTCTATTTAAAAGGGTTATGGCAAAAAGAAACATGCTTTTTTACAACCAGCCCTCTGGGCATAAAAAAAATAACCAAAAAACAAAACAAAACCCTCTCAACCAAACAACATTTTTTTCCCCAAAAAAAGAAAAAAATCAATGTAAGATGTAAAGCAAATAATTAATACAGGAATACAACTTAAATAAAGACGAGAGAGAGAGAGAGAGAGAGAGAGAGAGAGAGAGAGAGAGAGAGAGAGAGAGAGAGAGAGAGAGAGAGAGAGAGAGAGAGAGAGAGAGAGAGATTTTATTTGATTTATTCTTTTAAATCGAGGATAATGGAATAAGCACTCTTGTGCTTTGTTACATCCAGTCCCCGTGTGTATGCAGTTTTGTAAATGTCATCTGTTCCCACCGGCACACAATGGCCTACTCTTACGAAAAGCGGAACAGGATTTAACGTGTGCGCAAGGTGTTCTGAGTGTGTTCGCACACGGTCCCTCGGTTTAAAGTCTCATCCGAAGGACTTTTGTGTCGAGTGGAGTCAGTACTGATGTTAACTCCAGGAGAAAAAATCTCCTTGACAAGAGAACAAGAGAAAAAACAAGCAAACAGAAACGAGAATGGTACTGAAAACAACCCTGAAACCAAAAGACAAAAACAACTAGTGGACGAGGTGAACAATTTGAACAACGATATGAATAAACTTCATAATCATCAATCCAATCAGATGAAATCAGACAGGTCGTTCACAGATTATCATTTCATACTTACAGACAGTTCCACACAGAAGGAAGAAAACAAACGCCAGGCTGTCTCTCGTCTTCATGGCTACACGCTCTCCTGCACACGACTACACAATGGCACCCGAACTGGTCAAAGACCCTACTGATGTTTTCGGGTATGCGAGTAGGCCTATTCGCTTTCCGTGTTACACAGTGTCTACCGAAGTGTGTATGTTTGGCTTTCGGGTAGGCTAGGCCTATGTATATGTGCCTGCCAAGGCCACACGCTTGTCAAGGTCTCGTGCTCGACTTTCGAATTGTCGTCTGCTGTGTCGTCCCTATAAATAGGTTCGCGGTCACAAAGTATTCAGCTATGTATTTGATTGGCTTTCACAGAAGTAGAGGAATATGTTCGCGGTCACAAAGCATTCAGCATTGTATTTGATTGGCTTTCACAGAAGTAGAGGAATAGAAAGAGAGAAAGTGTCGTGGAAGGGGAAGTGGGGACGGGACAGCTGTGTGTGGAGGTGGAAGTGTGTGGAAACAGATGAAATGACACATCATTGAAATAATAACAGCCCTGACTTGTCAACCTCGCTGATTTCTCAAGAACCCCTAAGCTCTTAAGGTTTCCCCAAGTGGCATATTGTGGTTTGTCCAGAGCGAAGTTTATTGGGTTTTTTTTTTTGCTCACAAGTTGATTCTCCTGCGTCATCTGTACCAGTTCAGGATCTTGGGTGTTATGAGTTAAGACATTCATTAGGGCTATGAGGAAAAGATATTGAGTGAATTCAGTGTTCACTTGTTATACTTCCAGGTTTCTATCTTCCGGGTGTCTCATGACATTATTCTGGTTCAAGCTAAAAGCTCTTGATCAAGCAAATGGGATTGTCTACAAACACGACAGAAATAGCCTACCCAATGACAAGAGTACTTTACTTACGGCCTTGAAATAGATTGGGATTTTTTTTAACATAATGTTTGGGGGGGGGGGGGGGTCTCTGATTTCACAGCCTGTACATTCCGAACCCTGTATCTTACTTACATGATGTCAGAAAACACGATTACAAGTCCTAAGTCCTAAACAACTGATCACGAAGTTGATTAGATCTTCAAGGTCTGTTTAGCTTTGTAAAAACTACTAAACCAAAAAAGATTAGGTCGAGATACTTATTTTAGCAACAATAAATTTGTTGCTGGGTCTCAGTTTCAAAACTATCAAGGCATAACTTGAAAGTTTGTCAATGATTCCTGCCCTATTGACCAGCTAACACATGAGGGGGGAAAACTGACATTCACATGAAAGTTCTTCGATCAACATTGTTTTGTATTTTGTATTTTGTACCACTTTATGTCACAGCAGATTTCTCTGCGTGAAATTCGGGCTGTTCTCCCCCTAGGGAGAGCGCGTCACCACAAGTGCAGCGCCTACCCATTTTTTTTTTCTTTTTCCTGTCTGCAACTGAATTTGATTGATTAACCTCTATGTCATGCAAACAAATAGTAAAAATCTTTGTGTGTTTTTTTTGTTGTTTTTGTTTTTTGTTTTTTTTTGTTTTGTTTTTGTTTTGTTGTTGTTGTTGTTTGTTTGTTTTGTTTCTTTTGGAGAACATTATAACTTGGCTCATTTGCAATGTTCAAATCATTTAGAATGCAATGTACACTTGAATGTTTGAATCACTTAGTAGTATACGATTAATTCAATTGGAAAGTGTTAATAGTTTGGAATGTAGTAAATATTTGGTTTATTGCAAATGTTGCTATCATTTGAAATGTAATGTATATTGGATTATTAAAAAAAAGAAAAAAAAAGAAAGAATTTGATTGATTAACAGGAAGGTGCAAATGCGGACTGATAGTGTGGATCAAGTTCCAGGCTCGATGATCACTCGCATTCTCTCTGTCCGCATAACATAAGAAAAATACAAGAGTAAAGTTGTTCATGTTATGTAATGTACATGCAGGATACGGGCGACTTGTGTCAGGGAACCGTGTTCCAGTTAGCCTATGTTCAATTCTCTTGAAGCCAGATCAAGTCACCAAAAGTGTCCATTTTTTGGTGTACAGTAGCCAAATGTATTTTCCCCTTCCTTTGAAAAGCCAACATACGTGAAGGTTTTTTTTTTGTTTTGTTTTTGTACTTTACTTTTACACCACTCTAAGTCATGATAAATTTTTCTGCGTGAAATTCGGGCTGCTCTCCCCGGGGAGAGCTATTCGCCACAAGAGCAGCGCCACCCGTTTTTTTTTTTTTCCTGTGTGCAACTGTATTTGTTTCCCTATCAGAGTGGCTTTTTTCTACAATTTTTTGCCAGGAACAACGCTCCTGTTGCCGTGGGCTCTTTTACGTGCGCTAAATAATTATGTGTAGCACACAGGACTTCGGTTTATCGTCTCATCCGAAAGACTAGCACCCAGACCACCACTCATGGTCTTATGGATGGGGGAAAGTTTTGGGCCCTAACGGGGTTCGAGCCACCGCACACTTCGATCCGGACTTTTCGCTCTCTACGCAGGCAGGCGCGTTCCCTCTATACCACCGATTCACCCTATATCAATACATGTAGGTGAGCAGTGGACACCATATTCCGTGAACAGGGGGAAAGGGGTGGGTGGTACCAGGGTTGGCCAACTGTGGGTGATGTTACCACTAGGCTACCCCATTAAATGAGGATTGACCACTTCACGTTTTTTTCTCAGTTCTACAGAGATCTACAGTCCAGAATTTCCAACAAGTATATAATTATTTGGATGTGAAATCAGGTCAAACGAACGAGGTTTCCGGATTTTGTACTAGGTGGCAAGTTACTAGCGGGTTTAATCTTGACAATGCCTAGTGGATTAAAAAAAAAAAAAAACTATGGGAGACGGACGCTATAGCCGAGTGACTGTTCGATTACAATCGGCCCATGATGTGGGTTTGAATCTCGGCAGCGTCTGTTGAAATGAGGGTGGGGATTTTTACGATCTCCCATATCAACTTCAAGTGCAGACCTGCCAGTGCCTTAATTCCCTTCGTGTGAATACACATGCAGAACATCAAATATATACGTTAAAGATCCCTCAATTCAGGTCAGTGGGTTACAAAAACACAAATATACTCAGCATACATCCCCGCAGTCGGAATGCGGCTATCCTCGTGGTAAGCAAAACAGTCACACACACACACACACACACACACACACACACACACACACACACACACACACACACACACATAGCCCAGTCGAGCACATTCTAATTCTAATTTTGTATTTTGTACAATTTTATGTCACAGCAGATTTCTCTGCATGAAATTCGGGCTGCTCTCCCCAGGGAGAGCGCATCACCACAAGTGCACCGCCTACCCTTTTTTTTTTTCTTTTTCTTGTCTGCAACTGTATTTGTTTCCCTATCAGAGTGGCTGATGGGGAAACAATTACAGTTGCAGACACAGAATTTTGCCAGGGACAACCCCCTTGTTGCCGTGGGTTCTTTTACGTGCGCTAAATAGCGATGTGTAACACACGGGACCTCGGTTTATCGTCTCATCCGAAAGACTAGCGCCCAGACAAACACTCAGGGTCTAATGGATGGGGGGAAAGTTTTGGGCCCAAACGGGATACGTACCACCGCACACTCCGACCCACACTTTTTGCTTTCCAGGCAAGGTGCGGTACCACCTAGACCACCGATCCACTATGAATGTGATAATGTATGAGATTCATATAGCACTGAATTTTGTAAAGCAGACAAATCAAAGCGCTTGATTCTAGTGAGTCACTTGTATGGCTCAAAATTGCATGCAGCTTACAAAGTAAGTGCTTGTTCTCAAAGGTACAATAAGCTCCACTATCACCACCACCCTAAAAAATGCACTGAGTGTAAAATTATATATATATATATATATATATATATAATGTATATATATATATATATATATATATTATACATTATACACATATATAAAGATATATATATATATATATATGTATGTATGTTATTATATATATATTGTGTGTGTGTGTGTGTGTGTGTGTGTGTGTGTGTGTGTGTTTAAACCTTTTTGTCAATTTTATCTGTTATAGACCTCGTTCAGCATTGCTGACACTGAAAAATATTTCTGCTATGACAAAGGGAAAAAACTCTTTGGCAAGGCAAGGTTTTTGTCGAGAGATGTTGTCCATCTTTATTTATGAAAGCATAATTATGACACTCGCTGCAGTGGCCAAAGTGGAAACATGGCTTATCAAAACACTTTTGTTCTTCAAAAGCAAACAATCAAATAAAGAAACAAAACCCTGGAAGGAAAGATATTTTTGATTCTACAGGCAGCCTTTATGCCACCATATACAGTTATGACAAAAATCCCAATCAGACGAGGGGAAGGAAAAGGAATAGTGCTAGCAAGAAGGCTCAACTTGTTGCAAATCACCTATTACAGTTGCAAATCACCCTTACATGAAAGCTCAACTAAAAGTCTAACAATACTGGCTACAAACATTTTTTGTTTTAAAAACACTCTTTTTCCTCCCCTTGACTGGTAACTCAGGCTGAGTTTTGGATACAATTTTGCCAACTCAGATTGAGAGGCCATTCCACACACAAGTAATTTTCTTGAAATGATAGAGAACATCGCTACTGAAACAATGGGAAACCAAGTCTGAAAATGGAAAAGAAACTGACCTCATTCACTTTTGCTCTAGTCAATCACTTCACTAACTACACTACAAAGTTTAGTTCCAGACAAAAACTCACCAAATTAAGTGAAAAATATTACATCAGCCTAAGCAACTTTTTAATTTACATTTTACTCATTGATTCAAACTGGCTAGACAAACTGAAATAGAGCAAGTTAAGTCACCGTAGTCCCCTAGACAAACTCAGATACTGAGCTTGTTCAGTTAGTTTACTTTAGTCCATAGATCATTCAATTTTTGTACCATTTTGAGCAATAAGTGGTTGATGTCTCTGCTGTTCTCGTTTTCACCATTGTACAGAATTGCACTCATTTAGCTTTGTCGGCGCAAGCTTATGCATTTGATTTTTTAGGAGAAATTGCAATGATGTAAGAATAAAGTGTTCACACTTGCATGTACAGCCATCCACCCTCCCATCATTTACCCTCTGATGACTTTCAAAATAAAGAGTACAATAATAAGTACTGTATACAGCCATGTACCTCTTCATGCACACATTTTGGCAAAATCATTGTGATAAACATGCAAAAATGATACATATCTGTGGCTAATTTTTAGTCCCCCCTCCCCCCCTCTCCAAAAAAGTATAACTGCCACTCAACATCTGCAGAAAATTCACTTAGATATTTCATTAAAACTGTGCCACCCAAAACACTTGTCAAGCCTTGAGTGCAGACTGGATATAATGTGGTTTCCATAATTTTCCTTGCCATCACTTCCATGATTTTTGCACGCAAGGGTCCTCTTCTGGATGTGCTTACACATCAGCAGGTAAAGGCATTGGCAAGTCTGCACATCATTTGACCTTGAAATTGTAACATGACACCAACATCCACTTCCACTGTAAAAAAAAAAAAAATTAAAGTTTCAATCTCCAAGTTCCATTATACAGTTAGGAACATGTAGCCGGCGAAATTGGCCACAACTGAACTCTGCAGAAGACCGTAGTTTTAAAAAGCTACTTTCTTTTCAGATATACCAAATTTTCTGGCATGAGGCCACAATTTAGCACAGACATGGCTACACTTTGACAAAAGCTACAGTATCTAAACTAAGCCAGTTTTCCCTAGATGCAAGTCTTCAAAAAAAGAAAAAAAAGTTTTTGCATAGTTAATGAAAGGAAAAGACTACTAATTCTGTAAAGAAACACAAAAGCTCTCCAAATAAACACACAATTATACTTCAAAATTTATTCACACCACAAAAAAAAATTAACTTGTAAATGGTGGTGGCATCATCATGTTTCAGACATATTAGTTATATATATTACAGGTCAATATGTGTCTTGAAATTTCAACCCATGAGCGCCAAATAGGTTATATATAACACTTCAATCATCCCATATGGAAATTCAATACTGACAGCACACTGATACAAATCACATCTCAAAAAGTACAACATAATGGTTTTAACATCTTAGGGCAATTCTAAATTAAAATCCTTCTCCTCCTTTTTCTCTCTCTCTCTCTCTTCTCTCTCACACAACACACACACACACACCACACAACACAACACACACACACAACACACACACCAGAGTATTACACACACACACACAGGCACACTTCTCGTTTAATATCACTGAGTGTGAACAGATGTTAAATTGAAGACAACAACAACAACAGTATTACACACACACACACACACACACACACACACACACACACACACACACACACACACACACACAGAGAGAAACAAGTGTTCCTTCAAATCGACAATATATGAATATTGATGTTGAAGGGGGGGGATTTTCTTTTTTAAGTTCTTACAATGCAAACACAAGAATTTTCTCTCTAAAGCATGAAGGCAGGACCACAAACCCACACCCACACATACAGGATTTTTCCCCTGGAGTTAACATCAGTGTTGACTCCACTTTCCCCAAAGTCTTTTGGATGAGAATGTAAACCGAGGCCCTGTGTGCGAATGCATGCAAAACATCTTGCACACACTTAAAAATTTCTGGTTTTTGTTGCTATCTTGTTTTGGTTATATCAATAGTCCTAGCAGAGCTATCCGACTTTGGGACTGTGGTAACAAATTTTAAAGCAATAAAAAATTTCCAGAAGGTGGGGATGCTATTTATACTGACAGGCCCCTTGTATCCCCAATGGGTTAGAATTCATTTTAAAAACAAACTCTACCCCCCAAAATCAGTTTTTGTAATAAATAAATAAATAAATAAAAGAAGAAAGAGTCAAAAACAAAGGTGTGGTACTACTTAAAGATGTAGAGTAAAAAGAAGAAGAAAAAAAAGGAGAAAAAAGAGAGAAGAGAAATAAAAAAAAGAAAAATATATTGACAGGAAAAAACAAGATTCTACAAAGTGAAAGTAACAACCATAGCCAACAGCTCTCAACAATTTTACAAAATCAGCCTATCTTACTTGACACCAGTACCACACAAGTGGATGGGTTCTATTACTGCACACACAGAGTCACAGTCGTCAATCATACCAAAAATTATATGTTTGAACATTTACAGACTTTCATACTTACCATAACCCCTGAAGTTGAAATGTGGCTACCTTCATGGAGGGCTAATACTCAAAATCTCACCATTGGTGAACCTTGAGAGTTCTAGCAAAGGAAGGAGTTGAGGGGGGATCTACCTATAGATGATTTTTTCTACCTAAAGTTTGTTGTTTGGTGGTGGTTGTTTTTTTTTTAATCCCTCCCCTCTACCCCAAATTTATATACAGTCTTTAGGAAGTATCTTTATCACCCAAAACTTTGAGAACTGGACTCAAATCAGCATATCAGTGTCAACTAATTTTGCGAAATCACACATTGCCTGTCAAACAGTCTCAGTAACAAATTAAAACTTCATTGGTATATCAGACTAATGCTCATACCTATTCTCTTATGGAAACACACACACACACACACACACACACACACACACACACACACATACACACACACAAAACACACACACACACACACACAAACACACATTCAATAAAATATACAAGTGAAATGCCCATGCCTGAAAGTGGCAAAAATAGGCTAGACTTTTATCCTAGTTCCAGACAAAAATTGTAAACAAGACACTGCCAGCTCCTATCCCGTCTCCATCACCTGAAAATATCTCACACTTACCAGTTCCCTTGTGGCACAGCCCCCCCCCCCCCCCGGGGGGATCTGCATCACTGCTTATCATCAACAGGACCCAGCAGTCACACAGGGTCTCTCTCCAGCAAGTCTTATATATATCTACAGACTTCTGACTCTAGTAGTGCAACAAAACCAGCCTGTGTGTGACTGTGTAAGGTTGAATGGAGATGAGAAAAGTAAAACTGGGTTAAAACGTTACAGAACAACAAAAGATAGACCTGGAAAAGAGGCATCCTTAAAGGAACAATCCTGATTAAAAAAATTCCTCCCTCAGTTAAAAAAAAAAAAAAAAAAAAAAGTATCAACATTCAACATACTGACACATACCCACCATTTTTTGGGGGGACTTCATTACATCAAAATACAGAATTGAGTAAACAACACATCACACTCTTTTTATCATGCTTATGTTCTCATTTCTACAGTAATCAGTAACTGTGTCCAAATTCTGAACCAGGATTCTTGCAGGATAGATATGAAATACTGTGAAATGTTAAAGAAAACATTCCGGATTCTGTAATGTATGGTGGAAAATACCAATTCCCAGTCTTTACCCCCCCCCCCCCCTTTTTTTTTTTCCTTTAAAGCTACACTCTGACCGGCCCTTACTAAAAAAAAAAAAATGAAATCATGTTGGCAGTTGGTAAATGAACTTTATCATGACGTGGCAGACTCCATATTTATCAAAATTATTTTTTAAAGCAGTTCTCTTTACTGTATTGTACTTTATTGTATTTTTGTAAAGTAGTTCTGCAAGAACCATTATTTCCACTACTGTCTCAGTTGTTCAAGATTTGAGGTAAGGTTGTATTTTGTATTTGGGGGGTTTGATATTCCTCAGCTAGAGCTCCGAGGTTCACAAATGGTGAGATTTTGCCTGCGCTACCATTTTCACCCACCAATACGGTAGCCACATTCCGACCGGGATGGTGTCTAAACATGATACCTGTGTGTATATATATGTTTTTTACAGTTTTGCTGTCCTTTGCTACCAGCACGAAATGCCCTACTCTTCCAAAGGTAAAATAGATTTTTAACATGCGTGCAAGACGCTCTGCATACACACAGGGTCTCTTTATAGTTTCATCCGAAGGACCTTTGGGGGAGTGGAGTCAGTACTGATGTTGACTCCTGGGTGAAATTCCCTAAAATGGGTGCCTTCAGGTGGCACGATCCCAAGCCATCAGGTAACGAGCGCAATGCTCTAACCACTAGGCTATCCTGCCTGATAATTTGATAATGCTAACATTCATAGCTACTTTTAGATTTTGCTGCCACCTTTCATCAGGTAGGATATAACAATTGACACCTACACTATTAAATATTTAACTGCCTGACTAAGACAAGCAAACTGAATTAATCAATTATGAGAACAGTTGTGGAAAGAAGAGTCGTCTCACAACTCTGCTTTACAAAACAACAATAGAGAGAACTGCTTTTTTAAAAACACTATGGATAACGCTGAAATTCATACACAAGCATTTTAATCTACACTTTTTTAAAAACATATTTTATGTTAGGTACTACAAGTCCTGAAAGAATTTGACACTCTCTTTGTTACTGTTCTGAAACATCTGAAAAAAACAAAGCCAACACACTATATCTTTCACTCAAAGTCACATTTAAAAATCCAACAACATATTTTGATAGTGGAGCTTTGGTCTTGTTTATAAGTAAATTTATTATTCCGTCTATCCCAAAGAATCTGAATACTAAATCTAAACAAGCACACACACACACACACACACACACACACACACACACACACACACACACACACACACACTCTCTCTCTCTCTCTCCCTCTCTCAAAGAAAACTTGCTGAAAGGGAAGTAATTCAGTTGCAACCTTATGTCTATTGAAGGCAACATCACTGCCTTCCCAGCCCCCAGACCATAGATAAATAACTTTTGCAAAGTTAACTGACATACTCCACAAAATTTACAAATACCCAGAACTTTTCCTTTAGCAGTGCCCAAATTATTAATTCCTGCAACTGCATAAATTTGGCACAGTTATAAAATAACTGAAATAACTCCCCAGTTTTCAATTTCTCTATTTAACTGAGCCAACCAGTTGACTTTTGAACATAGCCCCTTTAGTGCCTAACAGTCTGGAACATATTTCAAAAGCATATATCAGTTCAAAACACAGCAGTCTACCTAGACAAAATCTATTGATCAATACATCCCACCAGCCTTATTGTTTGAATATACTGTATAATTAATTTCAAATTGTCTGTAACTAGCCCATGTGCTAAGCACATGTGAAAGCTATTTCTAAGATTTTTTTTTTTAATATATAAAAAAAATCTAGTTTAACTTAAAGCATGAGTCTATATATGTTTCTAGTTGTTTGTTGGGGTCTTGATTCTGTGTATGTGAGAATATTTTTTGCTTTTTTTGTTTTTTGGAAGGGGAGGGGGGGGGGCAGGGGCAGGATAGCAGGGTTTTTTGGTATTAAATGATTTTTTTTGTTAGTGGGGTTTTTGTTGTTGTTGGGTGGGTTGCTTTGATCTTGTTTTGTTTTGGTTTTATTTTGTTGGATTTTTTTTTTGGGGGGTGGTGGTTTTGTAAGGGGTTTTCGTTTGCTTGGGGGTTTTTTCTTCTTTTATTGGGGGGTTGGGGGGGCTGTTGTAGATCTAAAATCTCTTCTTTTTTTTCTTTTTTTAAAGTATTTGTATTTCTATAATAATATCAAAGTTTGAATTAAAAACAATAAATCAAAACAACCAACAGAAAATCAATAAGGTTGGCAACAATGAAAAAAAATCTTTTGGGAAAAAAAAAAGAACTAAGGTGTATGTGTTCCTACATTTTAGTACTCACCCCCCCCCCCCCCCCCCCCCTCCAAATCCCCTTTAAAAAAAAAAAAAAAAAAAAAGCTTAAATAAACCAACCAACCATGTTAACTGAGGTTTCACTGAGAAAAGGATCTGGACACATACATTTACTTGAACACAAAAAAAGTCTTCAGTTTTAAACTTGTCTAGAGCTCTCATCCAAAATCTATACCCTGTCAGCATTACAATTTTTACATTTATAACAAAAGATCCTGCAAAAATGTCTGGCTACTATTTTGGACACAGTTACTTCAAAACACCTGTCTGAGTTAACAGACTCATCGCTTCTCAACCTAGTTTATTTCAGGCTTAAGTCAGTCACTGCAGTCACCTGAAACAGAGAGAAAAACATGAATTAGATCTTTGTTTACAGAAACTTTTTGAGACTATTTACAAAATACTTATTTGTATATTTTAACAATATGTGGATTCATATGAATATGTCGTACATTGTACATGTGTACCTGCAAATATGCAGGTACACATACACGCACGCACGCACGACGACACACGCACACACACACACACACAAACACACACACACATTCACACTTTTGACATTCATACTCAAAAGTCACAGTCACACTCACAGTCATGATTCAAAGGGCTTACAGGCTTAAAATAATGTAAATGGGAAACTTCCTCAATTCATGTCAAATTTCACACATGTACATTTTTTTTTTTTTTTTACATGAGGAAACTGCTCAACTGTTACCACTTGCATAGATCTATGAATCTCATTCACACACAACCACATACTCCATCACGATGGGCAAGATTAAAGAAATAAAACACATGAATTTAAACAGTACTTGATTTAGAAGTAAAACCAGTTTAGTTCTTATACCAAGCTAACAACCACCATTGCCACAACCTATTTCTTCAGTGACTGACAGCTATGACAGCTCTCTGAATGGAAAAAGTCATAATAACACTCATTACAAAATATATACAATCATATTATGACGTTTATGAATTATTTCCAGTACTGGCATTGTGGCAATAGATACACAAAACATCAATTGATACAATGAAGTAGAAACCATTGCCTGGTTAAAGAGCAAATCAAGCTAACAAACTAAACAAAATGCAGTTGTATGGCAAACAATCGGGGGAAAGAAAAAAAAAAGTGAGATGCAAAGTGGAAGACCACAATTCTATTGGAAGCAGAAACCATGTTCTGTTATGTGCAGCAGTGGATTCTTTGCATACTGAACTTAACACACCAATTTCTATTTTAACTGTTACAGTTCTGTTTGAAGTGTTTTTGTATCACTGAATAAATTAATGCAACAGTATGACTGAGTATGCCAATAGCTGTCTTTGGGAACTTCTGTCAATGGTTTACAAATTAACAACAAATGTTTAAATTCATGTATTCAAACAAATCAATGAAATTTGAACTTGCAGCCCATACCTGCTGATTTACATTATGTTTCTTCCAATCTTTTTTCTTTTCTTAAAGAGAAAAAAAAAAAGAAACAAAGTAGGCTATGCACTTCGTGGAAATTACTGTTAAATGTTATTCACAATCACTGTCATTCATTCACTTGTACCATAAGCAAAATCTGTACACATTTAAATTCACATAAAAAAATCTTTTCCACCTTTCAGAAGACTAGGCCATTGGCATTGAGTGGGAACAGATGACAAAATTGACAAAATTGCAAGCACATATTATTAGTCATATGGGGACTGGATGTAAAAAAGCAAATGAGCGCTTAAAATTGTATTCTCCTCAAAATAAAAAAAAACTTAGCATACAAACTAAAGACTGCTGCATGTTTTACAAGACACAAGGCAAATATAGCTTTGTATCGCATGCAACTTACAGGTATGGCAGACTTCTTCTACATAAAATTGGAGCTGCTCTCCCTGGTTTTTTTTTTTTTTTTTTTTAGAAGAGCATGTAGTCATAAGTACAGTGCCATCTACTAAACCACCCCCCCCCCCCCCCCCCCAATTATTTGTTTGCAGGTGCATTTGTTTCCATTTAACTTCAGAGTAGCCTTTTTTCCCCACATATAACTTTGCCAAGGACAACTCTCTGGTTCCCATGAGTTCTATCAGTTTCATGTGTGCTAAATGTATCTGTTGGCACTTGCATACACAGTACATGACATGTACCTCAGTTTATCACTCATCAAAAAAACCCAAAAAACCCCACTAGCAACCAGACTAAATATATCTAGCTTCACAGGAATCTAACCCATGACCTTTCATTTTTGCCTTGATGCATTATCAATCCATCATTTAGTTGATTTACAATATCAAAAGCTTTCACAGAATAACCTTTTAAATAATTAAATCCTTGAAATTTCAATCAAACTGAATCAGTGAATTGGTATACAACAATCCCAACATTTACAAGGAACACTGACATGACAAGGAAAACTGAAAAGAGACACTTTGAAAACAAACAAAAGAAAGGGGTGGGTGGGGGAGAGAGAAGACACAAAAAAAGAAAAAGAAACAGACCATTATTCATTAAGCTACTCCACCATTCTTTGTCTTGGCGACACTGACACACTCTCACGTGTGTAACCCATCAGCAGAGTGCTCACCTGTCAAATCTGACAC
The DNA here is from genome assembly GCA_030674155.1 of Stramonita haemastoma. Taxonomy (NCBI): domain Eukaryota; kingdom Metazoa; phylum Mollusca; class Gastropoda; order Neogastropoda; family Muricidae; genus Stramonita; species Stramonita haemastoma. Next base: position 45,519,470 of record CM060320.1, on the reverse strand, counting down.
CTGGGAAAAAATGTCAGACAACAAAATTGTTTAGTCAAAGTGTGACTACACTGATCAGCCCTTTTTGCACACTTTTACAGAGCACTACTCACTGTCACACTCGGCACAGTTAAATAATTTGCAGGCGATTACAAGGTTTCTGTTCAATCTTTACACAATTCCAAGAAAACTTACACCTCCAATTCTATATGTTATGCAATAATTGTTCATTATGACTTCTTTTTTTTTTCCATTCCTCTTAAAATCATTTTGATCTAAAATGTATGGTATCACAGAATAATTTTGATTTTTCTTTCACTCTGATTAAATCCATACATCCTGTTTTTAAATGATTTTGACAAAGTATTTTCTCATGAATTTTTTTTTTTATGAGTCTACTGTACTGTTCAATTTAACAGTGATGTGTCAAATCTGGTAAGTAATACACTACAGTCTACACTTTAAAGTTTTGAGGGTTTTTCCAAAAAAAAATGTAATCAGTCCATTGGGATATGCAGTTACTGAGTTAGATAACTTTATAAGTTTCCGTTATTTCTTTGAAGATGTGTTGCTGTGTTAAACAAATTTCCCACAATCATCGTGACAATGGCATCACCATAGATTAACTGAAGTCACAGAGTGTAAAAACTAAATAGTAAAAAGAAGGGAAAGTGTGCAAACAGTGCTGATCTTACATTAAATGTCTTGGTAGATACTGTCACTCTTAATTAATCAACATATAATCAATCAAAAATGTATTTTAAAAACATGGATTAAAACTTTGATATT
>CM060320.1:45507694-45518602 GCA_030674155.1 Stramonita haemastoma | reverse complement strand
CATTACAAAATATATACAATCATATTATGACGTTTATGAATTATTTCCAGTACTGGCATTGTGGCAATAGATACACAAAACATCAATTGATACAATGAAGTAGAAACCATTGCCTGGTTAAAGAGCAAATCAAGCTAACAAACTAAACAAAATGCAGTTGTATGGCAAACAATCGGGGGAAAGAAAAAAAAAGTGAGATGCAAAGTGGAAGACCACAATTCTATTGGAAGCAGAAACCATGTTCTGTTATGTGCAGCAGTGGATTCTTTGCATACTGAACTTAACACACCAATTTCTATTTTAACTGTTACAGTTCTGTTTGAAGTGTTTTTGTATCACTGAATAAATTAATGCAACAGTATGACTGAGTATGCCAATAGCTGTCTTTGGGAACTTCTGTCAATGGTTTACAAATTAACAACAAATGTTTAAATTCATGTATTCAAACAAATCAATGAAATTTGAACTTGCAGCCCATACCTGCTGATTTACATTATGTTTCTTCCAATCTTTTTTCTTTTCTTAAAGAGAAAAAAAAAAAGAAACAAAGTAGGCTATGCACTTCGTGGAAATTACTGTTAAATGTTATTCACAATCACTGTCATTCATTCACTTGTACCATAAGCAAAATCTGTACACATTTAAATTCACATAAAAAAATCTTTTCCACCTTTCAGAAGACTAGGCCATTGGCATTGAGTGGGAACAGATGACAAAATTGACAAAATTGCAAGCACATATTATTAGTCATATGGGGACTGGATGTAAAAAAGCAAATGAGCGCTTAAAATTGTATTCTCCTCAAAATAAAAAAAAACTTAGCATACAAACTAAAGACTGCTGCATGTTTTACAAGACACAAGGCAAATATAGCTTTGTATCGCATGCAACTTACAGGTATGGCAGACTTCTTCTACATAAAATTGGAGCTGCTCTCCCTGGTTTTTTTTTTTTTTTTTTTTAGAAGAGCATGTAGTCATAAGTACAGTGCCATCTACTAACCACCCCCCCCCCCCCCCCCCCAATTATTTGTTTGCAGGTGCATTTGTTTCCATTTAACTTCAGAGTAGCCTTTTTTCCCCACATATAACTTTGCCAAGGACAACTCTCTGGTTCCCATGAGTTCTATCAGTTTCATGTGTGCTAAATGTATCTGTTGGCACTTGCATACACAGTACATGACATGTACCTCAGTTTATCACTCATCAAAAAAACCCAAAAAACCCCACTAGCAACCAGACTAAATATATCTAGCTTCACAGGAATCTAACCCATGACCTTTCATTTTTGCCTTGATGCATTATCAATCCATCATTTAGTTGATTTACAATATCAAAAGCTTTCACAGAATAACCTTTTAAATAATTAAATCCTTGAAATTTCAATCAAACTGAATCAGTGAATTGGTATACAACAATCCCAACATTTACAAGGAACACTGACATGACAAGGAAAACTGAAAAGAGACACTTTGAAAACAAACAAAAGAAAGGGGTGGGTGGGGGAGAGAGAAGACACAAAAAAAGAAAAAGAAACAGACCATTATTCATTAAGCTACTCCACCATTCTTTGTCTTGGCGACACTGACACACTCTCACGTGTGTAACCCATCAGCAGAGTGCTCACCTGTCAAATCTGACACCTGGGAAAAAATGTCAGACAACAAAATTGTTTAGTCAAAGTGTGACTACACTGATCAGCCCTTTTTGCACACTTTTACAGAGCACTACTCACTGTCACACTCGGCACAGTTAAATAATTTGCAGGCGATTACAAGGTTTCTGTTCAATCTTTACACAATTCCAAGAAAACTTACACCTCCAATTCTATATGTTATGCAATAATTGTTCATTATGACTTCTTTTTTTTTTCCATTCCTCTTAAAATCATTTTGATCTAAAATGTATGGTATCACAGAATAATTTTGATTTTTCTTTCACTCTGATTAAATCCATACATCCTGTTTTTAAATGATTTTGACAAAGTATTTTCTCATGAATTTTTTTTTTTATGAGTCTACTGTACTGTTCAATTTAACAGTGATGTGTCAAATCTGGTAAGTAATACACTACAGTCTACACTTTAAAGTTTTGAGGGTTTTTCCAAAAAAAAATGTAATCAGTCCATTGGGATATGCAGTTACTGAGTTAGATAACTTTATAAGTTTCCGTTATTTCTTTGAAGATGTGTTGCTGTGTTAAACAAATTTCCCACAATCATCGTGACAATGGCATCACCATAGATTAACTGAAGTCACAGAGTGTAAAAACTAAATAGTAAAAAGAAGGGAAAGTGTGCAAACAGTGCTGATCTTACATTAAATGTCTTGGTAGATACTGTCACTCTTAATTAATCAACATATAATCAATCAAAAATGTATTTTAAAAACATGGATTAAAACTTTGATATTTCGTTATTTGTAAGTGTAAAACTAAAAGACTAACCCCAATTACAACACACCATTCCAAGACTATGTTTTGCACTCATCATTACCTTTCTTTTCACAATCAGAATCAAGTATATATTACACATAAGATATATACTCCTAAAAAGATTGTTTAGCTTTAAACTAAGTTAAACTTAAAGTTAACAGTGACACATTCATTATTTTATACCATATTATACATAAGTCATAAAAGTTCTGCTGATTACTTTCACTTACAGTGAAAAACCTGTGATTCATACACTGTACTTTAGACAATATCATATGAATATGTTAGTGCACAAGTTTCTAACAACCCCTCAACTTTCTGAGCCATATCAAACCAATTCCTAGTTCATATTCTATCTCTTCACTTTTAAGCTTCTACTAGTTCTAGAGTAAAAACAATGCAAATTTTTCATATAAAAATCCCCCCCCCAAAAAAAAAAAAAAAGAAAAATCAACACAATTAACTCATATTTTACTTCCAGTTACACAAGAGAAAACAGACAATCTGGAAAATTACCCAGTACTGGCAATAGTTATTAAAAGCAGGATAAAATTAAAAATATGAATTTAAAATAATCACTATGACCACTGATTGACCCATTGATTCCAGAAGAGCAATTACTAACAATACATCAAACTAATGTCCTAATCAAGTTGGGCAGACCTACAGGTACAAGTGACAGTGTCTGACCCAGGATATTCCCTGACTGACTAATTCTTCACACAGGTAAATTTCAGCAACAGTAAATCAATGTTGAAAGACAAAAAAATTTGTTCCAGAGTCTGCAGCTACACACTGCTACTGCATTCCAGATCTAACTCAGTCACTCTTCTTGGCACAAGCGTGGTCTGGACCCATTGGCTGGGAAGACAGCGGGACTCTTGAAGACTTGGTGTTTATGAGATCAAAATTAAGGAACTGATCTGCAAAATGAATACCAGAGTTGGCATCATTTTCACTTATGATATGAAGAAAATCACATGGTACTTCACTATAACTTTTCTTTGCAGTCTCAGTGATGTCAGTGTCTGTCTCACTCTCAGGCATAAAAATTTCCCCTCCAGCTGCTGCACTCCATATGTCAGCTTCATACATTGATGACTGCATGGCGACTGGTTCTCCCATTTCTTCTTCCACTATTTTTCCAAAACTTTGCTGAAAATTCGGGTCTCCATTTCTTATTGGGTTCACAGGAAGACAAATTTGCTTTCTTGGTGAGATATGTTCATGTTTCTGTTTTGCTTTGCTCCTTTCAGGTACAGTCCCACTTTCTGAGGCTGCTTTGTATTGCAATGGTGACACACTGTGCTTTTGGCCTGAAACATTATCTGTTTGTAACAATTCCTGGTCCTTCCTACACCCTTCTTGTCTTTTTTTACTGTGACGAGCAAAAAAGGAGGATGAGATATGTATGCCTGGAATATTGCTAAGCACAGGGGTCAGTACAGTGGCTAGAGAAGAATCATTGGCAATCACACCTTTCAAGTACACCACTTCCTTTTGAAGCATTTGGAGCTGCTGCTTTTGGTCTGAATTCTGCTTCTTTAACTGTTCGTTTTCTTGTGTAAGAGTTTCAACTTTCAATTCCAGATCAGCCACATACTCTTTTTTCTTCAGTCGATTTTCTCGAGCGTAGAGAGCCTGTTTTGAAATGTTTTCTTCTGTTCTTTTTCCTCGATTCACCAGCACTGTTCTCCTGGTAAACTGTTTCTTCAAGGAAATCATATCATTGTCAATGTCACTACAAGTACCAACAGGGTTGCTCACCCTCTCGCTTTCATCTCTATTGCTACCCTCAGCTTTTACTTGTGCTTCCCCAGATAAAATGGATGGCAATATTTTTACATCTGAAGAAAGGCTATCCCCTGTGTCAACAAAATTGTCCCCTCCTGTATAACACAGAAATCCGGTGATAGCATCATCCATTTCCCAGTTTGCCATCATTATCAATCATGAAGTTAAAATAAAAAGTTAAAATATCATAATGGTATCAATCTAATGCCAAACAGAGTAACTATAGATCTGTAGATAGTTTCTGTCATCAACACTAGACAACAGGCCTTACATTTCATCACGATGAACATTTCATTTCAATTTATACATTTGTTTCGGTTTGGTTTTGGGTTTGTTTGTCTGTCTGTTTTTTTTTTGTTTTTTTTACTATGCTTCACTTTCAACATGTCACCATCAGTTTCTGGTCACAACGTCCTGTAGCCTGCAGACAAGTCACAGCACTGGAACTGTGCAACTGGACGTGTACGCTCCGGTGTCCCTTTCAAAACATTTCAAGCACACTGAAAATAAATTTGCTCAATGACTTATTCAATCGGCTAAATCATTATTTGCATGTACCTGAAGTGATGATAATTATGACCGCAAATCGTGTTCTCCTTGCTAATCATGTTTTCTGTCTAGTTTCAGAGGCGGAACTTGCCGGAAGTTGCTTCTCTTGGCCGAGGCTAGCCTACCAGTTCACAACTGCCAAAAAAGCTAAAGCACTCTAAAATTTTCTCTCTTTATTAGGCCCATTTTATCGCGTTGTAAGATTTTCATAGTAGGCCTATCGGGCATGTCTTTTGGGCAAATTGGGTATGTTTGTGTTTCTGTAGCCGCAATGCATAGGCTATTTGACCTTTTACATGCAGGCCCATAATTATACACACGAGGGCACTGGTTGGTTTTAAAGTGAAGTTGACCCGGCAAATAAAAAAATAATATTAATCACCACCCTTAATTTAATTCATCAGGTGCCATGTCGCTGCTGAGATTCGAACCAGCAACTGAATAGACCCACAGGCAAGAAAACCAAATGCTCTGTCCACTCAGCTATGGCGTCTGTCTATTTGAACTTTTTTTCCCCAACAAAACTTAAACCCTATCTGCAGTAGGCCTATTGAACAATTGCAACACCCCCTTGGGATGAAACTATTAACTGAGGTCCCATGTGCAAACGTATGCAGAACACCTAGTGCACGGGTTAAACCCGTTCCGTCGTTTGGAACAGTAGGGCATTGTGTGCTCGTGGGAACGGATGACAGAATTCAGTAAAAAGCGCATGCACACGGGAACTGGATGTAAAAAAAAACCCACTATTATTATGAGGGCTTAGACCTTTTCCATTATCCTCAAAATAAAATAATTTAAAATAGGCCTCACAACACACACACACACACACACACACACACACACACACACACACACACACACACACACACACACACACACACACACACACTAATATCACAACTTGTAAAAAGACGTTAAATGAATTTGAACAGTCGAGGGGTAATTTTCCCCTGGAGCTAACATCAGTGCATACTCCACTCTCCCCAACAGTCCTTTGGATGAGACTGTAAACCGAAGCCCCGTGTGCAAACGCACGCATAACATCTTGCACACACGTTAAAACCTGTTCCGCTTTTCGTAAGAGTAGGCCATTGTGTGCCGGTGGGAACAGATGACAAGGTTTACAAAACTGCATAAACACGGGGACTGGATGAAAAAAGCACATGAGCGCTTATTCCATAATCCTCTATATAAAAGAGTAAAATAAAATAACACACACACACACACACACACACATACACACACCACACACACACAACACACACCACACACACACACACACACACACACACACACACACACACACACACACACACACACACACACACACACACAGATCAAATCAAACCAAATCAAATCAAATCAAATCAAGTTCCATTATTTCGAGGATAAGGAATAAGCACCCATGTTTTTTTAATTTTTTTTTTTTACATCTAGTCCCCATCCTGCGAGGTACATCATGATAATCGCGATAAAATGAACCAATACAGACACATCATAATAATAGAATAGGCCCAATACCCACAAATCCATACAGAAAAGGCAAACAAACAAACAATCTATAAAAAAAAAAAAACACCATAATAGTTCAAAGGGTTTTTTTTTAAATAGCGCGAAAACAAAACAATTGAACGACAAAACGAACAAAGAGCCCCCCCCCAAAAAAAAAACAAACAAACAAACAAACAAACAAACAAACAAAACAAACAAAAACTCAACAACAAAGAAACCAAAACGAAGCAAAGAAACAAAAAATTAATATTAAAAAAAAACAATAAACAAAAAAACACCCCAAAAATATAAGAGGGTATGCAAAGATAAAAAAAAAAAACCCACCCTACCCCTAACCATCGGCCAGGGCAGGCACGCACGCGCATCGGCCAGGGCAGGCACGCACGCGCACACACACACACACACACACACACACACACACACACACACACACACACACACACACACCATGTATTACTTAGCTGGCTATGATAAAATACAACATAGATATTGAATAAATGGAAAATAAAACAAAACATAAAAATCAAACAAAGGATTTTTTAAAAAGTTAATTCAGAGAGAGAGAGAGAGAGATTTGATTTGATTTGATTTGATTTATTCTTTTATATCGAGGATAATGGAATAAGCACTCTTGTGCTTTTTTACATCCAATCCCCGTGATATCCAGTTTTGTAAATGTCATCTGTTCCCACCGGCACACGATGGCCTACTCTTACGAAAAGCGGAACAGGATTTAACGAGTGCGCAAGATGTTCTGCGTGCGTTCGCACACGGGGCCTCGGTTTAAAGTCTCATCCGAAGGACTTTTGGGCTCCTCGAACGGAATTGAACCCGGGTCGTCAAATTGCGAGCGCAATGTTCTGACCATTAGGCTATCCGTCCCCCAAAAAGAGAGAGAGAGAGAGAAGAGAGAGAGAGAGAGAGAGAGAGAGAGAGAGAGAGAGAGAGAGAGAGAGAGAGAGAGAGAGAGAGAGGTATCTCACTTATTGACATATCTTCACAACTGAAACAGGTAACATTAATTAAAAAATAAATTAGATGAAAATGATAGTTTTGAAAATGTAAAATAAAAAGAACAGAAAAAAGAAGTTGAACAATATTTGGTAAGAAATCTCTCTCTCTCTCTCTCTCTCTCCTCTCTCTCTCTCTCTCTCTCTCTCTCTCTTCTCTCTCTCTCCTCTCCTCTCTCTCTCTCCTCTCCTCTCTCACCCTCTACACACACACACACATAATATATATATATATTTATTTCTCTCTCTCTCCTCTCTCTCTCCTCTCCTCTCCTCTCTCTCTCTCTCTCTCTCCTCTCTCTCTCTCTCCTCTCTCTCTCTCTGTATATATATATATATATATATATATATATATATATATATATATATATATATATATAAATATATATATATATATAAGAGACGATAAACCGAGGTCCCGTGTGTTACACATCACTATTTAGCGCACGTAAAAGAACCCACGGCAACAAGGGGGTTGTCCCTGGCAAAATTCTGTAGAAAAAAGCCACTCTGATAGGGAAACAAATACACTTGCATGCATGGAAAAAAAAATGGGTAGGCGCTGCACATGTGGCGACGCGCTCTCCCCGGGGAGAGCAGCCCGAATTTCACGCAGAAAAATCTGTGACATAAACTGGTACAAAATACAAAATACAAAAATACAAAATACAAAATATACCATAAGCCCTACAGCAATATTTCTCAAGAAGCACAGAAGTAAAATAAAGACCAAAAAATAACCTATCAAATAAATAAAATGACATTAAATTTACAGAAAAAAAACAATCCACAACTACAATTCCAAAAAAAAAATTACACAAAACACCAACGTAAACACACTCTCATGACAGTATCATAAACAAAAACAAATTAACAATAGCATAAAGGTCAAAATTGAAGGAAATGAGAAAAGAAGGAGATATTGAGTAAAAGAAAGGTAAAAAAAAAAATCAATGAAGGAAAAAACAACAAAAACACAAAAAAGGGAAAACAAAAAATAAAAATAAAAGGAGAGAGAGAGAGAGAGAGAGAGAGAGAGAGAGAGAGAGAGAGAGAGAGAGAGAGAGAGAGAGAGAGAGAGAGTTAGTTATAATTCGTTCAAGTTTGTTTGATTAATTTCTTTTGATTTATTTTTAACCCGTGTACATGTAGCTCATCAACTTCTGATGCTTAGATATTTTGTTGATGTGTTTCTCGTGTTTCATATGTTTTTCATTATCCTCTACATAAAAGAATAAATAAATAAATATGTAAGCTTAACTTTACAATGAGTGATTCGCGTGCATCCTTCATTCAATACTACATAAAAACACACTAGGCCCTATCCCCGAAATCAGAATACGGCTACTTTCGTGGTGGGCAAAACGGTTGCATACGCAAAACGAAAAAAAAAAGTAGATCAGTCTAGAATTTAAAGGGGAAAAAAAATATATATGTATACATAAGGCTATAATTTTATGAGCATGGCAAATATAGCCTATCACCTATCAGATGCGAGCCTAAAATTTAATAGCTTAATCAGGCTATAATGCGTTCATAAGGCTCCTAATTAAGTTATTCGTCCGGCAGTCGCGCCCACACACTTCCGAGCCTAGCCATCATTCTTTTCAAACAGGCCTCGGCGAGCGGAAAAACGATCGACCGCCTTTTTCGTTGTGCTCCATTTTCAAATTTGCAAGCACTTCAGGCAAAACTAGCTCACTAAATGCAGTCATCTAATAAAATTATTATTAACTGAGCATTGTTTGTTGTTACCAAACTCACATTAGCGTTCTCTCAATCACTGAAACGTACATATAAATCGAAAGAACGAAACCTAGGCCTACAAACTGCACAACTTTTAAACTTGATGACCCTGATAGGCCTACGTAAATCAGTTTGATTTGTGTGTATGTGTGTGTGCTGACTTCTCCCTGTTTTGTTCCAGAAAGCATTTATTCAATAACAATGTCCGATTTAACACTTATTTCCTTCAGTCATGTATTTACGTAATTGTCTTTAAACCTGTGTACTTGGAATAAAATATAACTTGGCCAAAATCGGGGCAGATCGTCGCCATTATGAATGGAGCGTCGAGAGCCTGAAAGCGACACACGGAAAATATCCATACACAGACCTTAAATTCAAGAGTGCTCATAAAAAAAGAAGAAATTTTCTTGCTAACTTAACCCAACAAACATTGCGAACAATTACATTTTTTAAAATTCCCCTGTGTATAGACAAGATCGAGAGCTGAAAATTTAGTAGTTATACAGAAGCAAGCTGGCGGGGCTACAAGTTGTGTTTCTGGATGGTTAGAAAACTGCCGCAAATTCATTCCATGCGACTGAAGATGACAAATTACTGGTAGATACAAGCAATTAAAGGCTCTAATATTTTGTCTGTAGCATATATCAGTACAATTTTGCTACTTTCTGGGTAAAAATGATAATTTTGTCCAACGAACCTGTTTCCGTGTGTCAAAAATTACGGCTTTATTAGCAATTTTCTTTTTGCTGAAAGCAAACCACACAAAAAATAGATATATCAAAATATTCTTCAATCAATGATGTTTTCAAGGATATGCAATATCTGTATCTTGTTTGAGAAGTCTATAAACAAAAAGCCCTGAAAGAAACGTCAACAAACACAAATTCGGCCTGTCGAGCCTTGACGAGGGCAGAATCGCTCGCACGCACACAGTGCTGTCTTTGCAGTCCGGCAAAGCAGTATAAATATTGGAGAGGCACGCAGCACCGGCATTCGCATCGTCGACTCTCTCACGAGCAACCCGTTCTTCCTTCCAGTTCTCGTCGCCGCCACTTCGTGACTACCATGTCTGACGCTCCTGCAGCCGCCCCTGCCAAGAAAGCAGCCAAGCCCAAGAAGGCTGCCAAGCCTTCAGCTCACCCCAAGTACAATGTTATGATAGCTGCTGCCATCACCTCGCTGAAGGAACGCGGTGGTTCCTCCCGCCAGGCCGTCCTGAAGTACATCATGGCCAACTACAAGGTGGGCAATGAGGTGACTAAGATCAACGCCCGTCTCAAAACTGCCCTGAAGGCTGGAGTGAAGGCTGGCACCCTCAAGCAGGCTAAGGGTACCGGAGCTTCTGGCTCTTTCCGCCTGGGGGAGAAAAAGGTGGTGAAGAAACCCAAAGCCAAGAAGCCCAAGGCAGCCAAGAAGGCCAAGAAACCTGCAGCTAAAAAAGCAGCCAAGCCTAAGAAGCCTAAGGCAGCCAAGAAACCCAAGTCTCCTGCCAAGAAGGCAGCCAAACCCAAGAAGGCAGCCAAGTCTCCAGCCAAGAAGGCAGCCAAGCCTAAGAAGGCAAAGACCCCCAAGAAGGCTGCTGCCAAGAAACCTGCAGCCAAGAAGTGAAAAGCAACGCTGCCTTTCTCTCCTATCTCTGCTTCCTGGTCCTTTTCAGGACCATTCATCTTCCCAGGTGGGATAGACTCTCGTTGCTATGAGTTGTATAAAAGGTGGGTACACCTGAGACTGTTCCTACCCGTCTCCCCCCCCCCCCCCCCCCAACTTAACACTGTCTGTGCACACATTATTTTTCTTTATGTTCTGGATTTTATGTTATGTTGAATACTGTTACACGTATATATATATCCTTTTGTTCA